>CM065380.1:26690000-27225000 GCA_033060915.1 Euryodendron excelsum | reverse complement strand
GGGGTGTGTCTTTTTTTTCATTGTGCATCTTACTTTCAGATTTTTCTTGAATTATTTTCTTAAGTTTATCATGTTGGCTTATATGAATTATCTTTTTTATATTTCCTCACCTTCACTGTCATTTGTTGTGAGGGCTTATTATAACTTTTTGGATTAAGATAAGAAAGGAGGTCAAATGAAGATACAAATGATACAATTGATTAATTTTTTGAAAGCTGTAAAATGTGAATTATGGTTAATAGGCTTGATCCTTGAGCTTTTAGTTGCACTATATGTCACTTTAATACTTTGAACAGTGTGTCAGGTTGATTCTATTCTAGACTTTTGGAGAATAGGCATAGGGGCCCTCCATGAGATTTGAGGAAGATGATTGCCTATGATACCCTAGTTTTGAGCTGGAAATTGAGGTCTGCAAATTGAAACTTTTTGCCTCACAGAGAGACTAATGAAGAATACTGGGTGTACTTAATGGTTTATCTTTGAATAAATCCTCATTCCCGTGTTCCCATAAATCACAAAAAGGGGAAGAGAAGAGGAAATGAGTTAAAATTGTGTAGTAGCTATTGAATTGACATCCTAGGGCAAAGGGTGAGGTAGATTTTGAGGACTTGTTCCATCTCCAGTTTTGGTAGTGTGTGCTTAAATTATACACTCTCGATATGGGGGAGAAAATGGTTAAGGGCACAAGGATTATGGATTGATGTTTTGAGAACGCAAGGAGGGTCCACAATTCTTATAGTACTGTTCGGGGAGTCGATAAGTTATATTGGTTTTTTCCGGACCAGTGTCATGAAGAAAAGAGAATGGTTCCTACTCTTGATCCATGTAACAAACTATATGAAGTAAGTGAGTGTTTTTCAGAAATTATGATACTTACCTAGAGATTACATAACAATTGACTGGTTGAATTTTGGAGTTGTGTCACAATTTTTTAGAGGCTATCATGACTCCTTGAGCATGTGGGATGCTTCTTCCTAATAGAGTGGAAATGGCTCTTTAAGGTTATTACATAGGAGGAGCTGTGGTGTGCTTGTTACCACCCTCAGTGCCATTATGGGGCAGTAAGTGGTTAACCTTGAGGAAACTTGGGGGCAGGCTCTAAACATCTACAAGTGGTGTCTAGAGTCTCCAATGGGAACTGGGAGGCCAATGGACGGTGCCATCAAGGAAAGTTTGTTGATGTCATGCAATGCTTCTATGCATGAGATTGAGGATGTGCATTCACTATGTCCCATGAGCTGTGTCAGTGGGGGATGCCGTGTTGATCCTAATGGGCTATCCAGGTAGCACCAATGGCTTGTCTGTCAACCTATAGGCGTGGGCGTGGGCGTGGGCGTGGGCGTGGGCGTGCCCATGCCTAGAGGGGCCTTGTGGCCAACGACATGCAACAAAGAGGCAATGTTGTGCTAGTGGGGCGATTGGTGATGGCATAGAGCCAACTACGTGCCGGGCATCTTGTGCTTGGTGTTTGGGTTGTGTAAGGTTACTTGTGGGTTGTAAATTAAGATGTTTCCTTGTACGTCATATTAAGATGCATGGATATGGACATGAGACATAGATACAACATGAAACGGATACACCAACATGACAATTTTTTTTAAAAAATAATCAGGACACTATACGACAGGGACACAACAAATAAATAGATATCTTTATATTTATGCATAGAGATAAAGACATATCTTTGCTTACGTTACCAATTCGTTATATTTTATTATATCAATATAGTAAAAAATTATTTTCACATTCTACATATTGGAAAAAAAGTGTGAACAAAAAGTCCTATCATCCATTTTAGAAACCCCTATTCATACACAAATTGGGTGTTTTGTGATTTAGTGTTTTTGAAATCACTTAAGTTTAAAAGATGAGGGATTAATCAGTAGGTATAAATGCATCTAGTTTTAATTTGTCATTAGATTCCAAAGTTATTTTCTTCAGATTTGCAATGTGTTTCATGCATGTTAAGCGATGGATATGGGTGTCCCTCAAATGTCCTGTTCGAAAAAGTAATAGGACTTGTTTGAACGTGTTCACCACATGTTTGAGACGGACACGACACCTTCTTAGGCGGCATAGCAATATGGCATGCACTGGCTGCTATGGGCACACAAGTGATCCCCTCAAGGCTTGTGTAGGGCAAAAGTGGCTGTTGGCAGTTTGAGGTGCATAATTAGTACTTAATATGCAATGTGGACTTGTCAGCCAGGGTTGGGGCCTATGCAAGCACATAGTAACTTGTGGAGTTGTGGCATTACTAATAAGTCATTGGTGCAATAACATATGTTGGTTGCCTAATTATGGGCTACATTTCTTGTAAGCAATAATGCACACAGTTGTGTGGTTAGGAGCCTTGATAACAATGCAATTGTTGATGAGGAGAGTGCCTTGCTTGTGTGAAGACTTGGTATAGTGAAGTAACAGATTGGCCATGCAGAAAGTGCAACTTCCGTTAAGCATATCTTCTGGTGGCGTTCAATACAAGCACTTACTTAAAGGAAGTTGTTCTTGTTGGTAATGTTTGTGGGCTTGAAAAATGTGGCGGCGTATGTTGAAAACTTGGATGGTTTTGGTTCACTTATATTTGGCGGAGCCACACCGCCTATATCTGTTGCATGAATGTTGGGCTGTGACCAAGGAACAAAATTTTCATTTGTTTCTATCGAAACGGTCGAAACGTTTCCGTTTCTTAAGAGACCGAAACGAAACACTAGTATAGTAAAATAATGAAACACACTTATAATGATCAAAACATACTGGAACATAGAAAAATGTATCAAAATACAACGCTATATACCGAAACAATAAGTTGTATTAACCTGAATTTGAAATTTTTATAATATGTGCACAATTTTCATACAAAAGATTGTATTTTACTATTTTAATATTTGTTACTTTTGAAATGTTTCGGAAACATTTTCAAAATGTTTCCCAAACATTTCTGTTTACGAACCAACCGAAATGACCTCTCGAAATGAAATTTTGATCCATGGCCGTGACGCTTGGCCTGAATGCCACCTCTTCTTAAGTATTGGTTTCAAAGAGCTTTCCTTCGATTCGTCTATTTTTCTATTGCCATTTCCTATGAATTTTTTTTGAACTTAGTCCCCTAAACTACATAAAGACCTCCCATATATATGGATCCTTTAATGAATTTACTGACAATAATAAATGCACGTCTTCATCTTTCTCCTTGTCTTCTCCTATGTAATTTTGAATATTGGAATATGCATAAGTATATGCCTCATTCTCAAGCTTGCTTGGGGTTCTTTTTTGCCTATTAAATCTTTCAACATGTGTTGTCGTCACAATGTCTTAGCTTAGCTGTTTTTTTTTTGTTTTTTGGTTTGTGGGGGGGGTTGTAAACTGTCTGCTGGGCTCCATAATTCAACCACACGTTATCTCGTGATGAGGTCAATTCTTTAATTTCTTCAAGGACCTCTATGGCATTGCTTTTGATTCAATTATTTTTACATTGCACTTAAATTGTTTCTGTGAGAAGTCTCTGAAAAATGAAGTTGCCAAAGACATGTAGACGCTTGCATTCTAAGCTACTACTTGTTTAAAGCTTGTTGGGTTGACCTGTAATATTACGCATCTCAATTTATGTGGGTTTAAAACCCTATTGTTTATCTTCAATGATGATAGAATTGAGAGAAGGAATTTGGAGACCCTTTTGTACTAGAAATTGGGCAGCCGCAGATTTATTTCCTGTATCTTGAGAATGTCTGGCATTCTGTCAAAAGGTGGATGGCCTTAGTAACCTGAATTAGAGTTTATTTCAGGAGTAGGACAATTTCGATGCAAATTTTCAGGTTTGCTTTTGTCAAATGTATGCACCAACCTCCAAAGTGAGTGTCTTCTTAAGTGCTGATCTGGTACTGGGTTATAAACCTATATCGAATTTTGCTAATTTGGGGTATGTGTTTATTTTTCGGAGATCTTTGTCACTACTGTTCTGAATTATTGTGTTTCTATGTTTTCTTCTGTATTTTTATATCTGGGGCGGAAGTTTTGTTTAATCCATTTCTAGTTTCTATAGTATTTTGCATGTTACTGTCTATCTGATGTGGTTTTATGGCTCAGCCTGATCGCGTAATGGAATTTTGCAACAACAATGATCTTCAATTGATTGTTCGCGCACATGAATGCGTTATGGATGGCTTTGAGCGTTTTGCCCAGGGGCATTTAATTACTCTGTTTTCAGCCACCAACTACTGTGGTATGTTCCTGGCCTGACCTCCCTACAAAGCTTTCTTAGCATGACTTGTGATTTAGCATATTTAAAAATGGTTTTTCCTGTTTGTAGGTACTGCAAATAATGCAGGTGCAATCTTAGTTTTGGGTAGAGATCTTGTTGTGGTTCCAAAACTCATTCATCCATTGCCACCGGCAATTTCTCCTGAAACGTCACCTGAACGCCATATAGAAGATACATGGATGCAGGTACTGCCGTATACTTAAAATCATTTCTTAATCTTTTAAGTTGGTTTCCTGTTGTGATATCTTTTATATTGTTGGGGGATTGAATTTGTTTATTATTTTTATGTGAATAGGAACTTAATGCAAATAGGCCACCAACACCAACTCGAGGTCGCCCTCAAGTTGCTAATGATCGGGGTTCTCTTGCTTGGATTTAGTAGTTCATTCCACATTCTGTTATTATACTCGTTCCAGGCTCATGCTATCACCTGGGATTTCTGGTGTTCTGTATAGAGCATGATGCCATATGGAGGATTTCCCGAACTTACTTTTGGAGATTTAAAGGCTCTTGAAGAGCCTGTGTTCACCATCTAATTGGTACGCCTTCAGAAAATGAAGACACAAGTTCCAAGTTACCGGCGGAGGGTAGGTTACTTTATTTGCTGTGCTAAAAGCAGTTCGGGAGTTCTCCATAAGTTACCCTTTGTACATTGAGCCACAGGCAGGTAGAAGTTACAGTGTTGGTTGTTTCTCTTGTCGGATGAGTAGTGCTGGGTATTTTTTCTGATTAGTTCCATATATTTTTTTATTCCTCGTTTTAGGTTGTATTATTTTTGTTTCTTTCTTTTGTCATTGAGAGGACATGAGGTTCTGCTATGTGGTTGGTGAGATATATATAATGTTAAAAACTTGGGCATATTCATGTACCATAGAGTTGCTTTGTGTAATTTGTGTTTTTGCTTTGTACAATGTAACCCTTGTGTGAAGGTAAGAAATTTTTTTGGCCTGACAAAATTGTGTGGGGGAAGGTTTTGCTCCGAATTTTTTTCTGCACTTTTTCTTGATGATTTTCTTTCTTCAAAAATGCTCTCCTGGCTACAGAGGCTAGAAGTGAAATTTGGAACAGAGAACTCTTATATGTTGATTTCCTCCCTACTGCCAAAGTTTCTTGGAATCATGGAAATATTCTTTTTCGTATACATAGAATATACGAAATTATTGCAGCAGAGTTTTTGGTTTGCTGCAAGTATTCAGTTCATGCAGAATGTTGGGGGGGATGGGTGGGTGGGTTTGGGTTTGGTCTATTCATTACCTTTTCCTCTTCCATGTGGCTCGTGATGTCAAGCTGGTGTTTGTAGGTGTTTAGTCTGTGTTTCTGGATCATAAATGTAAGCAATGCTAGTTTTCGGGCTCGTGATGTCAAGCTGGTGTTTGTAGGTGTTTAGTCTGTGTTTCTGGATCATAAATGTAAGCAATGCTAGTTTTCTGGCTCGTGATGTCAAGCTGGTGTTTGTAGGTGTTTAGTCTGTGTTCCTGGATCATAAATGTAAGCAATGCTAGTTTTCTTTTGCGTTTTCCGTTTATTTTGGGTTGTCTAATTGTAATGATTTACATAATTAATCAGATAATGAAAATGTCTTGCGCTAAATTATTTAGTTGTAATTTTGAGCTTGGATTTTGCCGTGCCCGCTTGCTCCTGATGGACATTGAGAGTGGCCACCACGGAAGTTTTTACTCCCAGCAGTTATAGCCTAGGGTCTTTTCTATTGAAACCACTAGCAATTTGTTATCAAAGTGGAGTAAGAGAAACGGGCCACTTAAGGGCTTGAAGTACTCAGGTTTAAGCAGTAACCTCTCATTAACTACAGCAAGAAATGCCATCATCTTAAAGAGTGACTCCGTTCTGTTGTGATTTTATTTTGTTCTACCTTTTTTATTTATTTATTTTTTATTTATTGTTATAACTCATGGTCTCCCGTAGTTTAGTTCTCAACGTCATGAACTTGTAAATTATATATATAGGATAACCAATGAACAAATCAATAAAGAACACGAAGGGAGACTTACAAGAAGTAATTAGTTAAATGCAATGTACAGTATCTGCCGATTGTCCTCGTCATCGAAGATCTTAAATCTATTACCAGATTTAAGTTCGCTCAATAAGGTTAAAGGTATGAAGCGGCAAGCACCTTCACATAAAGACAAGGGTCAATACAAGATTCAGCCTCTACCCTGAAAGCCTTTTCTTGAACTAGATAAGTTATACCAATTCAGCAATCTTGTCAATGAGCATAGCCATAAAATGCGCGACTGTTCAATTTAATTTAAGCTCGCTTCACAGGCCTCTGTACATAGGATTTGTTGGGATCTTCGGTTTTCAGCTTCGGGGGTCGAATCTCTCCTTTCTTTACCTGTGCAACAATACCAAGGGAAAACCATCTTAAGCCCATTCTTGTTTGCTTCAGTGCATAATACATACAAACTAGATTCTTGTTCTAAGAAGACGAAGATATTTATCAGCAAGTCATCTCTCACCTTCTTTCCGGCCTTCATAAAATCTCTCCAGCTGGAAACCTGATGATGTCATGGAAGAAACAATCAGTACCCCAAAAGATGGACTTAATTTGTTCATACAACTTTGAAGGTGTGATCGTTACAAAGGCATGGCTCCATATTCCCAAATTAAAGGAACATCAGGTTTTGATACTAAGATAAACACCAGACTTGGCGCCATACAAGGTTAATACGGAAAAAATTTGAAACAAAACAACATAAAATAAAAAATCAACAAAAAAGAATTAAGGAGATGCAAAACACATATGTGAGAGGGAGAGTAATTTCAACAAGGCTTGATATTCATATGAACAATAAATTGTGCTCGGGTTTGAGATACTAAAGGATGAAGAAATTGCATCCCAACACCAACTTATCCTTTCACGATCAACTTAGGAACATGGATCAAAATTTTGTTTCGAGAGGTCGTTTCGGTTGGCTAAAAAACGGAAACGTTTGGGAAACATTGCGGAAATGTTTCGGAAACATTTCAAAAGTGAAAAATATTAAAATAGTAAAATACAATCTTTTGTATAAAAATTGTGCACCTACTATAAAAATTTCAAATTCAGGTTAATACAACTTATTGTTTTGGTATATAGCGTTGTGTTTTGGTACATTTCTCTATGTTCCGGTGTGTTTTGATAGTAATAATAGTGTTTCATTATTTTACTAGTGTTTTATTTCGGTCTTTTAGAAAACGAAAACGTTTTTGACCGTTTCAATAGAAACAAATGAAAATTTTGTTCCTTACTTAGGAATGTGGACAATCTTGTCCTTCGATAATCGATCTGAAATTTCTTTACTGGGTGGTCATTAGGAAGACAAATTCTGCATGATTACTGTTCTGATTTGACTGTGAGGTGGACATCAATTTTAAACTTTTAAGTGGTTTCTAGACATTAGGTCCTTTCTCACACCCTGTTTCAAGTGTAAGGTTCAAATCAAGATCCGAATTTAATACTTATGTAGATGACCAACAAAATAAAATATGAGATATAAATTCTATAAAAGTTTCTGGCTATATTTTCTGCCACTCCGCCCATTTCATAAAGTATTCGACCTGGTTTAACAACAGCTACCCAATATTCAGAAGATCCTTTCCCCGAACCCATACGTGTTTCTGTGGGTCTTACTGGAACTGGTTTGTCTGGAAAAGATCTAAAATAAAATATTAACTAAATAATCAAAACTGTCATCCTAATAGCTGTAATTAGTACATAACAAAGGCATCTTTCACAAAGAGCAAAAAGATAATATTACTATCATCATTCAAAGAAAAACTATATTACAATTCAAAATGATATAAAGTAACTGGTTAGACTAGGACCAATTTGTCCCAAGCACATCATTTCTAATAAAACATCTTTGTTTTTGTTTGGGGGGGGGGGGGGGGGGGGGGGGGGGGGGTTTATTGCTTTTCTCATGTGGGTTTCTGGAAGTTTTTACTGCTGTTCTTCTCCAACCCCAGCAGCCATCCACTATCTGAAGGCCATTCACTTTCATTTTCGGAAATGCTACACCAAACACATTTTCGCTATTTTCTGTTTCTGAAACCAGTTTACCAAATGTATTTTCTGTGATTGAAATCGTTCTCAAGAACAGTTTCTAAAAAAATGTCCTTGGGACTAATTTTTGAAACCGTTGCTAAACCGGCCTAATAACTATACCTTGTTTTGGATCTGATTATATAAGAAAATCTGAATCTGATATGACATCTGAAAAAGATATCATATTACTGAGTGAGACTAAGAAATCATCCTAATTTATACATTTATGGACAAACAGAAGAAATTATTTAAAAGCAATTAGTAAGCTCAATCAGGTTCAACTACAAAGCAATGAATGCAAGTCAGTGTTAGAATTATACCTACTCAAGCAAAACTAGAGTTGACTTGGATCACACTATGAATTGGTACTCTTACTGAAAACATCATATTGTAATTAAATAATCAAAAAAAGTAATTACTTTTGCTAATGTTATTTGAGTAAAATTTACTATTAAGGATAGTCTTGCTCTAAAATTGGAATGAATATTATTTTCATCCAACATTCTTGTCCTGTCAAATGCATAAATGGAATCACACATGGAACCTCCTTAACTAGACATCACATTCCTAGATATGAGATTTCATTCCTGACCACTGTGTGTACCCTTATGTGTAATCATGCTACCTGACATTAATGTCCCACCGAACGTGGAACCCACCAAACTCTTTTAATCGTTCGTCATGACGCGTATTTGGAACGTTGAATGTCACGCGTCCACGAATTGCACGTTCGAAACGCTGAACGGAGCGCATGCATGATCTGCTCGTGATGTCATAGGCATTTCGTGTATGCCCTGACAGTATCGAGACACTCTGCCTAAGTTTAGACATAGCTTGGAGGCAAGTCCGGACAACCAACCTGTTCGGCATCTGGTGGAAAATTTGAGACTTAAGTGATTCGGTGGCTGAGGGTGAAGGTGTTGCCCCTGCGGGACCCCTATGCAAGGTCAAATCGCCTTCAGGCCAGTCCTACTAAGAGAAGGAGATTACTCCATGTTGAACTCTGATTCTTGAAAAGACAGGTGAATGAACCCTAAGGATTACTAGTGACTCTCTTTTGTCTCTCTCTTTCTCTCAGCTGAATTGCTTCATCCTTCACCCAACCATTCATGATTCTCTCCAGTATACTCAGCACGATCGGTGACTCTTTGCAAACCCCAATATTACACCCCTTCATACATTTGGCGACTCTACTGGGAAGTCTACGTTCGTGATCATGGGACCTAAGAAAGGAGTTTCAAAGCAATTGCCGCCATGCCAAGGATCAGATTACGCTGAGTCTCAATGTTCTCACTCCTCAAAAGTACCTAACAGGAGTCGGCATCGCAAGGACTTGCAGCATTTTGACCCTGTAATACCACTGCCAGCTGGAACAACACTCCCCTATATTAGGGGACATTCCAAACATTCCAGCTTTAGACCCCATTCGCAGTCTTACCAACATGCTAACAACCATGTAGCAATAACAAAATCCGATGACTCAGATGATGCTCAGCATTGGACAAGTATTATCGGCAATTCTCCAAAATCTAACAAATACTCAGTTAGCGAATGCTGTTGCTGCTCCCGTAGCGCCGACCGCTTTTGTTGCACCAGCCACTCCTGCTAATCTTTGCGATGTCCAGAGAGCGCATGTCACACCGGCCACCCTCGCAGTGGCTGCCACCTCAATACATAGGACCACACCACCCTTAGTCCCTTCGGCGTCTGCCGAAATCTTCGCCCTACAATAGCAAATCAAGACACTGATTGAGCATCAGCGAGCCACTATACCCACCATGCCAGATCTAGATCACTGCCCCCCATACCCACCCGAGATCACTAGCATGCCTTACCCATTCGGATATATGCCTCCTAAGTTTATCCGTTACAACGGCAAACAGGGAAGCGCCAGGGAGCACGTGGTTCGATTTGTCAAAATCTTAAGCGCATTTGGTGTGAGCAAGAGACTCAGACTCCATGAATTCTCCAAGTCACTCACAGACTGTGCCTATGTTTGGTACACCAACCTTACGCCGGGATCTGTCGCCTCGTGGGAGGATATGGTATCCAAATTCTACGACAAAGTTTTTCAAGTTGAAGAACGGCTCACCACACTCCAACTCTTCAAGAAAATAAAGTAGAAGGATAACGAAGACCTCCAAGTTTACATACAAAGATTCCATGACTGGTCGCTACAATGTTTCAAGCCAGTAGCAGAAGTCAGTCTCGCCAAATTTATTTGGAGAGCATGCATCAGGAGTATAGAATACTCCTCGTCAATCATCATCTGCCAACGTTCTCCCACCTCCTGGAATGCACTCGAAATCTTGGCGAATCTGTCAAAGCACCAGCAAGACAACAGAACATATTTACCAGTTAGAGAACTGCAGCACAGACCAGAAAACCCACAATTTACATAGTAGACAATTTGGCCAAAGAAAAGGGACAGAAGCAGTCACATGACTATGGTGACTCACAGCCACCTCTCCCTTGCAAATTTGTCGAAGCAAAAGCCATCTTAGCAAAATTGGTAGAAGATGGTGTAGTCAAGCTCCCAACAATAGAATGAGAACCTACTAAAAAGGAGACTTGGAGTTTGAAATACTGCATTCATCATAGAATAGTGAAACACTCCACTAAAGATTGCTGGGCCTTTCGAGCCTTACTCGCCGAGAAGATTGCCGTAGGAGAACTGGAACTCAACCAAGAAGAGCGAGGCGTGGCGAGCAACCCCCTCACTCAGCACATCGATAAGGAAGCATTAACAATCTCCTATTTCGACGAACAGGACATACCTGAACCTCAAATTGGAGGGGAAGAAGCAACACCGGCACAAATGTCCGAGGATTTTGCTGCCAGCAAGCTGCAAGAGGTCGTCAAGTTCAAATGGTTTTATGACCAACTAGGGTTTTCACCCGATGCTCACCTTGCAGCCACCAAAGCCATAATGCAGTTAGCAGAACAGTTCAAGGAGCAATGTATGATGGCTGACAAGTCGATTACCCAAACGATTAAAGAGGTCAATACAACCATGAGCTTTTCAGAAGCTGATCGCTGAGTTCCCTTTTACCACAACAGACCATTATATGTCACTGCCGCCATCAATGGCGTTGAGTGCAAATGAGCCTTTTTAGATGGTGGCGTGTCCATCAATGTAATACCCTTATCGGTATTCCGAACAACAGGTATATCAGAAGAGAAGTTGATCAATCTATGGGTTCGGAAGTGAACTAAGACAAATTATTGGGTACGTCCAGGTCAACCTCCAAGTAGGCAAAATCTAATCAACAACCAAGTTTCACGTTATAGATGCCCCCCACCATATACCACCTACTTCTGGGACGAACGTGGATGCACAGGTATAAGGCAACACCCTTCACTTTCCATCAATGCCTTAAGGGCATATGGAAAGGAGTAGTCGAGATACTGGCATCCACCAACTTGTTTTTTGCCAACGAAGCACACTTGATAGAAGTAGTTTTCTACAACGAACTACCTGAGGATGAAGGTGCCGCTGAACCAATCAATCCCATCCCGCTTCCAGATTGGGCAGCTACGAACGGACTTACCATAGATTCACGGCCAAAGCCCAATAAGAACGCATCAGCATCGAAGAAGCCGAAGTGCACATTATATACCTAAGCAGATGGAAAAAAGGTGTACAAGCTACAGTAACCAAAGAGGGCTTTCCTCGAGAAGACCTAACAGGTTCTGTACGGCGAAGTCGAGACTGCCCCCGAATGTTACCAAGACCACCCGAAGCCGCAGGAATAAGAACTAGAAGAAGTGGACTTAGATAAGAACTAGCTTGTCTTTTTGTCAAAAGAACTACCACCTGCTGACCGCGAAACATTAATTCTTTTACTAAAACAGCATAAGGACATCTTCGCGTGGAACTACACACAAATGCCAGGGCTTGAACGTCACTGTGCACAAGCTCAATATTTACCCAGCTGCCAAACCTGTTAAGCAAAGTGGACGAGTGTTCCGCACCCAAGTCAAACTCCAAATCATAGAGGAAATCAAGAAGCTCCTTGATGCAGGATTCATTAAACCCACTGAACGACCTCTATGGTTAGCCAACATCATACTAGTTCGCAAGAAAAATGGCCAAATACGTATTTACGTTAATTTTAGAGAACTGAACCTCGCTTGTCCAAAAGACGACTTCCCGTTGCCTAACATTGACTTACTAATCGACGCCACAGCAGGACACCAGATGTTCTTCTTCATGGATGGCTTCAGCGGCTATAACCAGATTAAGATGGCCCCCGACGACGCGCACCATACAGCATTCCAAACACCCATTGGAGTGTTTTATTACACTATTATGCCATTCGGCATTAAGAATGCTAGGGCCACTTATCAATGCGCAATGATGACTTTGTTCCACGATATACTCCACAAGAACTTAGAATTCTATGTGGATGATTTGGTGGTCAAATCCATGGCCCGACAGAGCCACTTGGAGGATCTCCGTCGAGTCTTCAGCCGATGTCGAGCATACAACCTCCAAATGAACCCGATGAAATGCGCGCTTAGTGTAACGATAGGAAAGTTCCTCAAGTGCGTCATCCACCGACAAGGAATCGAGGCAAACCACGCCAAAACAAAGGGTATTGCGGACATGTCGAGACTAGCAAACTAGAAGGAACTAAAAAATTTCCTGGGCAAGGCTTCCTACCTCTGACGATTCATTCCCGCGCTAGCAGAAATCACTTACTGTTTCTCTGCTCTGTTAAAAAAGGACGTTCTGTTCAAATGGAGCAGGAAGTACAACGAAGCATTCACGCAAATCAAGAAAATACTTACATTGCCAAGAGTCATGGTAGCTCCACGAAAGGGTAAGCCTTTGCTCCTCTACCTAACCTTAACCATCTATTCAATTAGTACCCTGCTCGCGCAAGAAGTAGGTGGGCATGGACGCCCCATCTACTACATTAGTAGAGTATTACAAGGCCCCGAACAATGCTATCTCCCAATAGAGCGACACTGCTTGGCTCTGTTTTTGTGGCACAAAAACTATAACATTATTTAGTTGCCTACCCCGTTCATATAATCACCAAGTGCGATCCCATATGCCACCTCCTATCTCGCCCGACAATGATTGATCGTATGGCTTGCTGGCTGCTTGTGCTAGTAAAGTTCGACATTCGGTATAAAACAACTACACCCATAAAAAGTCAGGTGCTGATAGACCTATTAGCACAATTTCCAAATGATTCATACGAACCACCAAGCGCAAAACTATGAGGTAACATCGAGATAACCACAATAGAAGACGCCGAATGGACTCTTGACTTTGACGAATCTTCTACTTGAAAAGAGGGAGGAGTAGGAATAGTATTGAAAGCCACAAGTGGGCAGCGGGTAGACCTTTCTTAAAAACTTGACTTCAAAACAACGAAGCTGATTATGAAGCATTGATACTAGGACTCATAGCCGCGCTAAACATCGGCGTCTCCTGGCTCTGAATAAAAGGGGATTCCAAGCTCATTGTCAAACAAACATCAGGTGATTACGGAATCAAAAAACCAACCCTAGTGGCATACCGAAGCTCCTAGACTGGTTCCACGCGGTGGTAATCCAGCACGCACTCAGGTCAAATAACCGTCACCCAAATGCGCTAGCCACCCTCGCTTCTAAGATGGATATCAAAGTAGATTTTGCCACTATCAAAATATTCAAATGAACACTTCTTTCATCAGTGATACAGTTGTTCAAAACGGAGGATGAAATCCACCCAAATGATTGGAGAAGCCCCATAGTGTGGAAGCTCGAGTCGAGGGACACCACGTCCTTACTTGAACTCAAGCACTTTCTACTCTATGACGGGACACTATTCTTCCGACACACTGGGGGACTACTCGCAAGATGCATACCCCTTGACGAAGCAAAACTCAAATTGGAACAGGTCCATCATAACTAATGTGGAACTAACGACACCACGCTGTACTGCAGGATGCAACGACAAGGATACTATTAGCCTTCAATGGCTTAAGACGCCATGGAACTTCAAAACAAATGCTTGAGTGCTGTGAATTCTCCTGTTCCAAATAAAGCATGTTCGTGGAAATTACAAGCGACTAGCAGTAGCCATATATAGATTTCATAAAGAAAGGATCGTTATCTTTGAACAAGAACGACGTTGCGCACTTAAGAAAATACGCCTCGAGATATTTTTTGCATGAGGACCGACCGTACCGACACGGATTCAACGGACAACCTTTATGACGTATAGCCGATCAAGAACTGCATGAAGCTCTAAAAGGAGCACATTCCACCATCAAGGTGGCGCTAGGTTGTATGCTCAGCTCCTCCACTTGGACTATTATTGGCCCACAATGGAGAAGGATTTAATCGCTCACACCAGAAAATGTAGCAAATGTCATCTTCATGAAAACCTCATCCATATGCCAGCAGCCAACCTACGTGTACTCGGTACTCCTTGGTCGTTCCACAATTAGGCGCTGGATTTCATTGGGCCTGTGAACCCACCATCCAAAGGTTATATATGGATTATCACGGCGACAAAACTCTACACAAAATAGGAAGAGGCAATCTCCCTTCGTCGCGCCACCAGACCTACAGTGGCAAACTTCATCAAAGAATATATAATATGCCGGTTCGGTATTTCAAAAATTTCCCTAACGGACAACGGGACTCCGTTCATTAATCGCCACGTCGGTGCATTATTGGCAAAATAAGAGGTTAGTCATCACTGCTCCCGCCGTACTACCCCCAAGGCAATAGTCAAGCAGAAGCCACAAACAAAACATTACTAAAGATACTCAGTAAAACAGTGCACGACTTCTCGAACAAATGGGTTGAACAACTCCCTCTGGTGCTATGGGCATATAGGACTTCGAAGAGGCAACCTACCAAAGTAACTCTATTCTCCCTGGTTTATGGAATAGAGGCGGTCTTACTTATCAAGATTGTAATACCTTCGGCACAAATGGCACTAAGGAGCAACTTCGACCCACATGCAAGATGGCAGCAGTTAGAAGCACTTGACGAAAGGCAATATAACCCTAAGATAGCACTTCGAACCTACCAAACGAGGCTGTCCAGGGTCTACGAGGCCATGGTTAAGGAACGAAAGATTAAGGAAGGAGATCTGGTGCTTAAGAACGCTCCTCACGTCATGCGAGGACTGCATCCACCAAACAAGTTTGCATGTAAGTGGGAGAGGCCTTTCATAGTTACCGAGGCAAATGACAGTGGATACTACAGTATCGCGTCGATTGATAGCGGCACTCCGTTTTCCTCTCCGGTTAATGTTAAGTGGTTAAAATTGTATTATGCATAATAAACCGGGAGATTTCCCTAGTCATTGTTATCATTCTTTAGTTCAGATTGAAATGATTTGATTTCATTCGTCATTATTATCAGATTGGGATTATTTGATTTCTTTCATCATTATTATCATTCTTAAAATGATTGGATGTGGATAGTCTTTTCGTTTGCTTGCGGGTTCATAATACATACGTCTGGATGTTAAATTCGAGACAATAAAGATGATTCCATAAGATATTGCTTTACATTTTCGCCATTGCCATACATTTTTGCCATTGCCATTCAAGACAATACAACTGTCCACATTACAACCATAAAATCCTCCGCGGCACTACTGGAACAATTCTACTCCTATTGTTTTGGACAACGATATCGTGCCTCCAGCAACCTCGGAGCGCCTCTTTAGCTCTTCTTGCCATTCAGCCATCTCTGCCCTCGCGAGGTCTAACTGCTTTACCAGAGCCTTTTCCTTCCTCTCCGTTAGTATAAGTCTCTGTTCGGCCTCAAGAACACCCATACGCACTTCCATAACGTCGAGGTGTTGACGAACCCAACCCAGATCAAATTTTAGCAGCTCTAGGTCCGCCATTGTGTCGCACCACCTTGACAACATCTTCTTCGTTAGTTCATTCAGCGAGGTTCGTAAGAGCTGACAACCTAACTCGGCCAGGACATGAAGCGAGGTAAGTCTCATCATGCTTGACACTTGCAGCACATGAGCAAATGTTGTTCTCCAGTTTAAACGCAAGCGGCACAATACCCCAACATCTTCCTCGAACAAGGCAGCCATGAACTCACGAGCTCGGGGCACAATCTCCTGGCATTGGTCAATTTTTGCCTCCAGTTTATCATAATCTTTAGTTTCAGGCAACGTAACGAACCTAGTGACCACGTCTCCGAGAGTCGTTCTTTGCTCAGCAGCTATCTTTGAAATAGCTGGATCTAATGGCTTGTCAAATCTTAACGCCGAGTCATGGAACGGCCCCTCTAGTTCATCTTTCACCATGATCACCTCAAGCGGAGCAATGTCTTCTTGTTGCCCATCTGTGTTTTGCTCAATCAACGGGTCCACCTTCATCATTACCCCATCATCTTCCTGTTCAGGTGGGACATCAACAACGTCTATTTGCCCAACTGGTTGTTCCTCTCTTTTCTTCTCCGATTGTATGCTTTGTTTCGATCACAACTGTTTTCAAGATGGTCACTGTCTGTTCTAGCACTTTCTTCATCTCCTTATCCCTAGCTTTCGCACCCGCAAATCCCTGACCATAGCGAGCAATCAACTTAGCAAAAGGCAGTTGATCGTCAGGCGTTAGATTTTTGGAGAAGTTGAAAGTTAAAAGTACCTCAGACATAGAGCCTGGTTCGCTAATAGCATCAACAGGCGAGGCATGGACCACTTGTTCGACTTCTGTTTCTTCTTTGCCACCTCGTGCAGCCAATGGAATATCATATGAAGAAACAGACTCTGATAAGTCGATGGAACTCCCCCCGCGTTCACTTAGGGTTTTCAGAAGCCCCGTCGTAGCACCTTTACTTGGTGTTTGTTTTTCATCCCTACTATCGTCCGAGTTGCTGCCTGAATCCATGGAACTAATGGGCCCGGCAAGGCAAACTCCAGGCATTGGTATGCTCTCCATAAGAACCACAAGGTCTTGTTCTTCAAGATGTTTCAGTGGCCCTTTTCCTTTACCTGGGCGAAACACGTTCACTAAATTTTTCAACTCTTCTAGCAACTCCATGTCAAAATTTGAACCGAGGTTGTCCAGTACATCTCAGGGGATGACTGGTTTGCCTTTGTTATCTTTTGACGCTTCTACCTCTGCCATCATTTCAGGCCCTCGTTCGCCCTTTAGCCATTTCCCAAGCCAATGCTTCTGTGTGGAGGCATGAACCAAATCGTGTTAACAGTAATTTAGTAAAATATAAACAAGTCATGTTAACCTTAAGCATTCTTACCCGTTTCAAGGGCCTCTCTTCGGAGCCTTCCTTGGAATGTTTCCTCTTTGCCTCCGCGGTTTTTGCCCTAGACAGGTTCTTAGGGGCAAACATTGAGAGAGCGCCTCGCTCTGTTGAGGCTTTCTTGGAAGGCACTTTGAAGACTTTGTTTTCTAACCGGCTAATAAACTCTAGCGGTCGACATTCCCAGTCTTGATCTGTCATAAATCCCTTTATTCGATCAAGCTGGCGTACCCACAACGAGCCCCACCTGGGGGTCACAGCTCCAACTCGGTCACATTGGGAGATGGTCAGGCTCCCTGAGTTGTCAATCAGTGAATTTACCCTTGCATGGCGATAGCGAACAAAACCATCATCGCAGTCATGGCTCCGTACGATCCGCGGGGCTCCTTGGTCATACCGCAGTTGACAAGCAACCCTTTAGGGATTGTAAGTCACCGAATAACTAAAGTACTGGCTGAACCCTTAATCATACTGCAGTAACAATCTCGAGATGGCCCCAGCCGCGACCAGCATGAACTTAGGATCGTCTATATCCACCATCAGATTCTCTCCAGAAAATGATGCTTCTCTCGCGATCCCATCTATAGGCTTGACGTAAGGCCTGAACACATATTCGGTCTCTACGTCAATCACTAATCCCAAACTTCTGGGTCGTCCAATTTTGCGCCACTGATCAGCCCACGGCAGCTTGTAGGGCAGTGGTTGTTCGTTCCCATCCTCCCCAAGTATCAGGTTCTATCCCTCATCCATTACGAACTTATTCTCATGAAACGTGAGCAGCTCGTTCGGCGTGGAGGCACACTTGGGGAATTTCTCAAAGATAAACATCTCCATTAAGTAGGTGCTCAAGTAGGTTAAAATATCATACCGCTCATGTGACCGAAGCATGTTCTCGCATAGCATATCTAACATTCGGTATAACGTGCCCAAGAAGAGTGGCCCCAAAGCCACTGATCACCCATGCACCAGTACGGTGGCAAGACAAAACAGGAATGTATTTACACCATCCTGGGGTTGGATTTCTAATATGTGCCGCGATAGCCACACGACAAGAAATCCCGTGAGGATATACCACGCTTGAAACCCTAGATCACTCACACAGGGATGTTTGCTTCTCCCCTTCACCAATTTTTTCAGTTCACTCTTAGGCGAGTAATCTCTGAAAAAGTATCACATCCAGCGCGCGAACGTATTTTTTGAAGGAACTTTGAGGTGAGTGTCAAGTAATGCCCTGTTCACTATCCATCGCGAGCTACACTGATTCACCATCGTAAAGCGCATCTGCAAAAAGTTCAGGGTGTCTTGCTCATCCTCTTTTAAGTCACATGAGTGAAAATCAACCTCCCCAAATGTATTCAACCGAAGGAGATTCTGAGTGTCCTCTAGTGTTGGACCTAATTCTCTCCAACAGGCCGCGAAAGTGTGCGTCTCTGTGCTCCACCGCGGTATTAACATGTCTAGCAATTCCCTGCTATGATTCATTGAAAAGCTCTTGGTGCTTTGGATCGCCCCAAGCACTTCTACTTTCTCCAGAATGTCTCGATGATTCGTCAACACGAACGTGGTCCACGAGTCCATGTGGTGTAGCACCGAACTATAGCTCTTATACGCTATGAATGACCACGACACTGAACCCCTCTCAATAGGGAATCGTAGAATGGAGGAAGGGTGGAACAATCCATCTTCTGTTTCCTCTTTTTCAATCAGTATTGTTGCTTCGAGAGCATTATCCCGTGGGGTGAAGTTTTCGACGGTGTGCCAGAATTGATTGTTCTCTCTAAAGCATGGTGCCCAGAAGACTACGTTAGCAGAAACCTAGGGTGGTGCTTCTGCCGAACGATGCAATAGCGAGAGTTTTTTGTCTTGACCCATGTGTTCTTGTTAGACACGCACGGTTGTGGGTGCATGCTGGTTCGTAGGAAATCGCCTGTCAGAAATCGCCTTCTTAGCGCTCGTATTATGCAAAGATTTGCTTCGCAGGCTAAGTGTTGATATTTATACTTGCACAAGGCTTGGGGTGCCGTGTTTTATTCTGCCACGCGCAATAGTGATGGCACCCGAGGAGTCGTGTTGCTTCTGCTTCGCCAGCTTTGCATTTAATGTGTCGGCCTGTAAGGACACGTCTTTGCATGCATATGTTTCAGCTACGATATATGCCCGCGCAAGGGGATAAAATGTGTGCACCCTTATGTGTAATCATGCCACCTGGCATTAATGTCCCACAGAATGTGGGACCCACCAAACTCTTTCAATTGTTCATCATGGCGCGTATTCGAGACGCTGAACGTCACGCGTCTATGACTTGCGCGTTCAAGACAACGAACGAAGCACACGCATGATCTACTCTTGATGTCATAGGTACTTCGTATGCGCCCTGACAACATCGAGGCACTCTGCCTAAGTTTAGAGACAGCTTAGAGGCAAGTCCGGACAACCAACTTGTTCGGCATCTAGCGGAAAATTTAAGACTTAAGTGGTTCGGTGACTTAGGGTGAAGGTGTCGCATCGGTGGGACCCCGCGCGGACCGCCTTCAGGTCAGTCCTGCTGAGAGAAGGAGATTACTCCATGTTAAACTCTAGTCCTCCGGCCTATCACGGCAAAGTCTTATGGATGGGCATTCTTATGGATAAGCCTTATCGTTTATGAGTCCAATTCTACTTGGACTGTGACGAGGGACTCTATATAAGAAGCCTTCGGATCCTTAGGAGGACAGGTGAATGAACCCCAAGGATCACTAGTGACTCTCCATTGTCTCTCTCTCTCTCTCTCTCTCTCTCTGCTAAATTGTTTTATCATTCACCCAACCATTCCTTATTCCCTCCCGTATACTCAGCACGATCGATGGCTCCCTGCAAACCTCGGTATTACACCCCTTCATACAACCACCTATTCCTATAATTAAAAGGGCCTTTTCCTTTTTTAATTATCAACCTAGACGTCTTCTATAACCCTAAGCTGTTTTCTATTCTATAAAGGGTTTCCCCCAAAACCCAGTACTTGAAAGGAAGTTGCTACAAAATTCCAGATTGCTTTGAAGTTCTGGCAACAAGCCACCTTCAACGTAGAGGTACATTGGAATTGGCTTTGCGTTGAAAGTGACAACTAGATAATGGGTGTCAGGTGTAGAAACGTGTCCAAGAGTTGGGTTCATCTAGTTCTTATGTCCAAGGACACTCAAACATGGCTAAATTTCATATATTAAAAATACTTCTTTTATTTATCTAGTTGGATGTATGTCCAACTAGCTATAACGGACACATATCTCATATCCTTGTCCAAGTGTCAAGTATGTGACATGGGTATTTCACAAATTTGAAAAGCCTAGGTAACATAGCTTTTATCCAATACTTGCATCACACAAATTTGTCACTAGGCACATGATTGTATCCAATGTACAGAATAAGAATAGGACATTAGAATATTTTAATGTTAAACATTATTCATGACATTTGGAATTAGAAGAATGCAACAGTCCATGTAACCTAGATTCCAATGCTAATGAACACACATGATGCACATATAAACTCAACTCAACTAAACTCAACAAAGCCTTTTCCACTACAATGCATGTGTAAATATGCAATAACAAATGGTATTCAAAAGTGATTTTGAAAACAAACTCTTTTTTCTCTTGTTCCTTCCCACTGCTCCTCATGCTCACGCTTTCTTTTCCACATTTCCTTCGATTCTTCCTCATCCTTCTTCAGTCTACCTTCCTCTTCTGATATCTAAACAATATCCAACAGACAGATGATCATGAAAGTATGAATGGTCAAACCAGAGTAGCTAAGAAAACAAGGCATCAGGTTCCAGCATACCCTCATCTGCATTTTTCTCCTCCGCCATTCTTGGTCTGTCAAGATCTCTTGAACCTTCAATTTTAGTTGTTTCTGAAATTCATCCGACCTTTCAAATTCTTGCTCATATTTCCCCTGTACCCAAGTTCAAGGGACAGAGAAATCAGCAAAGCCGTTTGAGTCCTTCTTAAAAGTATTTGCATTGGGAAATATAAGTTCTATTAAAGGCTAAGCAAGTTGCAATTGGAAATGCTATGTTAAAGAAAAATCAAGAAAAGTCTACAATACAAATGGCTATTTCTCCGTTCGCCCTATTTGGCACGCAAAAAGATTAATCGAGTAAAAAGAGTGGTAATGCATTCACTAGAGACTATCCACCCTAAACTACCCCCATAAGGAAGTTCATATAGCAAATTCAATTACATTTGCAGAAAGCCCTCGACTGTAATTTGTAATAAACAACACTCTGACCCAAGAAAACATAAGGAATAAGTATCAGCAAACTGCACCCGCTCTGCCACCCCAAAATAATAATAAAAAAACTAAAAAAATAAAATATAAAAAATGAAAAGGGGAAGTAAAGAAACAATAGATAATACAATAAATAATCTCTAGATGTTCAATGGCTATTGTGTGCCTAACTATCAGATAAGCTGTCCAGTATCTAGAGACCGTAGTACAGAATCAAATCATTTTTGTATTATAGTATATCAAAATTATCCTCCAGTTTGTGCAAGCTGTATATGTGGCGAACCATGCAGGGTAAAACGTACTAATTCTAATGGATGTTGGAACAAATAGTTGAATTGCTACTTTAGAAAATTTACCAAGTAAACTGAGGTTTACATCACACGAGGAGTTCAAATAGGGTTCATACACACAAAGCTCCTGGCCTTGTTAACGATGGCAAAAACTAATGTAATGCTCAAATGAAGTATTACAAGCATGCAGCAAGGTTGTCCTTAAGCACAAATCTAGAAAGAGGATACAAACACTAAGTATTGCAAACATACAACAAAGTTGACTTAGTGATAAATATACATGCCAAAGAAAAGAAGGAATGACAAGCGTGCAGATGCTACTGCAACCTGACATTACCTCATCGACTAATGACTTTATCTTAGAAGCAGTGTCCTTCTTAAGCTGCTTCTTCCTCTTTGCTCTCAGTTCTTCTGCAGTTTTCATATTAAACAAAAAATTAGTTCCTCTAATAGATTGCTATTATCCAACAGGAAAAGAAAATGAAAAAGTAATGATAAGAATCAGAAAAAAAATTCCCATACACTAATATTCCATTCTGCCATTTTTAAAGTGTAATCAGCCATTATTTTGAGTTCTATATTGAGAAGAAAGATCATTTCGGCAAATTAAATATATGGCTACAAAGTAGCACATAAATTACTCAAGTAACAGACATTTCAAAACTATTCTCTACAATAATGGCACAGATAGTGAGCCACATATGATATAGAGGAAAAATAGGACAAAATATTCTCAAAAAAGAAAAGAAAACAATATATCAAAATACAAGAAAATTTATCATCAAAGTGAAATCAAGAATGTAGGATCTGCGGCATCTGCCAACAATTTCTATTACATTCATAGTAAGTTTATAGATGTGTATATGTGTATTGGAAGTGAAGAACAAGTTTTATCAAAAGATCCAGCTGGAACATAAACACATAGATGCTTAAGGACAGACCTTTTGCAGCATTAACTTGGTTAAGAAGATATTCTCGTTCCTGTGGATCAAGCAATAATTGTTGGGCTTTTGCTAATGCTGCATAGAAGACATGTTGTTAACCACGCCGTTAATCAAATAAAAAATAATAGACAAACATTCAATCCTGCAAGGACTGTTATACGCTTCCAGTTGTACATGAAAGCCTATGATATAATATCTCTATGGACCCTATCATAGGCTATGTTGCATGGACTCAGGTGTGTTGACTCTATGCCTTGATTTTCATGATAACAAAACTGTGTTAAGAATCTAATGACTCTACTTAATGTGCAGATTGTATTATGCCTTAATCTCTCTTTAGATTATGACTTGAAGCTTGGTATGATGAAGACATTGAATATATTGTATATTCAGAAGCTTATCAAGCAATGTTGAAGGTTGTTAAGCATAATGGATGATTGATGAAGAACTTTACAACAAGTTTATATTCATAATCTTCTCTCGAAGAGATTGAAGGTACTCAAAATGAGGAAGACCTCTTTGAAGAGGATCTACACAAGACATAGAAGCTTTCTTTAAAGATCTTGAATATGTCTTGAAAGTATGGAAGATCAGTTGAAGAGGATCACAAGGCTTGGAAGCTATACTTGAATATTTGAAGAAGTCTTGGATCACTTGGAAGAATGAAAGTTGATTGAAGAACCCTACGAGTAATCAAATTGGATTAATTCCATTTCGAAGAGATTGAAAGTATTCTTGGAGATCAACACACTTTGAAGAAGTCATTTCAAGCTTTGGAAGTCTCAGTTGGATGATTTTTGAAGAGCTTGAAGACTTTGGAGAAGTTTGAAGAAGACTTGCAAAAGTTAAAGTTATTGGACAAAAAAAGTCGGCTCATGGATCCCAATGGTTGACACATTCAGACAGTGGCACTACATAAGAGGACTCTGATACGAAGAGTCGACCTCTCCAGCTCAGGAGTCGACACATTGGTCAAGAATGCAAAATTTTGAAGAAGGTTAAAAAAGGATTGACTCCTCATTTCTCAAGAGCTGACATGTTTGGACAGAGTCTTATTGAAGTCTGGTGAAAATAAAAAAGGGTCGACTCTTGTTCATTAGGGGTTGACACATTTGGACAGAAAGTTGAAGATATTGGCACCAGAACAAAAAGGGCCGACTCCTTCAAAAAACGTGTTGACACATCGGCTACAATTGCTAGTTTTTTGAATGTTCCGCAAGTGCAATCTTACATTTAATGCACTCTTAACTACCACCAATGGTTAGAATCAATGCAAGGCTATAAATACAATATCCTCACAGCATTTATACATGAGAATACAATATCATATGTGCTGAATAAACAATTAAAGCCGAGAATTTCTGGGCTCTAACTGCTACATTCTTTTTGCTGAGTGATAGAGGTTGACTACTAAGCTACACTTACTTATCTACTCTTTGAGAGAGTTACCCATTGTATAAACCTCATTTATTTCACTAGGGTGAGTTTGTATATTTGTGAATTTGAGTATTCTTGATTAAAAAAAACTTGTAAATTTGAGTGAAATTTAGACAAAATCACTTGGGTTTTTGAGAGTTTGGGAAGAATTCTTATAAAGAGTGAGCTGAACACTTAGGCAACTAACACCTGTTGTGTAAAAGAGCTTTCAAGGGAATCTTGGGTGTAAGAACGTAGGTCACAAGTTGTGGCTGGGCCTCGATAAATCTTGGTGTTCACTGTGCTCTATTTTCTTTTCTTGCATTTTATCACCTGCTTGCATTGTTCATACTTTGCTAAGTTACTATTCCATTGTTTATTTAGTTTTTGATTACATTATTTGCTATTATTTTTTTGAAACCCAATTCACCCCCTTCTTGAGTTGCATATTCAGGCCAACAGGGTGTGGGTGTTGGGTGCCGGGTTCATCTAATTGCCATGTTCAAGGACACATGGCATGTAATTTATAGGAGAAATTGGTGTTTACAATGTGTTATAAATCATTTTATGCACAATATGAGAGTTTTCAGCATATTTATGTGGTAAACTCAAATTATTAAACATTCGGACATTTATTCCTTACACATACCCTTCCACAAGTATTGGAGTCTAGCTATCGAGTGTTCGACAAGTGTACTTCATACATGTTAGCAGAGTCCAGGTAACACAGATCATAGGCTTTCTCCGAGTTTGTAAAAATGATATGAGGATCCTTTTTCCTTTATATATACATTCTCATTTGTCTCTTTGATAAATAAATCAATTATTGACCTCGCAAGTATAAGTGCAGACTGATTTTCTGATACTACTGTTTCAAGTCTCAATCTATGCTCGACCGCTCTACAAGGTTTCAGAGTATGACTCATAAACTTATACCCTTGTAGTTTGGATAACTTTGAATATCTTTGTTATCCTATATATGGGTAATATAATACAGTTTGGTCACTCATATGACATTTTCTTGCTTAAATTTTAAAAATACTATTAACCAAGACACACCTTCATCTCCTAGATTTCCAAGTCTCAATGGAGATACAATCTGACACTTGACCTCTCCATCTTCATCTTCCTTGATACAATCTTACCTCACGTACCCTAATCATATAAAAAAGAATCCACTTTCTCTAATCTACCTATTATTACCACTTTTTCTATACTAAGTTCCTTATATGATTGTCATTCAATAACTTCTTAGTGCTTATCCACTTTTTGATTTTCTTGTCTTGCACCAACAACCTTAAGGCGTCATTCTTAATACACTTGATATGATTAACGTCCCTAGTTTTTCTATCCCTCAACTTAGAACGTTTATTTATATCTTCCCCACATCAATTATACCTAACTATAAAGATCAGCACATTTCTTTGAACATTCATAACTTTCAACATTTTCCTCATTTCTATTATTTTCTCAAGCTTCATAACAAGTATGGTTGTTTTCATTATATTTTGAACATTCTCATTCTAAGGCCAAATATCCTAAGATAATGGTGATTTACTCTTGACTCAATAAGTACCTCCTTTTCTGTTACACTCACCCATCTTATTCCACATCACATTACGAATATCATTGTCTCCATAGAAATGCTACAGACGTAATGAACCAAACGCCTCAAAAAAGTGTGTCATTTGATATTCAATTATCTCTACCATAAAACAAGACAAGTACACAAACACACTTACCAGCAAATGCCTCCTTAGCTTGTGGATGCTTGCATTTGTCAGGGTGAACCAGTAAAGATAACTGCAGATGTACAAGTAATATCAAACGTGACAATGAAACACCAATTCATAAATATCAAATTGTAGGCAGACTTCAACAATGATTGGAGAATTTAACTTACGATATTGCTTTTTCACATCCTCCGGAGCTGAATCAAACGGCAGATTAAGATACTCAAATGCATTTAGCTTGAAGCATGAAAGGATCCTATAAAATTTTGGAGACTTTTTATTTAACAGTTAAGCAAAGAAACCAAAAAAAAAAAATGCAAACATATGGAACAGCCTACAAGAATAGGTAAGTATTTTTGAAACAAGAACACAAATATAAGACTTATCACACTGAACATTATATTACACGCCCTATGTTATGTGGAAAGCTCATCATTCTCGTATGTGGGACGGGGACGGGAACATGAACAAGAATGTGGTACACTACATGCTTTAAAATGTGGTATGATAGGGGTAAATTTGTACAAATTACAATATCACAATATAATATACTTCTAGAGCAATTTTCTTTTAACAATTAGACATTCAATAAAATATAATTTATATTTCAAATTAATCATGTAAAAACACATTTCTAGTAGCATGATAGCCCTTTTTTTAATATTCTTCTGCCATAACTCTATTCTCCTTGGATTTTCATTCATTAGATTTGATTTTTTCCTTAGGTAAACTTTAAGGAAATTTGTAGGAAAAAAGTTTTGGAATCGTATTGCATCGCTAAATTCACCATTTTAGAATGGAAGTATACTATATTTTGGAATCCAATTCAAAAAACGTAAATCCCTAGGGTATTATTGTTTCTTTTTTACACTCTAAAAAGCATGGACATTGACATAGGTACAGATACAAATATGGATACAGATACAAGACACGACAATTTTTAAAAAATAAGGACACGGCTTAGCGAAAATACGGCACAAAATATATCTTGTATATATTTTATTTTGTTATATATGAATGTAACATCTACAAACTATCAAAAATATAAAAAGTTAATACTAATTCAACATGAAACACACATTGAATCCATAATTTAATCATCATCTCACATACCACATGATGAAAACATGTCTACAATTTAAACTTGCAATGTGTTTCATGTATCTCTAGATGGATACTTGTCTCTGGCGTGTCAATTGAAAAATAAATAAATAAAAATTAGTGTGTTTGACGAGTATGTGTGTCCTCTTAGAAGTGCCCGTGCTTCCTAGGTTACATTGGTCACACCCAGCGACGGACGCACAAGGGGGGTGGTGGGACCATGGCCCCTCCAAAGTTTTCAAAAATTGCCTTATACCATATATAGTTTTTGAGTATTTATGATAAATTAGTTGTATTGGCCCCCCTAAAGTTTTGAAAATTTTCCTTACACCCTATGTGCTTTTGAGTATTCATGATAAATTAGCTATATTGGCCTCTCCTAAAGTTTTGAACATTTTTCTTACACCCTATGTACTTTTGAGTATCCATAAAAAATAGTAGTATTGCCACTCCAAAACCCAAATAATTTACCAAGTAATTTTGCATTGTCCTTGTAGTCTAGAAGAAAAAAAATTAGTGGGAAAGTAGCGCCTACGTTTTTGGGTACTTCATCCATTATTATTTTTACCTCCTGTATATTAGCTAGGTCTCATATTACAAACTTTAAATCTAAGTGGCATAGTTGTTAAATTGTGCAATGGTACCACTAATTTTTTTTTTCAACTTTAGCCCCCCTTCGCGAAATTCCTGGGTCCGCCACTTGTCACACCAATGTACCTTTTGCAATAAACATAGTCTAGGCTTCATCAAATCAATTCTACTTCTCAAGCAACCAATGTTGATGAAAAGCAAACATTTAGGTAGGTCTTCCCAAATAAAACCGTCTCTGTTGGGGTATACTTATGTGAAGGATTGATATACTACGAGGCTCAACAAAATCTTAAAGATTCTCTCTCTATTTTAGCTTAGTTTCTTTATTGCATGTCGAAACCTATAAAAACTATTCTAAGTATACGAATACAATTTGGTAGACTTTGACACCAAATTTTGGTTGCTTCACAAGTAAAATTGGATTTAAAAAGTTTAAATACAGGGACAATGTAAATACATGGACAATGTTATTATACTATTTTGGTTTGTGCTTTTTCCCCCTTCTTTCATTTCTTTATTTATTTGTATAAACATATAAGGTCATGTTTTCAAGGGATTCCTTGGACAACATTCCCTCCATGTTGGTCTTCCTTGTGTGGACAGTGAATCGGTGATCATTGTGATACAAGACAATCCAAGATGCTAATAACTAGCTTGGAGAAATTAGGTGATTTTAACTAGCTTGGACTAAACAATATTTAAGTCACGAGTTTTTGACTTGAATAACATTGCATTTAAAAAATGTTTCCAAACTAATATTGACCAGAAACTATTTCCCAATTTAAGGTTAGTTTTGTCGCATCAGGTGAATAGAATGTTTTAAACTAAAGCCTCCACTAGACTTTAGAGGCTTTGTGTCATTATGTAAATACAAACAGCCTCTACTAATGATGGAGGCTGTGGAAGACATTAGACCCGCTATTTAATGTGGAGGCTTTAGTTTGTAAAATATTTCATAAAGACTATTTGTATATTGGACAAAGCCTCAAGTTTTGGAGTTTTCTTTATATTTTCTTTTAATTATTGGAATGATGACATTGGGTGAGGCTTTAAAAACCTCTGCTTGGGACAACAGCTTTATATTTTTCCAAAGCCTCCAATTGCAGTGGAAGCTTTAGCGAGGAATTTTTGTCACCCACTATTTTTCTTACATTGCATATGGTGTGGAAAAACCAACCCAAAATTGATAAATAGTCCAACCCATACAAATTGGGTAATTTTATTTAAAACAAACAATATTCTAGTAAAAAAAATAGTCAAACAACACCCCCTATTCCATCACTCAACATTCTTTCCATCCCTTAATTCGGCCTCAGGTCTATTACCTATGCTTGTCACTGGCTGAGACTAGGTTGCAATCCATCCGTAAAGTCTATCTATTGGTATTTCATGGAGTTGCGTAGTCAAGGTTAGGTTCTGTGATGTCCCACTGTTTCCAAAATCTTATGATACAGTTAGGAAGAGAATTCAGATGGATTTGTATGAGTTCAAGTATAGGCCCAGGTTCAGCTCCAATCCTTCATACACCTCCATATAATTTCCCTCAAGGCACCACGTGTATAATAAATTAATCTAACAGTTATAATAATCAACTCTATCAAGAAACTGCTAGTTATCTGCCTTTTTTAGCAGAAATTTCTGAGTTCAAATGAACAAGAAACTTGGATTTTTTGGTGTCAACAATTACTGACCAGATTTGACACTAATACACCTGGTGCATGGGAAATTGTTGCTTGGAGGGGTATGGAGGATAGAAGTATAGAGGGCAGCTGAAACCTCAACAATAGTCAAATTGAAAATATGTTTTTTTTATATTATTTTTTGGCATTTTTAGCTTCAAACCTCAAAAAAGGTAGACAAATTCAATACGAACATATTGGCATGGTGAGAGTATCATTCTAATTCCAATAGGCAAAGAGCCAACGCCATAAATTCATTCCACTTCCTAAATAATATAATATTGATCCGTACAAATACATTATCCCACCCCCACTCCTTGACAAAATCAATCACACACTTCGTTTATTTCTCTATTTATGCATATCTTCTCTTTTTATTTACCTATACAATATCCATCTTCACTTCTTTATATATATATATATATATATGTATATATATTCTGTGTGAATCTGTGTGTGTGTCAATGTAACTGGAAGTTATGCCCAATTCTAGTGTTTAATTTGAGGTAAAAAAACAGGAGGATGTGTATTGCTAACCAACACTGAAAGAGAAATTGTGAATTACGACAATCTCAAAAACCCTAATCGTTCAGAATCAGCGGTATATGCTGAGAGAATTACCAGAAAAAGACAACACGGTAATAATTCACGAAAAAGAAAAAAGAAAGAAAAGAAGAGAGTTTGAGGGAAACCTAAGGACTTCGTTGTCGCGCTCAACTTCGCTGACTTCAGCGAAGAAGTTCTTGAGAAGCAAATCTTCGTCGGCTGTGCAACTCTCATCCATCGATCCTTTCTGGCTCTCGCGTATTGAAGCGAAGAACACTAATGGAGGTTTCTCAGTCACACAGATACTAGGCTCGCACGGGATTTTGATTATTATTGTTTGTATTTATTATTATAGTTTATTATTTTTGGTTAAAGTGATTTTATATAAAAATTTAATATATATTGTTTACTTTAGTTTTCAATATTTAGGTGCTTAGATTAATTGAAATGCCGAATTAATAATGTGATTCAGTGATACGAATATTAATTAAAGTTAGCACAAATAGGCTAATAGAAAGTTGGTTTGGGAATTGCTAGCAACAGTTTTCAACGGGCGCTTAGCAACAGGCATTCTAAAGGGCCAACACGTGATATGTCTCTTTTACAGGAGAAATTTTTTTATGCTCATTGCTCCACTTAACAAGTCAGTCCCACCTTTCACGTGAGAGGTGAATCAATGCTCCAAAGCAGTATGAAATAATTTTTTTCAATTGACAGCCGGGTGAAAAAAAGGTAAACAGGATTGAGAGACAAAACCCAACTCTCTTAAAAGATAAAAGGTACCCCTAATACTTAACCCTCTTGTACGCATTGAATACCGTCAACTACAACACCACGTTCGTGGGAATTGAGCCATTGGAAGGACTGTGCTTTTTGCAATAGCCCTCCGATTCTCCCTCTTCGCTTTTTTCATTTTTATTTTTATTTTTTTTCTTTCTTCTACAGAATAGCTTTCGACCGTAGTGGAGTCATAAACCATTAAAGACCATCACATTTTGATGAAATTGAAGACCAGAACCCATCTACAGCCCAACATCACCCCATCTCATACAAACATATATATATATATATATGTATTTATCTTTATTTAGGTATACATATAGTAAAACCCATATTAACAAAATTGTTTATTCATCAAGCTTGAAAACACAGTGGTGATGGGTCGGTTGCGGTTGACAAGAGGAAGATATGTTAGAATTTTTTGAATTGAACGTACACATTAATTGATTTTAGTTTTAATAAAATTAGTTGAACCAAATTTAAGTTATGACATACGGAATAGGCCCAATAAAGAGGTGACCTATATGGACTGGGCTTGTGTATACCTATTGATTATTGATGTGGTTAGATGGATAGTGTGGACTTAAGAAAACCTATTTGGGAGCCTTTTGTGGGAGGGCCCATTAGGGTTCAATATATATAGGCTAAATCCTCTCTCTTCCCATAACTGACAGTATTCTACCTATAGAAATCTGTCGTAAGAAGTTTGGAGATAAAGAGGTCATGTAAGATTCGCAATAAACATGTATATGAATATAGGAACGTCAATTTATGTATTTAAAAAAAAATAGGGAGGAGGTAACTCACTTGCTTTAGTTTGTTTTAAATCCAATTTAGCTAATGTCGCATCGAATTCTTGATGGTTTGACAGTGGTATAACTGTTCATGTTGCTATGTTATTGCAGGGGTTTAAAAGCAAATGGAAGCCAAGTGAGACTAAAGTAGGAGATAATGCAGTAGTTAGGGTTGAGTCCATATGAGAGATTGTTACAAAGAGAAAGTCGTAAAGCCAATACACTGTTTGATTTAAGGATTAGATTGCTTTTCTTCAGATTCATGATTATGGAACAAATAGGTACGCTTTCATAATTTTAAATACATGAATTAATGTTCTTATATTCATATACATGTTTATTGTGAATCTTACATGTGGTATCAAAGCCATTGTATATCGATTAGGGACTTAAAAACTCATTATTTTATGTATTCGTTCTTGATTTTTCAATATTAAACCCGAATCTTGCATAATATAATTCGAAAAATAAATGACTTTTTTTTTCTCAAAACTAATAAAAGGCTTTTGTTCCTCTCAGAACAAGAAAAATTTTGATATATAGCACGTGTTCTAATTCAAATCGTAGAGAGAAATCCATCAATTTAAAGTTTTGTGCTCTAAATCAACGATTTTGTTGAAAAGGTTGAAAACACAGTGGTGATGGGTCGGTTGCGGTTGACAAGAGGAAGATATGTTAGAAATTTCTGAATTGAACGTACACATTAATTGATTTTAGTTTTAATAAAATTAGTTGAACTAAATTTAAGTTACGACATACGGAATAGGCCCAATAAAGAGATGATCTATATGGACTGGGCTTGTGTATACCTATTGATTATTGATGTGGTTAGATGGATAGTGTGGACTTAAGAAACCCTATTTGGGAGCCTTTTATGGGAGGGCCCATTAGGGTTCAATATATATAGGCTAAATCCTCTTTCTTTCCATAACTGACAGTATTCTACCTATAGAGATCTGTCGTAAGAAGTTTAGAGATAAAGAGGTCATGTAAGATTTACAATAAACATGTATATGAATATAGGAACGTCAATTTATGTATTTAAAAAGAAATAGGGAGGAGGTAACTCACTTGCTTTAGTTTGTTTTAAATCCAATTTAGCTAATGTCGCATCGAATTCTTGATGGTTTGACAGTGGTATAACTGTTCATGTTGCTATGTCATTGCAGGGGTTTAAAAGCAAACGGAAGCCAAGTGAGACTAAAGTAGGAGATAATGCAGTAGTTAGGATTGAGTCCATATGAGAGATTGTTACAAAGAGGAAGCCGTAAAGCCAATACACTGTTTGATTTAAGGATTAGATTGCTTTTCTTCAGATTCATGATTATGGAACAAATAGGTACGCTTTCATAATTTTAAATACATGAATTAATGTTCTTATATTTATATACATGTTTATTGTGAATCTTACATGTGGTATCAAAGTCATTGTATATCGATTAGGGACTTAAAAACTCATTATTTTATGTATTCGTTCTTGATTGTTCAATATTAAACCCGAATTTTGCATGATATAATTCGAAAAATAAATGACTTTTTTTTTTTTTTCTGAAAACTAATAAGAGGCTTTTGTTCCTCTTGGAACAAGAAAAATTTTGATATATAGCATGTGTTCTAATTCAAATCGTAGAGAGAAATCCATCAATTTAAAGTTTTGTGCTCTAAATCAACGATTTTGTTGAAAAGGTTGAAAAATCCAAGATTTAATGCATGATTCTTGTATAATATCATATATTAATTGTTTTGGGTTATATTATAACATGTTTGAGTTTGTATTGTGCAAGAATTTTCAAGTTTTGGTATTTTTCCAAACCCTAACCACCATAAATGATTTTAGGGTTCTTAAAAACCCATTAAAACTTTAATTTTTGGGCTTCAAATTGTCAAAAACATGTTCCTTGATGTTCGTTTTGGTCAAAAATAGTGTTTGATTGCATAAAATGTTGAGAAAAATTGATTTTTTGCGAAAAAAATGGGGTTGGAACAATTTGCAGCGAACCGGGTCTGATTTTACAGAAAAATCGGGTTGGGCCAGTCCAACCAGGTAAGGAAGAAGACTCCACGGGTTTAGAGGACACCCGTGCGCACCTTGGGCGCGTGAGGGGGCATGGGGCTGTTCAAAATTTCAAAAAAATTTCTCTTGATTTGAGGATTCCGGAAAATATTTTTTTGTAATTTTTAGGCATTATTTGGTATTTTTCGAGGCTAAAAAAGTGCATTATTATGTATTTTCTAAAAAATTGTGCGCAAGTTTTGAATGATTTTTTATAGGTAACATGTTTTCGACATTTTGAACATCATGAAATATCGTACTCTCTCTAGTTTGATACAAAAAATAATAATTGCTTTTCGGAGTTTGTTTTTAGGCTTATTTTAAGGTTTTTTTTTTTTGCGTTTTCATGAAAGCCGTGCATAATTCTCAGGTGATTTTCTAAAGACAACCTGTTTTCCACCTTATGAACCTAATATCATTGAGTACTCTTCATGGGTACTCTTCTGTACATTATACTGCCCCACACAATCACCCATAGGAGAGCCAAAACATCATTTTATGTGAGTTTCTGTAATAAAAATTATTATGTATGGTTTGGGCAACATATATATTATTTCTGAGATCACTGGGTATATTTGGTTATACAAATGCCCATAAGGATGTGACTGCGAGCATATCCAATTCAGGAACGCTAGAAATAATATGGACAAATTTAACAAACGGATGTCATAATAAGGGTGAATGGATTGATGTGGATGCTACTGCCCAAAAGAATACATCTATTGATATCTAATACATTATATGACAGTATCTATTGTATTATTGCATGCAATCGCCTACCTAAAGGAGGTTATTGCCTGTTTTAATGACATAAATGATATTTGATGACTGACCCAAGAATGTTTGGTTTCTAAGAGGTTTTCTCTGCCTAAAGAGGACTAACTTGTTAGATACTTAGATATTCTCATTTGGTGGTTAGCTAAAAGGGACCCCATAGCATATTACACTCTCTGCCCAAAAGGAAGATGACAATGATACATTGAGCTACCCTATTATTTATGCTTGATTACCTTTAAAGCATATAAGGATTGTTTATTTCTCTCATTCAGCTAATTTGTTGCCTCTTATGTTTTCATAAATAGTTTCTTTTGTAGTTAATAATAATACTACAACGATTGTGTTGTTGAATGACTCGAATTATAAGAAGTGGAAGTAGGACATTGAGTTTGCTTTGGGGATTGTAGATGTGGATTTGGCTTTGAGAGAAGCTGCTCCAGCTGCTCTCACGGTCACTAATACGATCGCTGAGAAGAAGTATCATGCAAAGTGGGATAGATCTAATAGGCTGAGTCTAATAGCCATCAAGAAGTCTATTTTTAAGCATCTCTTGAGTGGTTTGCCTAAGACAACCAATGCAAAGGAGCTTTTCGATGCTGAAAGACAGGAATACCACGTATCCAGTAAGGCTGAGGTTGGATCCCTAATGAATGGGCTTATGAGTTTGAGGTATGCTAGCCAATTGGGGGTGAGGGAGTACATTCTTAAACTTGTTTTCATCCAAACCAAACTCAAGAGTCTTAATGTTACCATCCCAGATGACTTCATAATTTACCATGCTCTCAATACCCTACCACCAGACTTTAGCCAAATTAAGACTACCTATAACACACAGAATGAATCCTAGACCATCAATGACCTTATTGTCAAATGTGTCTTAGAGGAGGAGAAACTTAATAGGGAAAAGACTGAGTCTATTTTTTTTGTCTCCCATTTTAAGGCCCATCCTGGTCAAGGTAAGGGAAATAGGAAGAACCATAAGAAATCTAAGACTCATCACACTTCTCATAAGGGTTGGGACAACAAAAGGCAAAGCAAAGAAAATGGTAAGACCAACAATGCTTTAGGTCCCAATGCTGTCATTAAGAAGACATTCAAATGTTACTTTCGTGATAAAGAAGACCACATGAAGGGGAATTTCACTAAGTACAAGTCTTGGTTAGATAAAAAGAAATAAGAAGGAGGTAACTCACTTACTTTAGTTTGTTTTGAATTCAATTTAGCTAATGTCCCATCAAATTCTTAGTGGTTTGATAGTGGTGCTACTGTTCATGTTGCTATGTTATTGCAGGGGTTCAAAAGCAAACGGAAGCCAAGTGAGACTGAAGAAAAGCTTAAAGTAGGAGATGATGTAGTAGTTAGGGTTGAGTTCATAGGAGAGGTTGTTTTAATTTTAGAGATTGGTTTTCAACTTGTTTTGGAAAACAATACTTGTATACCGTCTTTTAGACAGAATTTGATTTCTATTTCTTCCTTGGACAAATTTGGATATGGTTTTCAATTTCAAAATGGCATGGTTAATTTATTTCATAATTCTAAAATTATTAGCAATGGGTTTTTATCTGATAGATTATATAGGTTGAAATTAAAACATAATAATGAGTATACCTCCTTCCATGCTGAAAATGGTATATCCCAGATACCTAGAATTAAAGACCAGTCTTCCATGTTATGACATAAGCGTCTAAGGCATATTTCTAAAGGAAGAATTCAAAGGCTAATTAAAGATGACATTCTTATACCACTTGATTTTGGAGACTTAGACACTTGTGTTGACTGTATTCGTGAAAAATTGACGAAGACCAAGACCAAGAAGAAAAGTGCAACACGAAGTGGTTACCTTTTAGAAGTTATACATACTGATATTAGTGGACCTTATTCCGCTACCCTTTGTGAAAATAGATATTTTATGATCATTATTGATGATCTCTCATTATGGTTATGTTTACCTAATTAAAAAGAAATCTAATGCACTTGAAAAGTTCAAAATTTTTAAAATGGAGGTAGAGAACCAATTGACTAAAAGGATTAAGCTTGTTAGGTTGACCGTGGTGGTGAGTATTATGGCATGCATGATGCTACTAGACAACATATGGGACTGTTTGCCAAATATTTACAAGACTGTGGTATTGTTGCCCAATGTACCATGCTTGGTAATCCTGAACAAAATAGAGTGGCCAAAAGGCGTAATCGCATCCTTAAGGATATGATATGAAGTATAAATAGTCGTAGTAACTTGCCTTTGTATCTTTGGGGTGATGCTATTAAGTCTGCCTTATATATTTTAAATAAGGTTCCTAACAAGTCTATGCCGAAAACCCCTTTTGAATTGTGGGCTGGTAGAAAACCTAGTCTTAATAATTTCTGTGTCTGGGGTTGTCCAGTAGAGGTTAGGATTTATAATCCTTCTGATAGAAAAACCGGCTCTAGAACCACTCATTATTATTTCATTAGGTATCCAAATCATTCTAAGAAATACTGGTTCTACGGTTCTATACCAGATGCCAAAATTGTTAAAGCTTAGACAGCTAAGTTCTTGGACCTTGATATTGCTGATTTGGAGATACCACCGCACATTGATATAGATAAGCCTAGCGAGGTAATGTCTATTCCCTTGCCTGTTATCTAGCATAGTGTTATGCTTATACTTGTGGAAGTTGTTGATCATGAGTAGCTGGGGATTGATGCAACCATTCCTAATGCTCCTGATCCTATTGAGCCTCCTACTAAGCCTGTTCCAGCAGTACCTGTGAGGAGATCTGTGAGACAGAGGAGACTTGCCATTTCATATGAGTTTGTTGTGTATCTTGGTGAGAGTAATTTGAATGTGGGTCCTGTGCTTGATCCAATGACCTATGCTAGTGCTATCTTGAGTCCCTAATCCAGCACGTGGGTCCCTCTTTTGAGGGAGTTTTCAAAACCTTTTAAAAAAATTCTAAGTTTAACCTTCGGATTAACATTTAGTTTTAGGTGCCCTAACTCACCTTAATCAAGTTAGGTGGCGACTCCTATTTTTCTGAAAAGCCTTTAGTCAAACCAATTTTCAAACCTAGTCGCACTTGTCCTTCTAAAAGGATGAGTTCTAGTGACAGAGTTCCGTGCTTTTGGTCTCCAAGTCGAAAGGACCTTGGACACCCAAAACCTGGGGTGCGACAACACACAAGCGGGAAAAATATTGTACTCTCTTATTAGAACTCATCCTCCTAGAAGAATGAGTGCAACTATGTTTGAATTGAAAATCGATTTGAATAAAGGGCTTTTGAAAAACATTTGGAGTCGCCACCTAACTTGATTAAAGTGAGTTAGGTTACTTAAAAACTAAGCATAATCTGAAGACTACACTTAGAGTTTTTAGAAAACGATTTTGAAAAACATCCTCAAGAGAGGGTTTTTAAGAAAACAGGTTATTTAGCAACCTTTAGAAAATATTAAGCCATTTTTTGAAAAATAACTCTATTTTGGTTACGTGTAAGGAAGACGCACTAAGCCATCACTCTACCCCGCCTTTGCGGTACCTATATGTCTATTTACCCTAAATTTACCTATGAGAGTCTTCAATTAATAAATTTTCAATCCTATCCATTTTAGAAAAATAATGTTTTAAAAGACATGATGCATGATATGCAAGTGCAAGAAAAGAAAGTTGGAAAATAGATTTGGAAAGAAATTGATTTGAAATAAAAAGAAATTTGGAAAAAGATAAATTTGAAATTGAAAAGTTTTAGAAATTGGAAATAGAGATTTAGAAATAGATTTTTGGAATTGAAAACTTGCAAATAAATTATGGAATTAGAAACTTGAAAAAGGTTGTGGAATTGGAGATTTGAAAGAAGTTGTGGAATTAGAAATTTGAAAAAGGTTGTGACTGCACCCATGAGGGTTGTTTACGTATCCTTTTGGAGGAATTAGGTCAGTCGTAGTTCAGATAAGAGTCCGATAAAAAATAGAATATTTGATTTGAAAAAGGAATTGAATTGAAATTTGGATTTGATTTAAATTTAGAATAGAAGATTGAAAATTAGAGTTTGGAATTAGAAAGATTGGACTTTGATTTGGAAAGATAGAGATTTAGGAAACCTAGACTTAGGAAGATAGGATTGGGACTTGAGAGAAAGATTTAACTCGAACGTTGGACTTGGAAGATTAGGGAAAGATTGGATTTAGAAAGATTCGAATTTAGGAAAGTTTCAAAATAGGGAAGTTTTGAATTTGGAAAGGCTCAAATTATAAAAGTTTCAAAATGGGAAAGTTTTGGAATTAGGAAAGCCTCATTTTAGGAAAGGTTTCGAATTATGAAAGTTTCAAATTAGAAAATGTTTTGTTTTAAGAAAGTATTGGAATTGGAAAGTTTTAAATTTGGAACGTTTTGAAATAGGGAAGTTTTGAAAGTAAGAAAGTTTGGAGTTTAAAAAGTTTTAGATTTGGAAAGATTTGAAGTTTAGGAAAGTTTAGAAGGATTCAAAGTTTGAGTTTTAGAAAATTCTTGAAATTAGGAAATGTTTGAGTTTAAGAAAGATTTGAAGACTTAGATTTGAAAAGTCAAAATTTGGAAAGGTATGAAATTAGGAGAGGTTGGAATTTAGAAAAGATTTGAAAGCTTAAAGTTTAGGAAAGCTTAAGGTTTAGGAAAGTACTAGATTAGGAAGAAGTGGATTAGGAAAGGTTTAGACTAGGAAGGATTGAGATTCCTATTTCCTAAAACGAAAGATTGTATTTTGTTTCTAAAAAGAGATATTTTGATTTTGTTTCCAAAAACGAAGGATAGGATTTAGTTTTCTAAATGGGAGAAGATTGGATTTGGTTTCCTAAAGGGAATATTAGATTTGGTTTCCTAAAGGGGAGATTGGATTTGGTATGGATTTGGAATGTGAAGTTTTAGAAACCCTAGATTTGGAAGACTACAGTTTTGACGTAGAAAATAGGTTTTGGAAATCTAGGTTTTAAGATAAGATTGAAAATCATGTTTTTGGGAAGAAAAATTAGGGTTTCCTAATTGTGACTTCTGAGGTTTAACTTGGACTCTAAGAAAAAGGGATTTTTGGAAAGAAACCCTAGAGAGGAGTTTTAGAAAGTGAATTTGAAAAGAGAGTTTTTGGAAGGGGATTAAAGGAAGGGGATTATTGGAAAGAGTTTTTAGGAAAAAGATTTAAGGAGAGAGTTTTCTAAGAAGGAAACCTAGGGAGTATTTTTAGGAAGTAAATTTTGAGGAGAGTGTTTTTGAAAAGGAGTTTAAAAAGAAGTTTTAAAAAATAGATTTTTGGAGGAAGTTTTTAGAAAACAATTTTGGAAGGAAATTTGAAGAGAGTTTTTAGAAAGTATCTTGAAAAAGAGATTTTAAGAGGGAGAGATTTGAAAAGAGAGTTTTTAGAAAGCTTGTAAAAATATTTCACTTTCCTAAAGCGATTCTAACCACAAGAAGATTAGAATCACTTTAGGATAGCGGTATTGAAAACAATGATTTGAAAATATGGACCATATTGGTCACTTTAAATGTAACACTTTCCTAGAGCAACCCTAGCCATGAAAAGGCTAGAAAATCACCCTAGGATTGTGATTTTGAAAATAAGTTTTGAAAAAGAAGATTTTGATGCAAGTTCAAAAACGATGCTAATGCAAGTTTTGGAAACGAGTTTGAAAACGAATTTTAGAAGAATGCAAGATCATGATATGCACAATGCAAAGAGGGTCGTGAGCATACAAGGTTAAAGGTTTCACCACATAATCAAGGGGGCCGAACCTATGTGGTCTCCGGTTAGACTAAAATAGAAGAAAACACAAGTGGGCTAGCAGAGAGAAGAGAGGGGGAAGATGCGTAAACGTAAATAAGAAGCCTACCTTGTATCTTCTTTATTTTGCTTAGCTTTGCGCGCCTTGTTTTGCTTGCTTCGCTTCGGTCTTCACTTTAATCTTCAAGAGTTTGTCTTTGATCTTCAAAGCTTTGTAGTTGTAGCAATCCAAGCCTTTAATGGAGGGTTTAAGGTTAGTGTATGAGTATATGAGAATGTATGAGTGTATAGAAGGCTAGGGTTTGTGTATGGAGGCTAGGGTTTGGAAAACCTAAAGGAGGCTAGGGTTTTGGGAGGCTAAGAGTTCTGTATGTCGAAGAGTAGGGTTTTTAGACTAAGTTTCCAAACCTCTTTCACGCTGGAGGAGGCTCTGTATTTATAAAGAGAAGAATGACCTGGCGCCTGTTGTAGTGGCGCCAGGCCATTTTTTGGCTTGGTGCCACTACTAGTGGCACTAGCCAGTTAGGAAAGTTTTAAGGTCGGCAAGTAACGTATCTTGAGAAGATTTGGGTGCCTGTACTAGTGACTACCTGGCTTCACTAGGAGTGACTCTGGAAGGTCCGGGAAGCATTTAAGGGATTGAGAATGGCCTGGAAGGCCGGAAAAGGGCAGGAACCCTCAAAACAGGGTTCCGGAGGTATTTGACCTGAAAAAAGATGACAAGAATTGTCGGAAAGGTTGACCGGGCCATTAGGAGCAAAACAGTCAACTGGATCAGAAAACTACCGGGATAGACTTGGAATGTCCCATAAGAAGACTCAAGGTTTGGGAACATTATTTAGAATGTCCCAGGAGGTTATTGGTTTGATATCTAGAGCCGGTGTGGCTAGAAAAAGGCGATTGACCCACCAGGGGCAAAATGGTCATTTTATACTGGGTTTACTGGAACTGACTCAGAATGATCCAGAAAGATAAAGAAAGGTCAGGAATACTATAAAAAGCATTCTCGGGAGATTACCAATTTAATACCTAGAGCCGGTGTGGTCCCCGGGGCATTCGGATGCCTAGGGGCAAAATGGTCATCTTGACTGAAAAGTCTTGGAATTGACCCGAAACTGACTAGAAGGCACCTAATCATGCCGGATTGATTTTAAGACAATCTTGGAAGGGTGGAGTTATCGTTTTGAGGACTTAGGTGCGCTCTCGAGAAATGTGCCAAAAAATGGCCCTACAGGCAGTTTGGCATTTTTTAACCAAAGTGGGCTAGTAGGCACTGGTGTTGACCTAGGTTTTGAGTGTTTCTGTCACTCTGACGGCGGTCCTGTAGTACAGGGGTTTGTTGGCAATTCCCTATATCGACCTGTTTGCGAGTATTTCTGCTACTCTGACGGTTGCGATGTTTGCGAGTACTTCCACTACTCTGATAGTTCGCGATCATTCTCGAGATTGCCTGATCTCGGAAAGCTGCTAAAGGAACTTAGCACCTTAGAAGTCAACTTTCTCGAAAGGTATGCTGAAACGGACATTTCTATATTGGAGGGCTAGCAAGCGCCAAAGGTGGACCGTTCTACCATCTAGGGGACTTGGGGGACAAGTTTGAAGGGACTTACCATTTTGAAGAGACTTTCTTCAGAAAACGTGCTGGATAGGATAGACTTACCGTCTCGAGGAATCAACTTTCTCAAGAGAGGGATTGAAATTGGAATTGGAAGGGGACTTACCATCTTCATAAAAACGTGCCTGATGGAATTGGAAAGGGAAGATGTTTGGCATACTTTGGAAAGATTTAAGCCCTTTTAAAAAATAACTTTATTCTGGTCATTCGAAAACAGGAATCTATGGTCCGGGGGTTAGTTATGTGTAGGGAAGATAACCTAAGATCATGATCCTACCCCACCCTTTCGGTACCTACATGTCTAATCACCCTTTGTTCACTCACTAGAATAACCGGTTACCATTGTCCACTTAATATCCACTTCAGAATTTTAAAAATTGGGTTTGGCCACCACCTTTGAGATGAATGATGCACGAGGCAAGTTTTAGAAGAAGTTTGAAAATGTGGGAGTTTTGAAAGAGTTTGAAATAAGAACTTTGAATTGATTGAAAGTTTTCGAAAAGGGGATCGGTGTTGAAATAGAAGTTATGACCGCACCATTTTAGGTTGCCTACATATCTCATTTAGCGAGAATCAGGTCATTTGTAGTTCGGGAAAGAGCCTGATGGAATATAGGCGCATTAGGGCCTTTGGAAGGTTTGAAGATACTTTTGGGTCTTTGGAAAAGTTTAAGACACTTTGAGATCTTTGAAAAGGTTTAAGACACTTTAAGGTCTTTAGAAAAGTTTTAGACACTTGGAGGTCTTTGGAAAAGTTTAAGACACTTGAAGGTATTTGGAAAGGTTTAAGACACTTTGACATAATTGGAAAAGTTTAAGACACTTGGAGGTCTTTGGAAAAGTTTAAGACACTTGGAGGTATGACTTTAGAATGTCTTGATGAATTACTTTTTAAAAGTGGTTTTTTGAAATGGTTAAGGGTTTGAAATCCTAATATGGACAACCTTAGAGGTTGTTCTTGATTTATCACTTGTCCTTGGAATCCCTAACAATGAGAGGGCTAGGGACTCCTTAGGTTTGTGATCTTTTGAAAACGTTTTTGGAAATGCCTTGAAAATGGGCTGTAAGAATATTTGAAGAGTTTATGGAGTTGTTTTTTTTTTTTTTTTATAAATCAAGAGAGTAGGAAGTTTTGGAAAAAATGGGTTATGAGAATAGTTTAAAGTTGAGTGATCATTTACAAAAGGGTTCAAGAGTTGGAATCTAGAGGTACACTAAACTAGGTCAGGTTGGCCTAGGGTTAGGGGTGACCTAAGGTTAACTAACTAAGGTTAGATTAACCTAGGGTTAAGATGACCTAAGGTTAACTAACTAAGGTTGGGTTAACCTAAGGTTAAGGTAACCTAGGGTTAACTAACTAGGGTAGGGTTAACCTAACGTTAGGATGACTTAGGGTTAGGTTAACCTAAGGTGAGTGAACTAGGGTCATGTTAACCTAGGGTTGGACAACTAGGGTCAAGTTAACCTAGGGTTGGATTGGAAAATAGTTTTAAAAGTTGATTTAATGCACTTTTGGAAAGAGCTTTGAAAAATAAAACATGTTATGCAATGGACTTTGGTGGACAACCCTTTTGAAGATCATTCCCATGAAAATTTTGACTCTACCTAAGAATATGGTCTATAGAGACCATTCCATAGAAGGTTTCCTCATGGCTATTATAACCATAATCTTGACAAGAGTGTAAGGGGTCTAAAAATCAACATGGTGATGACAACTTTTTAAGACACCATTTTTAATACGAAGATGGAGAGAATGCATTTTTGAAAATCATCTTTGGAGAGAGTTTTGAAAACCATTTTTGTAGGAGGCTATTCCATCAAGAGAGGGTTCTTATGGCCAAATAAAAGGAAAACCACTCAAGAGAGGGTTCCATGGGGCCATTCTAACCACTACACTTAAAAGAATGGAAATCTTGGAAATTAGAAAATTGGAAAGCAATCCTTATGCAAGTTAAAATGTCATGATGCCAATGTGAGAGTTAACGGGTTAGTAGGGGATTTTCTAAGGCATGATTTCTAAAGTCCCATCCTAAGCTTCAAGGAGCCAACTCTTGGAACAATTTTTGAAATAAATGTAGGGCTTGGAAATGACATGGAGTTTAAGAGTAATATAAGCATTATAGAACATGACAATAAGCATAAAATGAGGTCAATCATACAAGACATGATCAAAATAGTAATATGCAAGGGGTCATGATTACATACAAGGCTTTTAGGCTACACCACATAAACAAGGGGCTCCTAGGCCATGCCATCTCAAAATAGGCTAGTGAGAGGTCCCCCTACATGGTGGCTCTCACTTGCTTTCCTCTAGGCATGATCTAAGAGCTCTCTTGGGTCAAGCATGCAAGAATGGGGGATTGTATATGGGGGTTAAAATAAAGAATAGCCTAAGTAGGCTAGGAGGGAGAAGAGAAGAGTAGGGAAAAACACAAATGTAAAAGGGATACCACCTTTTGCCTTCAACACACTTGTAGTCTTCAATGGATGTCTTGATTGGAGCTTGAATGACCTCAAGAAAGCTTAGAGGGCTGGTAGGGAGTGTTTAGTGGTGTATAAGGCCTTGTAAGTGAAGTGTATAGGCTTGAGGGAGGTAGAATCTAGCCTAAGTATTGGAGGGGTGGAATATATGTAAGTACTCAAGATTCTAGAGCAGTTTCAGCAGAGCTTCGCATCAATTTTGGAGATGGAATATGCAAAGGGGTGGTCTGGTATTTAAAGGCAATCTGGAACAGGCCTGGCGTATGTAGGACATGCCCAAGTACTGTTCCGTTGCCAAAATGACACGTGGCACCTTGTGTACTGGTTAAATCTCGATTGGTGATCGAAATTTGGTCGATTTGATCAAAATTTGAGCGCATATAGCATACGCTCCATCATCGGGAAGGTTCGTCCAAACTTGGCCTCGATAATTGAGCCAACCGGGAAGGTTTCAGGGGAATCGGTTGCACCCACGGTGTTCTTCTGGGGTTTCTCGTGAACTTTCATGTTTTTAGAAAGTTTGAATTATGTTCAGAAGCGTGGGATATCGTCTCAAAAAGCGTGCATAAAAGGACATTTTTGGAGAGCATCTGTGTTACACTCCGAGGGTGTTCAAAAGTGACTGTTTTCGTGTTGTGTGATCAAGGCCTTTGGGAAGCGATGTTCTCGATTGGACCGTACCGATGGAAAGTACTTTGGAAATACTTTCGGGAATTCCTAGATTTACGCATTTCTCAAGTTGTTTGACGGTGTGTTTTGATAAGGGAATTGAGGAAAAAGTCAACCTTGGTGGAGCGTCCGCGAGACGCTCCAAGGGTTATCGGGTGGCAATGTTTGAGCCATACGATGAAGGGCTTCGGGAGGCGATCTATCCAATCGAGCCGTATCAATGGAAAGATCTATGAACAAGCTTTCCAGAATTTCCTAATTTATACATTTCTCAAGTCAGTTGACGGTGCGTTATAACTAGGGAATCAGGAGAAACGACAATTTAGGTGCAGTGTCTACGAGACGCTCCAGGGAACTTTTATCGAGTCATGAGCATTTAATGTTTTAGGGTCCTCCTCAGGTTAAACAAGGGTGTATGGTGAAACCCTTTGCTTGAAATCCTAGGACCGGTGCTGTTTCGGGGTATGTTTGGAATGCCAGGGGCAAGATGGTCATTTTAGCCAGGATTGGCTAGAACTGGTTAGGAATGGTTTGGTGTATTGTGCTAAGAGCGTAGGGTTGTTTAAGGATGGTTTTGGGAGAGTCTTTTACCGTTCGGTGAGGTTTGTGCAGTGCTGAGGTGTTCAGGGCTAAAACGGTCATTTTGACCGGAGTGAGCCGGAATAAGACCAAAATTAAACCAAATGGTGCGCGGGGGATGCATAATGGTTTAACAACATTCTGGAAGGATGGAATTATTTTTTTGAGAGATTTTAAACTTTCTCAAAACATGCTTGGAGGCCCTAGGGGCAGGTTTGGTCATTGTTCACCGAGTCGGGCTAGTAGGCGCCGGTGTTGACCTAGGTGTTGGTTCTCGAGACCACCCGGTCTCGAGAAACTACCTGTGCAGTGTTAGTCTCTAAGAACGCCCAGTCTTAGAGAGCTACCGGTAGGGGTGGTGTTGGTTCTTGAGAATGCCTGGTCCTAGAAAGCTACCTAGAAGGGTGGTGTCAGTCTCTAAAAACGCATGGTCTCGGAGAACTACAAAATGACGGACATTCTACATTGGCAGGCTAGCGGGTGCCAGAAGTGAACCATTTGAAATTTGATGAGGTGTTGGTCCCTGAGATCGCTCGATCCCGGGAAGCTACCTGGATGGTGTTGGTTTCCAGGACCGCTTAGTTCGGAAAGCTGGATGAAATAATGGTGCTTATGGCTCCAACGGGTCCTTGTGGGCTTGAGAAGCGACCAATTGCTTGGATTGGAGATCAAATGGCTAGTCTTGAGCTTGCATATGCTAAGGTGTTTGAAAACTGAACCCGGTTGAGCTAGAGAGTGTTAAGCGGGCCAAAAATAGGGTGCTTACATGTGTGTATTCTTCGAGTGCAAAAAATCTGGGCACGACAGCTGGTGACTCCACTGGGGACACTTAGAGGATTAGGCCATAGTCATGTCTCTTTACCCTTCATCCATATAGAGTCTTCAATTAACTTGTTCAATCCTATTCACTTTAACTTTTTAAAACCAAATTTTCAAAATTATTTGCAAAAAACATGCATTTGTTCATATTATCTTGCATTAAGTTTGCCATCAACAAACTAACTTTTGCATCTTTGTTTTGTAGGTGTGCTTTTTGTTTAAATTTTATTAACTGCCATGCATGAATGTGATGAACAAGATGAATGAGAGTTGTTGGGCCCTTTCCTCTGCTTTCAAAAATCACACACACACTGCACGTGCACTTGCATTCTGCATACTTGCATTTTTTTCCTGATATGACCCTACTAGTTAGAAAGGGGAACGATATATTGGTTGTGGGCAAGACGCAGTGTCAGTTTCTTCGCCTACGGCCTCTTAATGGTTCCCCCGCTTGGATCATCAACCGATCTGTAAGCACCCCATTTTTGACCGCTCGGCAGTCTACACTCCGTCCAGACTTGTTTTCAAGTCATTGTGGGCATATTCCAATCGAAACCAATTCCCTAGGTCCAAATCCTGTCTGTCCATCGCTTCGCGGGCCTGTCAGACCCAAATAGAGGCAAAATGACCAAAATGCCCTTAGGGGCATTGTTTCTTTCCAATTCCAATTCTAATCTCACTCTCGAGACAGTTTATTCCTCGAGACGGTTCCAATCCAAGCACGTCTCTTCGGAGATGGTAAGACCCCTTTCCAATCCCTCTCTCGAGACAGTTTATTCCTCGAGACGGTTCCAATCCAGGCACGTCTCTTCGGAGACGGTAAGACTCCTTTCCAATCCCTCTCTCGAGACAATTTATTCCTCAAGACGGTTCCAATCTAGGCACCTCTCTTCAGAGACGGTAAGACCCCTTTCCAATCTCTCTCTCGAGACAGTTTATTCCTCGAGAAGGTTCCAATCAAGGCACGTCTCTTCAGAGACGATAAGACCCCTTTCCAATCCCTCTCTCGAGACAGTTTATTCCTCGAGACGGTTCCAATCTAGGCACGTCTCCTCGGAGATGGTAAGTCCCCTTTCCAATCCCTCTCTTGAGACAGTTTATTCCTCGAGACGGTCCGAGTAGCGAAACTACTCACAAAACCGTTAGAGTAGCGGAAATACTCACAAATAGGTCGACATAGGGAATTGGCAACAAACCCCTGTGTCACGACGACTGCCGTTAGAGTGGAGGAAACACTCAAAACCCAGGTCAACACCAGTGTTTGTTAACCCACTTTGGTGAAAAATAACCAAATTGTCCCTTGAACCTTTTCCGAGACTTTCCGGTTAAGATGACCATTTGTCCCTAAGCATCCGAATGCCCCGGGAACCACACCGGCTCTGGGTATCAAACCGGTAATGTCCCGAGAATACTTTTTACAGTATTCTCAACCTTCCTTTACCTTTCCGGATAATTCCGAGTCAGTTTTGGCCAACCCGGTACAAAATGACCGTTTTGCCCCTGGAGGGCCGGTCTCCTTCTTCGACCATACCGGCTCTGGGTTTCAAACCGGTAATGTCCCGAGAATACTTTTTATAGTATTCTCAACATTCCTTTACCTTTCCGGATCATTCCGAGTCAGTTCCGGCAAACCCGGAACAAAATGACCGTTTTGCCCCTAGTGGGCCGGTCTCCTTTTCCGACCACGCCGGCTCTAGGAATCAAACCGGCAACTTCCAGGAACATTCTAAATAATGTTCCCAGATCCCAAGTATTCTTCCGGGAAAATCCGAGTCTGTCCTGGCAGTTTCCCGGTCCGAGTAACCGTTTTGCCCCCTAAAGGCCCGGTCAACCTTTTCGACACATCTTATCCTCACTTTCCAAGTCAAATACCTCCAGGATACTATTTTAAGTGTTCCTGCTCCTTTCTGGCCTTCCGGTTCATTCTCGGCTCCTCCAAATCATTCCCGGACTTTCCGGAGTCACTCCTAGTGAAGCCAGGCTAAAAGTTGCATGGTAGTCACTAGTACAGGCACCCAAATCTGGTCAAAGATACGTAGCTTGCCGACTTATAAAGTTTCCTAAGTGGTTGGCGCCACTAGTCGTGGCACCAAGCCAAGAATTGGCCTGGCGCCACTCCTAGTGGCGCCATGAGCAATTTTGCCCTGGCGCCACTGCAACAGGCGCCAGGTTTGTCCAACTTCTATAAATACAGAGCCTCATTCAACGTGAAAGGGGTCTGCAAACTTAACCTAAAAATCATATATTTCGATATACAGAGCTCGAGCACCTCCAAAACCCTAGTTTCTTTAGGTTCTTCAAACCCTAGCCACCATACACAAACCCTAGCCTCCTATACACTCATACACACCCCCATACACTCATACACTAGCCTTCAACCATCCTTTGAAGACTTGAAGAGCTGCAATCCAAGGTTTGAAGACAACTCTTGAAGACTGAAGGTGAAGATCAAGACAAAGACCAAAGACCGAAGACCGAAGACAGCACGGCGCGCAAAATAAACAAGATACAAGGTAGGTTCTCCATTTAAATTTCTGCAGTTCCCCCTTCTCTTATCTCTCTCCTAACCCACTTGGGTTTTCTCTATTGTAATCCCCCATCTCTTTCCCCCCCTTTCTTTGCATGCTTGAAACAAGGGGATTCCCGGTCCATGTGTAGGGTTGGGCTATTGGAGAGTTACCGTGTCAGGGGCTTTCTTCTAGTCTAACCAAAGACCACGTGGGTCCGGCCCCCTTGATTATGTGGTGAAGCCTTAACCTTGTATGTTCACGACCCCAAATTGCATTGTGCATATCATAGTCTTGCATCTTCCAAAAACCGTTTTCAAAGTTATTTTTCAAAACGTTTTTAAACTTGTTTTCAAAATTGCATCAAAATCTCTTTTTCAAAAACTTGTTTTCAAAACCATAATTCTAGGGTGATTCTAGCCTTTCCATGGCCAGGGTTGCTTTAGAAAAGTGTTACATTAAAAGTGACATTTTTGGTTTATATTTTTAAATTTTATTGTTTTCCAAAACCACTTTCTTAAAGTGGTTCTAGCCCTCTTATGGCTAGAATCGCTTTAGGAAAGTGAGACGTTTTCATACTTTCCAAAACTCTCTCTCTTCAAAAATCTTTTCCTAAAAATTTCTTTTTCAACATACTTTCCTAAAACTCTCCTCTCCAAAATTGTTTTCAAAAACTCCCTCCAAAAAACTATTTTTCAAAACTCCCTTTTTCAACTCCTCTTCAAAATCCTCTCCTCAAAATTCACTTTCTAAAAATATTCCCTAGATTCACCTTCCTAAAAACTCTCTCCAAAAACCTTTCTAAAAAGAAACTCTCTTTCCAAAATCTTCCTTCTAGAAATTTCTTCTCTAGGATTTTCCTTCTAAAATCTACGTTTCTAAAAACACACTTTCCAAAACTCCTTCTCTTTAAAATCTTTTTCCAAAAACTCCCTCTTCAAATTCACTTTCCAAAAGTCCCTCCCTAGGATTCCCTTCTAGAAAACCTTTGTTTCTAAAGACGCACTTTCCAAAAACTCTTTCCTTGGAGCCCAAGTCAAGCCTTAGAGCCTACAATTAGGAAACCCTAATTTTCTTTCCAAAAACATGATTTTCAAACTTTGCCCCAAACCTAGGTTTCCAAAACCTTTTGTTTTCACATCAAAACTATACATGTTTCCAAAACCTATTTTCTACGTCAAAACTATTGTAAGCACCCCATTTTTGACCGCTCGGCAGTCTACACTCCGTCCATACTTGTTTTCAAGTCATTGTAGGCATATTCCAATCGAAACCAATTCTCTAGGTCCAAATTCTGTCTTTCCATCACTTCGTGGGCCTGTCAGGCCCAAATAAAGGCAAAATGACCAAAATGCCCTTAGGGGCATTGTCCTTTCCAAAATCTTTCCAATCCCACTCTCGAGATAGTTTATTCCTCGAGACGGTTCCAATCCAGGCATGTCTCTTCGGAGACGGTAAGTCCCCTTTCCAATCCCACTCTCGAGACAGTTTATTCCTCGAGACGGTTCCAATCCAGGCACGTCTCTTTGGAGACGGTAAGACCCCTTTCCAATCCCTCTCTCGAGACAGTTTATTCCTCAAGACGGTTCTAATCTAGGCACGTCTCTTCGGAGACGGTAAGACCCCTTTCCAATCCCACTCTCGAGACAGTTTATTTCTCGAGACGGTTCCAATCCAGGCACGTCTCTTTGGAGACGATAATACCCCTTTCCAATCCCACTTTCGAGACAGTTTATTTCTCGAGACGGTTCCAATGTAGGCACGTCTCTTTGGAGACGGTAAGACCCCTTTCCAATCCCTCTCTTGAGATAGTTTATTCCTTGAGACGGTTCGAGTAGCGAAACTACTCACAAAACCGTTAGAGTAGTGGAAATACTCACAAATAGGTCGATATAGGGAATTGGCAACAAACCCCTGTGTCACGACGACCACCGTTAGAGTGGCGAAAACACTCAAAACCCAGGTCAACACCAGTGTCTGTTAGCCCACTTTGGTGAAAAATGACCAAATTGTCTTTTGGACCTTTTTTGAGACTTTCCGGTCAAGATGACCATTTTGCCCCTAGGCATCCGAATGCCCCGGGAACCACACCGGCTCTGGGTATCACACCGGTAATGTCCCGAGAATGCTTTTTATAGTGTTCTCAACCTTCCTTTACCTTTCCAGACCATTTCGAGTCAGTTTCGGCCAACCCGGTACAAAATGACCGTTTTGCCCCTAGAGGGCCGGTCTCCTTCTTCGACCACACCGGCTCCGGGTATCAAACTGGTAATGTCCCGAGAATACTTTTTATAGTGTTCTCAACCTTCCTTTACCTTTCCAGACCATTCCGAGTCAGTTCCGGCAAACCCGATGCAAAATGACTGTTTTGCCCCTAGTAGACCGGTCTCCTTTTCCAACCACGCCGGCTTTGGGAATCAAACCGGCAACCTTCAGGAACATTCTGAATAATGTTTCCAGATCCCAAGTCTTCTTCGGGGACAATCCGAGTTCGCCCCGGCAGCTTCCCGGTCCGATTGGCTGTTTTGCCCCTAAGGGCCCGGTCAACCTTTCTGACACATCTTGTCCTTGCTTTTCAAGTCAAATACCTCTAGAACACTATTTTAAGTGTTCCTGCTCCTTTCTGGCCTTCCGGGTCATTCCTGGCTCTTCCAAATCATTCCCGGACTTTCCGGAGTCACTCCTAGTGAAGCTAGGCTAAAAGTTGCATGGTAGTCACTAGTACAGGCGCCCAAATCTAGTCAAAGATACGTTGCTTGCCGACTTATAAAGTTTCCTAAGTGGCTGGCGCCACTAGTAGTGGCGCCAAGCCAAGAATTAGCCTGGCGCAACTCCTAGTGGCGCCATGAGAAATTTTGCCTTGGCACCACTGCAACAGGCGCCAGGTTTGTCCAACTTCTATAAATACAGAGTCTCATTCAACTTGCAAGGGGTCTGCAAACTTAACCTAAAAATCCTATATTTCGATATACAGAGCTCGAGCACCTCCAAAACCCTAGTTTCCTTAGGTTTCCCAAACCCTAGCCACCCTACACTAAACCCTAGCCTCCTATACACTTATACACTCCCCCATACACTCATACATTAGCCTTAAACTATCATTTGAAGACTTGAAGAGCTGCCATCTAAAGCTTGAAAACAATCCTCGAAGGTTGAAGAAGAAGATCAAGACAAAGACCGAAGATTGAAGACAAGCAAGGCGCGCAAAATAAAGAAGACATACGGTAGGTTTTCTATTTAAATTTCCGCATTTCCCCCCTCTCTCTTCTCTCTCCTAACCCACTTGGGTTTTCTCTATTTTAATCCCCATCTCTTTCCCCTCTTTCTTTGCATGCTTGAAACAAGGGGATTCCTGGTCCATGTGTAGGATTGGGCTATTGGAGAGTCACCGTGTCAGGGGCTTTCTTCTAGTCTAACCAAAGACCACGTGGGTCCGGCCCCCTTGATTATGTGGTGAAGCCTTAACCTTGTATGTTCACGATCCTAAATTGCATTATGCATATCATAGTCTTGCATCTTCCAAAAACCGTTTTCAAAGTTGTTTTTCAAATCGTTTTCAAACTTGTTTTCAAAATTGCATCAAAATCTCTTTTTCAAAAACTTGTTTTCAAAACCACAATTCTAGGGTGATTCTAGCCTTTCGATGGCTAGGGTTGCTTTAGAAAAGTGTTACATTAAAAGTGACTTTTTTGGTCTATATTTTCAAATCTTATTGTTTTCCAAAACCACTTTCTTAAAGTGATTCTAGCCCTCTTATGGTTAGAATTGCTTTAGGAAAGTGAGACGTTTTCATACTTTTCAAAAAACTCTCTCTTCAAAAATCTCTTCCTAAAAATCTCTTTTTCAACATACTTTCCTAAAACTCTCCTCTCCAAAATGGTTTTCAAAAACTCTCTTCCAAAATCTATTTTTCAAAACTCCCTTTTTCAACTCCTCTCCAAAATCTTTTCCTCAAAATTCACTTTCTAAAAACATTCCCTAGATTCACCTTCCTAAAAACTCTCTCCAAAAACCTTTCTAAAAAACTCTCTTTTCAAAATCTTCCTTCTAGAAATTTCCTCTCTAGGGTTTTCCTTCTAAAATCTACGTTTCTAAAAACACACTTTCCAAAACTCCTTCTCTTTAAAATCTTTTTCCAAAAAATCCCTCTTCAAATTCACTTTCCAAAAACTCCTCCCTAGGATTCCCCTTCTAGAAAACCTTCGTTTCCAAAAACGCATTTTCTAAAAACTCTTTCCTTAGAACCCCCATTAGGAAACCCTAATTTTCTTTCCAAAAACATGATTTTCAAACTTTGCCCAAACTTGGGTTTCCAAAACCTCTAGTTTTCACATCCAAACTATACATGTTTCCAAAACCTTTTTTCTACGTCAAAACTATAATTTTCCAAACCTAGGGTTTCTAGAATCTTCTTTTCCAAATCCTTGCTAAATCTTATCTTCCCTTTAGGAAATCGAATCAAATCTCCCCGTTTAGGAAACTAGATCCCGTCCTCCGTTTTTGGAAACAAAATCAAATCTTTTCTTTTAGAGACCAAATCCAATCCCTTCCAAATCCAAATCTTTCCTAATTCAACCTTTTCCTAATTCTACCTTCTTTTCAAATCTTAACTTTTCAAACCTAACCTTTCAAACTTTTCCTAAACTCAAACCTTTCCTAATTTCAAGACTTTCTAAAATTCAAACTCTAAAACTTTCTAAATCTTAAACTTTCTAAATTTCAAATCTTTCTAAAATTAAAACTTTCTAAATTTGAAACTTTCTCAAGTTAAATCTTTCTAAACTTCTAAACTTTCCAAAACTTCAAAATCTTTCTAAATCTATGGCTTTTCTAAACTCAAAACTTTCTTAATTTAAACATTTCCTAAACCGAAAACGTTCATTTTTCAAACTTTTCCCAAAACGAAACTTTCTTATTTTTTACTTCCTTGTCTTCAAAACTTTCCAAATTCAAAACTTCCCTTTTTTGAACATTCCAAAATTCAAAACTTTCTTAATTTGAAACTTTCCAAATTCTAAGCCTTTCTTAAACTAAACTTTTCCTAATTCAAAACATTTCTAAATTCAAAACTTTCCAATTTTCAAAAAAATTTCCTAATTCGGAACTTTCCTAAATTGAACCTTTCCTAATTCGAACATTTCCTAAAATCCAATCTTTTCAAATCTTCGAATCCAATTTTCAATTCAATCTCTTTCTTCCAATCCAATCTCTCTCTTCAAGTCAATCTCTCTTCAATCGAACTCTTGTCCGAACTACGACTGACCTGATTCCCCCAAAGGGATACGTAGGCAACCTTCATAGGTGCGGTCACAACACTTTTCAAACTTTCAATTCTACCCTCATGGGTGTGGTCTCCATATTTTTAAATCCCAAATTCCAATCTACTTTCAAAATTTTAATTTCAAAATTTTTATTTTCAAATTTCTACTTTCAATTTTCAAACTTTCCAATTTCAATTCCATCTCTTCAAATCTATTTTCAAATCAAATCAATCTCTTTCCAAATCTATTTTTCAATTCTCTTCTATTGCACTTGCATATTATGCATTATGTTAGTTTCTTTTCAAACATTGTTTTTTTTAAAGTGGATAGGATTGGCCAATAGTTAGTTAAAGACTCTCATAGGTGAATCTAGGGTAGATTGACATGTAGGTACCGAAAGGGCGAGGTAGGGTGATAGCTTAGTGCGTCTTCCCTACACGTAACCAACCTCCGAACCTAGATCACTGTTTTCAAAGACCAAAAGGAGTTATTTTTCTAAAAAGGGCTAAATGTTTTTCAAAGGTTGCTAAACAACCTGTTTTTCTTAAAAACCCTCTCTTGAGGAGATATTTTCAAATTGTTTTTCAAAAACCCTAAGTGTAGTCTTCGGATTATGCTTAGTTTTTAGGTGACCTAACTCACCTTAATCAAGTTAGGTGGCGACTCCGAATCTTTTTCAAAAGCCCTTTATTTAAACCAATTTTTCAATTCAAACCTAGTCGCACTCATTCTTCTAGGAGGGTGAGTTCTAACGAGAGAGTACAACATTTTTCCAGCTTGGGTGAGTATTCCTCGAGTGCGAAAAATCTGGGCGCGACAACTATGATTTTCCAAATCTAGGGTTTCTAGAATCTCCTTTTACAAATCCATGCTAAATCTTATCTTCCCTTTAGGAAACTGAATCAAATCTCCCCGTTTGGAAAACCAGATCCCGTCCTCCGTTTTTTGAAACAAAATCAAATCTTTTCTTTTAGAGACCAAATCCAATCCTTTCCAAATCCAAATCTTTCCTAATTCAAATCCTTCCTAAACTTCCACTTTCCTAAACCTTAAGTTTCCAAAACTTGAACATAAAAATCTTTCCTAAAATTCTAAAATTCAACCCTTTCCTAATTCTACCCTCTTTTCAAATCTAAGTTTTCAAACCTTTTCCTAACTTCAAACCTTTTCTAATCTCAAGATTTTCTAAAACTCTAAAACTTTCTAAATCCTAAACTTTTTAAATTTCAAATCTTTCCAAATTCAAAACTTTCTAAATTTGAAACTTTCTCAAGTTAAATCTTTCTAAACTTCCAAACTTTCTAAATTCTAAAACTTCAAAATCTTTCTAAATCTAAGGCTCTTCTAAACTCAAAACTTTCTTAATTCAAACATTTCCTAAACTGAAGACTTTCCTTTTTCAAACCTTTCTCAAAACAAAACTTTCTTATTTTCAAAACTTCCTTGTTTTCAAAACTTTCCAAATTCAAAACTTCTCTTTTTCAAACATTCCAAAATTCAAAACTTTCTTAAATTGAAACTTTTCAAATTCTAAACCTTTCTCAAACCAAACTTTTCTTAATTCAAAACTTTCCTAAATTTCAAACCTTTCCAAATCTAAAATTTTCTAAACTCAAAACATTCTTATTTTCAAAACTTCCTTGTTTTCTAAACTTTTCCACTTTCAAAACTTCCTTTTTTCAAAACATTCCAAAATTCAAAACTTTTTTAACTTGAAACTTTCTAAATTTTAAGCCTTTCTTAAACTAAGCTTTTCCTAATTCAAAACATTTCTAAATTCAATACTTTCCTATTTCAAAACCTTTCTTAAAACGAAACATTCCAATTTTCAAAACTTTCCTAAGTTGAAACTTTCTTAAATTCCGAACTTTCCTAATTCAAAACTTTCCTAATTTGAAAATTTTCAAAAATAAAACTTTCCTAATTCGGAACTTCCCTAAATCGGACCTTCCCTAATTTGAACATTTCCTAAATCCAATCTTTCCTAATTTCCTAAACCTTCCAAGTCAAGTCAAATCTTTCCTAAGTCTCTTCTCTTTCCTAAGTCTAGGTTTCCTAAAACCAAGTCTTTCCAAAATCAATATTTCCAAAGTAAGTCCAATCTCCTCGATTTCAATTTCCAATCTCCTCTTCTAATTTCAAATCAAATTCAATTTCCAATTCGATCTTCTTCCAAATCAATTCTTCTATTTTCAATCGGACTCCGGTCTGAACTACGACTGACCTGATTCCCCCAAAGGGATACGTAGGCAACCTTCATAGGTGCGGTCACAATACTTTTCAAACTTTCAATTCCACCCCCATGGGTGCGGTTTCCATATTTTCAAATCTCAATCTCTAATCTATTTTCAAATTTCTATTTTCAAATTTCTACTTTCAATTTTCAAACTTTCCAATTTCAATTCCATCTCTTCAAATCTATTTTCAAATCAAATCAATTTCAACTCAATCTCTTTTCAAATCTATCTTTCCATTCTCTTATTTTGCACTTGCATATCATGCATCATGTTTTTCTAAACATTGTTTTTCTAAAGTGAATAGGGTTGGACACATGTTAGTTAAAGACTCTCGTAGGTGAATCTAGGGTAGATTGACATGTAGGTACCGAAAGGGCGGGGTAGGGTGATAGCTTAGTGCGTCTTCCCTACACGTAACCAACCTTCGAACCTAGGATCACTGATTTCAAAGACCAAAAGGAGTTATTTTTCAAAAAGGGCTAAATATTTTTCAAAGGTTGCCAAACAACCTGTTTTTCTTAAAAACCCTCTCTCGAGGAGATATTTTCAAAATCATTTTTCAAAAACCTTAAGTGTAGTTTTCAGATTATGCTTAGTTTTTAGGTGACCTAACTCACCTTAATTTAGTTAGGTGGTGACTCTGAACCTTTTTCAAAAGCCCTTTATTCAAATCAAATTTTCAATTCAAACCTAGTCGTACTCATTCTTCTAGGAGGGTGAGTTCTAGCGAGAGAGTATAGCATTTTTCCCGCTTGTGTGAGTATTCCTCGAGTGCGAAAAATCTGGGCGCGACACGATCATGGCACCACCTCGGGAAGTGGGCCTAGGTTTGAAGATCTAGGGACTGAGCCTTTTAGAACGCATTAGTCAACTCTTAACCTTATGCTCATATAGACACCTTGCATAGCCGAACTTCTATTGTATTTAAGACACGTGCACCGTTTTCCAAAACCATGGAGGAAAGGACAACTGCTCTTATTTTCATTTATACTTGTCTATTCCTGCTGTTATAATGACTGTATTCGTACTGTTATAATGCCTGTCTAATTGCTCATACATGCATATGTTTACTTCAACTGTATTCTCTCTCCTTATACTTTATGCACCCATATCTATGCATTTCATATTCCATGTCAAGACAAGAGTTCCGAGTAACTCAAGTCACTGTATTCTCATGCATATGATCAACCCATTGAGAGTGACACCTGTCGCGTTCAGATTTTTCGCACTCGAGGAATACACACACAAGCGGGAAAAACACTATACTTTCTCGTTAGAACTCACCCTCCTAGAAGAATAAATGCGACTATGTTTGAATTGAAAATCGATTTGAATAAAGGGCTTTTAGAAAAAGTTTAGAGTCGTCACCTAACTTAATTAAGGTGAGTTATGTCACCTAAAAACTAAGCACAATTCGAAGACTATACTTAAGGTTTTTGAAAACGATTTTGAAAATACTTCCTCAAGAGAGGGTTTTTAGGAAAACAGGTTGTTTGGTAACCTTTGGAAAATGTGTAAGCCCTTTTTTGAAAATAAACTCCATTTTGGTCTTTGAAAACAATGATCCTAGGTTCGGAGGCTGGTTACGTGTAGGAAAGACGCACTAAGCCATCACCCTATCTCGCCCTTGCGGTACCTACATGTCTATTTACCCTAAATTCACCTATGAGTGTCTTCAACTAACAAATGTCCAATCCTATCCACTTTAGAAAAAGAATGTTTAAAAATATGATGCATGAGATGTAAGTGCAAGAAAAAAAAATTAGAAATAGATTTGGAAATAGATTTGAAAAGAAATTGATTTGATTTAAAAGAGATTTAAAAAGATAGAATTAAAATTGGAAAGTCTTAGAAATTGGAAAGGCAATTAGAAAATTGGAAGTTTGAAATAGATTATGGAATTGGAGATTTGAAAAAGGTTGTGACCGCACCCATGAGGGTGGGCTACGTATCCTTTTTGAGGAATCAGGTCAGTTGTAGTTCGGACAAGAATTCGATAGAAAATAGAAGGTATGATTGGAGGAAAGAGATTGAATTGAAATTTAGATTTGATTTGAATTTAGAATAGAAGATTGAAATTTGAAATGGAAAAATAGAGACTCTAGACCTCGGAAGATAGGATTTAGAAAGGACTCGAGATTCTAGAAAGACTTGACTCAAATGTTAGACTTGGAAGATCGAAGAAAGATTGGATTTAGGAAGGGTTCGAATTAGGAAATGTCCGATTTAGGAAAGTTTCAAAATAGAAAAGTGTCATTTTTAGAAAATTTTTGAATTAGGAAAGTTTTTGAATTAAGAAAGTTTCATTTTAAGAAAGTTTCAATTTAGGAAAGTGTTGGATTGAGAAAGTTTTGAAATAGGAAACATTTTGTTTTAAGAAAGTTTCGAAATTGAAAATTTTTGAATATGGAATGTTTTGAAATAGGGAAGTTTTGAAAGTTGGAAAGTTTAGAATTTAGAAAGTTTCGAATTTAGAAAATTTTAGATTTGGAAAGATTTGAAATTTAGGGAAGTTTAGAATTTTAGAAAGATTCAAAGTTTGAGTTTTGGAAATTCTTGAAATTAGGAAATGTTTTGAGTTTAAGAAGGGTTTGAAAACTTAGATTTGGAAAGTTAAGATTTGGAAAGGGATAGAATTAAGAAAGGTTTGAAAGCTTAACGTTTAAAGAAAGATTTAAAAGTTTAAGTTTTTAGGAAACTTAAGGTTTAGGAAAGTACTAGATTAGGAAGGAGTTGAATTAGGAAAGGTTTAGACTAGGAAGGATTTAGATTCCCATTTCCTAAAACATGGGATTAAATTTTGTTTCTAAAAAGAGATGTTTTGATTTTGTTTAAAAAAATGGAGGATTGGATCTAGTTTCCTAAAGGAAAGATTGGATTTGGCTTCCTAAAGGGGAGATTGAATTTGGCATAATTTGGAAAGATAGAGTTTTAGAAACCCTAGATTTGAAAAGCTATAGTTTTGACGTAGAAAAGAGGTTTTGGAAATATATATAGTTTTGATGTAGAAGACAAGAGGTTTTGGAAACCTAGGTTTTGAGGCCAAAATAAGGAATTGGAAACTATGTTTTTGAGGAGGAAAATTAGGGTTTCCTAATTGTTGGCTCTAGGGCTTAACTTAGGCTCTAAGGAAAGAGTTTTTGGAAAGTGAATTTTTAGAAGGGAAGATTTTCGGATGGAAATCCTAGAGTAGTTTCTGGAAAGGGAGTTTTGAAGAGAGAATTTTTGGAAAGATTTTTGGAAGGAGATTGTTGGAAAGAGTTTTTAGGAAAGAGATTTTTGGGAAGAGTTGTTTAGGGAGGAAACGTAGGGAGCGTTTTTTGGTGAGTGAACTTTGAAGAAAGCATTTTTAGAAGGGAGCTTTTAGGAAAGACGTTTTTGGAAAGAGTTTTTCTAGGAAGGAGACCTAGGGAGCACTTTTAGAAAGTGAATTTTGAGGAGAGTGTTTTGGAATGCAGTTTTTAGGAAGTTTTGAAAAATAGATTTTTGGAGGGAGTTTTTTAAAACAGTTTTGGAAAGAAGATTGGAGAGAATTTTTAGGGACTCTAAGGGGCAGGTTGAGCGTTTCAAGTCTAGATTGGTTGCTAAGGGGTTCACTTAGAAGGAAGGTATTGATTATAATGAAACCTTTTCTCCTGTCTCATCTAAGGACTTATTCAGACTTATTATGGCTCTGGTAGCTCATTATGACTTAGAGCTTCATCAGATGGATGTCAAGACTACTTTTCTGAATGGTGGTCTTGATGAGGAGATTTATATGGCGCAGCCTGAGGGTTTCATGGTAAAGGGCAAATAACACATGGTGTGCAAACTGTAAAAGTCTATCTATGGCTTGAAGCAAGCATCGCGCTAATGGTACTTGAAATTTGATAAGATTGTCACTTCCTTGGGTTTTGTGGAGAACAAGGTTAATCAGTGCATATATCTTAAGGTCAGTAGAAGTAGATTTATTTTTCTTATTCTTTATGTTGATGATATCCTACTTGCAAGCAGTGATTTAAGTATTTTGCATGAGACTAAGATGGTGTTATCCAATACCTTTGACATGAAAGATCTTGGAAAGGCCTCTTTTGTTCTAGGCATTGAGATCATTCATGATAGATCTCATGGTATATTGGGGCTATCTTAGAAAGGATACATCAATCGTGTACTTGAGAGGTTTAACATGCAAAATTGTAGACCTAAGGATGTTCTTGTTACCAAAGGTGACAAGTTTAGTAAAAATCAGAGTCCTAAGAACGACATAGAAGTGAAATCCATGTAGAACATACCATATGCTAGTGCAGTTGGCAGTCTCATGTATGCACAGGTATGTACTAGGCCAGATATAGCTTTTGTTGTGGGTATTCTTGGGAAGTATCTTTCGAACCTTAGCATGGACCATTGGGTAGCTGCAAAGAAAGTGACGAGGTACTTGTAGAGGACAAAAGATTGCATGCTTGTTTATAGAAGAGTTGAGGATCTTGAAGTAGTTGGTTATTCAGATTCAGACTTTGCTAGATGTGTGGATGACATAAAGTCTACTTTAGGACACATTTTTATGCTTGTTGGAGGAGCTATTTCTTAGAAGAGTGTTAAGCAGACTCTTATAACTTCTTTCACTATGCATGCTGAGTTCGTGGCTTGTTTTGGGGCTGCTACTCAAGTCGTTTGGTTGCGAAACTTTATTTCAGAACTTAAGAGGATTGGTTCCGTTGTTAGACCGCTAAGGATTTTTTGTGATAATAGTGCAGCTGTGTTTTTCTCTAAGAATAATAAATCTTCTAGTGGGTCTAAGCATATTGAGATCAAGTATTTGTCAACTAGAGATTTGGTAAGAAAAGGTGACGTCATTATTGAGCACATTGACATAAAACAGATGATAGCAGATCCATTGACCAAGGGACTTAGACTTGTTGTTTTTAGTAGCCATGTTTCAAACATGGGTGTTATTGGGTCTTTTGATGTACTTGATTAGTGAGATTTGTTTTCCTTACATTATATGACAGTTATTACATGTTAAGACCTTTTTAGTTTATCATTGATCATTAAAGATTATAAATGGTTATTGATTGTTTTCATTTGATGCCATTTATGTATGAATATATATATTTTATTGATATTTCATATGTCATATATGGATGGATATATGTTCATGATTTAGACATAAAGCAAAGTCTCAAGCTTGGTATACTTGAGCAATCAGGGATATGTCTTGTATTTGTACCATAAAATTTTTTTGAGATATGTATGCGAGACATGTTAGTTTCATTAGAAACTGTTAAAATTCTCTGGTTTATTGAATAGGCATATAGTTAAAGAGAATTTGAGGACTGATGGAGGAGTAGCACATTTATGAGATCACCTAAGGAGAGCTATTTCTCACCATACTGCCACATTTGATTCATGTCGGTGAGGAGACTAGTATTTGTGATCATGAATGGTCTTACATTGATTAATCGTCTATTGACTGCCTTGATTCGATATTGATTGCCTTGTTAGATCGGATTGTTTTAGGTGTTGTCTCTTAACTTTATTTGATTTTTCAAAATGTGGTCACATACAGATTTTATTGTTTTCAACCCGAGAGTCATTTTTTAAAAGGTTTTCAAAATTATAACTACAATTAATGTTTGCTCAAGTGAGAGAATGTTAGAATTTTCTAAATTGAGCGTACACATTAATTGATTTTAGTTTTAATAAAATGGGTTGAATCCAATTTAAGTTGAGATATACGAAATAAGCCCAATAAAGAGGTGACCCATATGGATTGGGCTTTTGTGCACCTATTGATTATTTGATGTGATTAGACAGATAGTATGGGCTTAAGAGAACCTATTTGGGAGCCCTTTATGGGAGGGCCCATTAGTGTTTAATATGTATAGGCTAAGTTTTATCTCTTTCCATAACTGATAGTATTCTACCCATAGAGAGAGGAAGACGTAAAGTCAATACACTGTTTGATTTCGAGATTGGATTGTTTCTCTTCGAATTCAAGATCATGGAACAAACGGGTACACTTCCATAATTTTAAATATATAAATTGATTTTCCTATGTTCATATACATATTTATTGTGAATATTACAAGATGTTCATTGTTGTCAAAGATGGTGAAGATGTGGTGGTGGTGCTTCGCAGAGACCCAAATGTTGTGTAATTACATAATAATAATACAAAAATATTTATTTATAATTAATTCATTAGCAGCCCCAAATCTCTTCTATTCTATTCTTTTTGCAATTTCTCAACAATCACTCGTCAATCTGCATACACTCCTATAAAAGCCCTTTAATTTTCGACGCTGTCGCTTTGTTTCTAAGCTTTTTTTTTTTTTTTTTTTTTTTTTTTTCCAGTAGAGGAGCTGATTGAAGATGATAGAATGATTGGAGAATAGTGGGGGTGTCTCTCTTCTTTATCAGATGTTTGAAGTCTTTACTCTTTCTCAGATCTAGAATGTGAGTTAGAGAGAGAGAGAGAGAGAGAGAGAGAGAGAGAGAGAGAGAGAGAGAGAGAAAAGGAAGTGGAAAGTGAAAAAACAAGAAAGTCTTGCGCTTCTTTTCCCTACATCTGTTTGTTAAGCCTTCTTGGCTTCAGTATTTAGCTCTTCACCAACCTTTCCATTTTTGACGGGTTGTTTAGTGTTTGGGTTTCTTACCCGGTCTATGTGTGGTGTGTGTGTTTCTATCTTGCCTTCGTTTAAAAAAAAAAGAATTATTATAAGTATGAACAATACATGCATATATGTATCTAAATTAATAGTTGAAGAATATGAGAAGATAATTAGTTGGTTCTTATGACTCTCATTCAACTATAAAGAGTTTAAAGAAATAATTGCTTTGATTTATATCTTTTTACTACCTTGTATAAAGAAGAAATCTGAATAGACTACGAAGAGACAGAGAGAATTAAAAACAAAAAAATACTAAGATTGTTGTAGGCTCGTGCAATGCTTTTTAATTTTTAGATTTATTATTTTTATATTAATTTTATGTATAAGATAATTATAATATCTTCATTTTTATGTAACTTAATTGAACGAATTTTGTTTTCCTTTATCTATTTTTATTTTAAATTGCAATTTAGTATACTCTTCTATGTATTTCTATATTATTGTCTATTAAATAGTTTTACAATATATGAATGACATACATAGAGAGACCTAAAACGCACAAATTATGTTTTTTGGCCATAAAAAGAATAAAATAGAGGAAGTTAATATATTAATTTCAATAAGAAGGCGGATGAACTAATTATTGTTTATATGCATTGTATAAGATATTATAATTTGTAGTAACTATTGTAGTTGAATTAATAATTAGTTAAAAAGCTACAAAATTGATGATTTTTGTTTTTCATTTGAATGTTGTATATACACACATAGTGGTTTCACTTTTACATAATTTTTAAGAAATTAAAAATTTTATGTAATTAAGTTTATTATTTAAGAAATTAGAAGATAAAATTAATTGCCTTTCAAAATTATTGTTGAGTGGATATGCACTTCATTCAAAGGTAAGAGGAAAAAAATTAAAAGGAGAGTAAGTCAAATGTCAGAACCACAACAAACCTAATAAAGTTGGAGAAAATTACATGCATATGTATGTTGTTGGAAGGTCATTTACAATTTTCTAAAATATATCTCAGAAGAATAATATGAAAAACAATGCCTTGAAGAATTGAGTCAAAGAAGTGAAGCTTAAGGTGTCTGTGGGAATAAAGGCCTGTATTCCCTAGAGACCGAATAGGCCCACTAAGAATGGTGAGCTCGACCTGGGTGAAAACAGACCCGGTATACATAAAAGCAATTAGGTTTGCCATTAAGACTAGGCCCGACCTAAAGAAGACAAGTCCCGCACTTATGAAGACAAGCCCAAGAGCCAAGAATGGCCCAAAGGGTAAGAAAACCCAATCCGACCAAGGAAAGGACTTTAAAGAATTGGTCCATTCTAAATAGAGCTGCTGGTTCCCCCAGGCCCAGCGGTGAGCCAAGTTTTCTGGGTATTCCAAGGGTAACCCATGACCTGGCGCATCCTGGCTTTATGAGTGTGAAGCTTTTGGAACTACCCCCGTGCTCCCAATATCCATCTTTCTTACTTCAGGGGTTCCCACAAACGGTGCCAATTGTGGATGGGATTATTCATATGCCCCAATTCGTACAGCAAACATTGAAGATGAACACCAAAGAGCCTAGAAGAATAAAGAGGGGTGAGAATGCGTCGACCTCCTTAAAGTAGAAGGCACTTCAAAGATTAAGTCAGACAAACTTAATCAAAGGCAATTGAAAGAGAGAAGTCTATTCTAGCTCTCGGTAATGCGTACCTTGTTCTTCTTCACCTTGCTTTATTTATAAGCCTTCGGAGGTCCTACTCCTTCTAGGAGTTACTCTCTTAGTCCCTTTGAACGTGGGATCAACTTTCTTGAGGTCGGTGTTAGGATGGTAAACAATGGACTAGCTGAAGAAGATTAGAGGAGACCTCAAACAATGGAGAACCTGGTTATGCTCTAATCGATACTGCAAGAGTACGGTGGTTGTGCATAGTTTAAATCCTGGTAAGACCGGATATCGAATCCTCAAAGACTAAGCTTAATATAAGTTTAGCACTAGCAAATACTAATCAACCTAAGATTGAGTTACAATTGAGAGAGTTGTATTTAAAATAGACCAAAAATCCTTTGATGTTGGGAGATTGTGGTCCACTACACTAACGTGGTTCACTACACTAATTCTAAGAAATTAACACTAGTTTTAATGGATTGAGAAGAGTCTTGGACCTAATTACTTCAACCAACCAGGTTTCTCAAGCATTTAATAAAGATTTATATAACTTAAAATCAAGGATCACTCCATGGATCGTTGATTCGGAGAGTTTTGACCATAGATATAGGAATTCATTAGCAATTGACTATAGAATTTAACTTAATTTGAGAATCATGAATTCATACCATAGATTTGTGTAATCCCTATACCAATTATAAGATGCACATAGAAATTACTAAACATAGTATAGAATTCAAGTTTTCTTAAGAATCTAAGTATCAATTGCTATGAATTAAAGTAATTAGAGGATAAAACTTTAAAATCTAATTTACCTCTATTTGAAGTTAAAAACCTTGGTTGATCTTCACAATTGCATCCAAGAGTAGAATCAACTACCCATTTCTATGATTAAATTCATAAAAGATTGAAAAAATATGGAATTCATTGACATATAATGAAAATACAAAGCTATTCTAAGGTTTCTCTCTTTAGAAACTATATATAACTGTTGTAATAAAGTACAAAAACATAGAAAAGTAAAGCTAGATTCCCAATTGGATACAAAACAACCTTAAATAGCAAGAAATTAAAACAGAGCTCCGTTAGGTGTTTGAACACCCTAAGACCGTTCGAACGACTGTTCAAATGCCCATCGAACAGTTGAAGCAAGCCTCAGTATCTCCCCTCTATTATCAAACTTAATTCGAATGGTGCAAAGTGCTCTTGGAATCTCCCATAGCATTCAAACAGATGGACCTGGGGTTCGAACGCCCGTTCGCACACTCGAGATACCGTTCGAACGCCTCTTTGCAACTTTTGTTCTTTTCGATCCTTTTAAGCTCATTTTCTACACAAGGTTTATTAAGGTAGTTTAGGAACAATTTATAGTTAATAAAGCAGAATAAATCCTATACTAGAACTAACAATCCATTGAATAGGGAATTATAATTACATTTTTGGAGTGTAATCACACCCCCCAACTTGGCTTTTTGCTAGTCCCTAGAAAAATCTACAAACATAAAGATAAGATAAAGGATAATCTCCACTGTCGTTGGAGTTATAGATCCATTTAACTAATACATCAAGCCTTTAAACCCCTAGGTTACCTTAGTGGATGGGTGGTGTCTCGTGAGGGTTTCCAGTGATGATACCTACAAACATTCCTTTGTGAATTGCAATTAGAGATAATAATAAGGAGAACATGCATAATTCACAATTTAAGAAAACATTAGATGTTATGCCTAACTCCTAACACATGCAAGAGTATATAATAAAATATACAAAAGAGAGGTTTAAGTGTGTAGGTAAAGAATCATGCTATATAAGGCAAGGGTAGAGAAGGATAGAAATAGGTCAAATCTGTGTGATCAAGGTATGAAATGATGAATGACTAAACAACTCTAACTCTTCCCTTTTGGATTTCATAACACTTTTCTTAACATTTTGCTCTTTTTTTTAATATTTATTTTGCTTCAATTTTGCAGCACCTCGCTTTTGTTCTTTCTCTCTTGCTTGCATCCTTTGATTGCCCCATTGTTTTCTTTTCTTTCAATAATTTTTCAACTTCACAATATGCTCTTTTTTTTCTATTGAACTTCTTTCATCAATCTCTTTTTTCGCTTCTCTCTCTTTTCTCATTGTTTCAACATATTCTATTGTTCTTCTTATAAAGGCATTGCGTGCAAATATTATAGACTCTCTCAATAATGGAGCATTTTCAACTCACTCCAACTTGCACAATAATCAAGAGGAAGAAAGGTATCAAAAATGGATCAAAGGAAGCAATAAACTCTCATATAGAACTTATGGTTTGCAAGAAGAACAATGGTCTAGAATCATGTCCAAAGTACACAACCATAGAACTTCATGGAGTAACTTAATCAATACTTAACTCATGAAAAAAATGCAAACATAATGAAGCTATTGAAGAAAATAAGGGTGAAGAATTAATCCTTGAGTAAATGTATTCGCTCCTAAAGACGATAAATGTTCTAAAGCTTACAAGGTAAAATCTCCACTAATGTAAGGATGAGAATGCAATAAATAGGAAAAAATAATGTTATAAAGCATGATTGTGCACAATGGTGTAATCCTCTATACTAATGCATAAATGATGCAACCCCGCCATGTGTTAGGTGTAAAGAGTGAACCAACATTAACTTGAGTAAAGATAAATGCATAAACTCTTATCTTCTAATCTCAAGTTGCACATACACAAATGATGCTATGGTATCTCATAAATACAGAATCAACACATCCATCATGAATAAATAGGAGTCATCATAAAGAATACATGGAAAAATGTGCTAAAACAATGAAATGAATGATACCGAGACCACACAATACTCAAATCTCTATCAAATGGCACAAGCGATCAACAGATATCCATGTCATATCACACCTATGACTATACAATCTATACTTAAGAGATAAGAGAAATATAACAAAAACATATACAATAAAACTCAAAATTAATCTCCACTATATCAAAATAGAGTTTTATATACAATCTGTGATGAAATGAAATGCAAGTACAAGATGTATCTAAACTCTATGCCCTAATAGTTGTCATCATCGGGAGGTGGAGGCTGCCCCAAATGCCTGACTATCTCCTAGAGAGAGGTCATATGATCCCGTTGAGTCTACTGAACCTTAGCTAGCTGAGTCACAAGAGCACCGATAACAGTATCCTAAGCAGCCATCCAGGTTGTCATGGCTGTCCGCCATTTTGTATGGGAGGCCTACTAAGTTGTCAATGTCTGCTGTATAGCTACCGTTTACTCCTGAAACTGGGCCAAAGCCTGAGAATACAACAACATCAGCTAACTCTACCGCTCTAGAATCTCCATAATAGGATGAATAGTGGGCCCCTACTAGGCTTGTTGCTTCAATGGCAGTTGTTGACTGTAAGCACCGCATTTTTGTCCGCTTGGCAGTCTGCAGTCCGTCTAGACTTGAGTTCGAGTCAATACGGACATATTCCAATTTAAATCAGTTTTTCAAACTTAAATCAGTCAATCTATCGCTTCGCGGGCCACCAAGCCCAAATAGAGGCAAAACGACCAAAATGCCCTTGGGAGCATTGTTCGGTACAATTCCAATGGGCATGTCTTTTCGAAGATAGTAAGTCCCTGTTTTTCCAATTCCAAGTCCAATTCCAATTCCAATTCTAATTAAATCTGGCATACCTTCCAAGATAGTTGATTCCTCAAGGTAGTAAGTCCATCCTGTTCGGCATGTTTCCGAGAGACCTCTTTGGAACGGTAAGTCCCTTCAAACCTGTTGACTGGGATGAGACCGCAAGTCCTCTAGATGGTAGAACGATCCACCTTTGGCGCCTGCTAGCCCACTAATGAAGAAATGTCTGTTTTGGCATGCCTTTCTGTCGCGCCCAGATTTTTCGCGCCCGAGGAATACTCACCCAAGCGGGAAAAATGCTGTACTCTCTCGTTAGAACTCACCCTCCTAGAAGAATGAGTGCGACTAGGTTTGAATTGAAAACATGTTTGAATAAAGGGCTTTTGAAAAAGATTCGGAGTCGCCACCTAACTTGATTAAGGTGAGTTAGGTCACCTAAAACTAAGAGTAATCCGAAGACTACACTTAGGGTTTTTAGAAAAAGGTTTTTGAAAATACCTCCTCAAGAGAGAGTTTTTAGGAAAACAGGTTGTTTGGCAACCTTTGGAAAACATTTAGCCCTTTTTAGAAAAATAACTCCTTTTTAGTCTTTGAAAGCAGTGATTCTAAGTTCGGAGGTTGGTTACGTGTAGGGAAGACGCACTAAGCTATCACCCTACCCCGCCCTTTCGGTACCTACATGTCAATCTACCCTAGATTCACCTATGAGAGTCTTTAACTAACTATAGTTCAACCCTATTTACTTTTAAAAAAACAATGTTTGAAAAATATGATGCATGATATGCAAACAATAGAAAAGAATTGAAAAATAGATTTAAAAAGAGATTGCTTTGATTTGAAAATAGATTTGAAAAGCTGGAATTGAAATTGGAAATTTTGAAAATTTGGAAATAGAAATTTGAAAATGGAAATTTTGAAATTGGAATTTTGAAAATAGATTGGGATTTGAGATTTGGAAAGAATTTTGAAACCGCACCCACGAGGGTGGAATTGAAAGTTTGAAAAATATTGTGACCGCACCTATGAAGGTTGCCTACGTATCCCTTTGGGGGAATCAGGTCAGTCGTAGTTCGGACTAGAGTCCGATTGAAAATAGAAGAATTGATTTGAAGAAGGAGATTGAATTGGAAGAAAGAAGTTGAATTGAAAATTGGATTTGATTTGAAATTGGAAGAGGAGATTGAAAATTGAAATTGAGAAGATTGGACTTTGATTTGAAAAGATAGATTTGGACTTGTTTTAGAAAGATGAAGGTTTAGGAAACCTAGACTTAGGAAAGAGAAGAGACTTAGGAAAGATTTGACTTGACTTGGGAGGTTTAGGAGATTAGAAAAGGTTGGATTTAGGAAATGTTTGAATTAGGAAAGGTTCGATTTAGAAAAGTTTCATTTTTGGAAGGTTTTGAAATTAGGAAAGTTTTGAAATTAGGAAAAGTTTCATTTTTGGAAAGTTTGGAATTAAAAAAAAAAGTTTGGAAATTGGAAAGTTTTGAAAATTGGAAAGTTTTGAATTTAGAAATGTTTTGAAAAATGAAGTTTTGAATTTGGAAAGCTTTGAAAACAAGGGAGTTTTGAAAATAAGAAAATTTTGTTTTGGGAAAGGCTTGAAAAAGGAAAGTTTTTAGTTTAGGAAATGTTTGAATTAAGAAAGTTTCAACTTAAGAAAGTCCTAAATTAAGAAAGTTTTGAATTTAGAAAAGTTTTAGATTTGAGAAGATTTTGAAGTTTCGGAAAGTTTAGAATTTAGAAAGATTTGGGTTTAGAAAGATTTAACTTAAGAAAGTTTTGAATTTAGGAAGTTTAGAATTTTAGAAAGATTTGAAATTTAGAAAGTTTAGGATTTAGAAAATTTTAGAGTTTGAATTTTAGAAAGTCTTAAAATTAGGAAAGGCTTAAGTTTAGGAAAGGTTTGAAAACTTAGGTTTAAGAAGTTAAGATTTGAAAAGAGGGTAGAATTAGGAAAGGGTTAAATTAGGAAAGATTCGAAAGTTGAGTTTTTAAAATTTAGGAAAGATTTTTATGTTCAAGTTTTGGAAACTTAAGATTTAGGAAAGTGGAAGATTAGGAAGGATTGGAATTAGGAAAGATTTGGATTAGGATGGGATTGGATATGGTTTCTAAAAGAGAAAGGTTGGATTTTGTTTCCTAAAACGGAGGACGGGATCTAGTTTTCTAAACGGGGAGATTGGATTTGGTTTTCTAAAGGGAAGATAGGATTTGGAAAGGAAGATTCTAGAAACCCTAGTTTTGGAAAATTGTTGTTTTGACGTAGAAAAGAGGTTTTGAAAACATGTATAGTTTTGATGTAGAAAACAAAAGATTTTGGAAACCTAGGTTTGGGGCAAAGTTTGAAAATCATGTTTTTGGAAAGAAAATTAGGGTTTCCTAATTGTGGGCTCTAAGGCTTGACTTAGGGCTCTAAGGAAAGAGTTTTTGGAAAGTGTGTTTTTAGAAACGAAGGTTTTTCTAGAAAGGAATCCTAGGGAGGAGTTTTTGGAAAGTGAATTTAGAAAGAGAGTTTTTGGAAAAGATTTTAAAGAGAAGGAGTTTTGGAAGGCGTGTTTTTAGAAACGTAGATTTTGGAAGGAAGATCCTAGGGGGGAATTTCTAGAAGGGAGATTTTAGAAAGAGAGTTTTTGGAAAGATTTTTGGAGAGAGTTTTTAGAAAGTGGATTTTGAGGAAAAGATTTTGGAGAGGAGTGGAAAAAGAGAGTTTTGAAAAATAAATTTTGGAAGGGAGTTTTTGAAAACAATTTTGAAGAGGAGAGTTTTAGGAAAGTATATTGAAAAAGGAATTTTTAGGAGGAAATTCTTGGAGAGAGAGAGAGTTTTTTTGGAAAGTACAAAAACATCTCACTTTCCTAAAGCGATTCTAGCCATAAGAGGGCTAGAACCACTTTAAGAAACTGGTTTTGAAAACAAAGTTTGAAAATATAGGCCAAAAGGCCACTTTTAATATAACACTTTCCTAAAGCAACCCTAGCCATGGAAAGGCTAGAATCACCCTAGAATTGTGGTTTTGAAAACAAGTTTTTGAAAAAGAGATTTTGATGCAATTTTGAAAACAAGTTTGAAAACGATTTTTTGAAAAACAACTTTGAAAACGAGTTTTGGAAGATGCAAGACTATGATATGCACAATGCAATTTGGGGTCGTGAACATACAAGGTTAAGGCTTCACCACATAATCAAGGGGGCCGGACCCACGTGGTCTTTGGTTAGACTATAAGAAAGCCCCCGACACGGTGACTCTCCAATAGTCCAATCCTACACATGGACCGGGAATCCCCTTGTTTCAAGCATGCAAAGAAAGGGGGGGAAAGAGATGGGGGATTAAAATAGAGAAAACCCAAGTGGGTTGGAAAGAGAAGAGAGAGGGGGAATGCGAAAATTTAAATAGGGAGCCTACCTTGTTTCTTGTTTATGTTGCGCGCCGTGCAGTCTTCGGTCTTCGGTCTTCGTCTTGGTCTTCTTCTTCAGTCTTCAGGGGTTGTCTTCAAGCTTTAGATGGCAGCTCTTCAAATCTTCCCAGGATGGTTGAAGGTTAGGGTATGAGTGTATAGAGGAGTGTATGAGTGTATAGGAGGCTAGGGTTTGTGTATAGTGGCTAGGTTTTGGAAAAACCTAGGGAGGCTAGGGTTTTGGAGGTGCTCGAGCTCTGTGTATCGAAATATGAGATTCTTAGGTTAAGTTTGCAGACCCCTTTCACTTTGATCGAGGCTCTGTATTTATAGAGGGAAGACAAGCCTGGCGCCTGTTGCAGTGGCGCTAGGGCAAAATTTACACTGGCGCCAACTGCTAGTGGCGCCACTGCTAGTGGCGCCAGCCATTTAGGAAACAATTAAGGTCGGCAAGCAACGTATCTTTGACTAGATTTGGGCGCCTGTACTAGTGACTACCATGTAAACTTTGGCCTGGCTTCACTAGGAGTGACTCCGGAAAGTTCGGGAATGATTTGAAGGAGTCGGGAGTGACCCCGAAGGCCAGAAAGGAGCAGGAACACTTAAAATAGTGTCCTGGAGGTATTTGACTTGAAAAGTGAAGGTAAGATGTGTCGGAGAGGTCGACCGGGCCTTTAGGGGCAAAACGGTCAACCGGACCAGAAAACTGTCGGGACAGACTCAGACTGTCCCAGAAGAAGACTTGGGATCTGGAAACATTATTTAGAATGTTCCCAGAGGTTGCCGGTTTGATTCCCAGAGCCGGTGTGGTCGGAAAAGGAGACTGGCCCACTAGGGGCAAAACGGTCATTTTGCACCGGGTTTGCCGGAACTGACTCGGAATGGTCCGGAAAGGTAAAGGAAGATTGAGAATACTATAAAAAGTGTTCCCGGGTCCTTACCAGTTTGATACCCAGAGCCGGTGTGGTCGGAACTGGAGACCGGCCCACCAGGGGCAAAACGGTCATTTTGTACCGGGTTTACCGGAACTGACTCGGAATGGTCCGAAAAGGTAAAGGAAAATTGAGAATACTATAAAAAGTATTCTCGGGAGGTTACCGGTTTAATACCCAGAGCCGGTGTGGTCGGAAATGGAGACCGGCCCACTAGGGGCAAAACGGTCATTTTGTACCGGGTTGGCCGGAACAGACTCGGAATGGTCCGGAAAGGTAAGGGAAGGTTGAGAATACTATAAAAATTATTCTCAGGAGGTTACCGGTTTGATACCCAGAGCCGGTGTGGTTCCCGGGGCGTTCGGATGCCTAGGGGCAAAATGGTCATCTTGACCGAAAAGTCTCGGAAAAGGTCCTAAGGGTAGTTTGGTCCTTTTCCACCGAAGTGAGCTAACAGACACGGGTGTTGACCTAGGTTTTGAGTGTTTTCGCCACTCTAACGGTGTGAGTATTTTCGCTACTCGGACGGGGTCGAAGATTTGTGAGTATTTCCGCTACTCGGACGGGGTTGAGTATTTCCGCTACTCTAACGGTTGAGTATTTCCGCTACTCTAACGGCTCTGTGAGTATTTCCGCTACTCTAACGGTTCTGTGAGTATTTCCGCTACTCTAACGGTTCTGTGAGTATTTCCGCTACTCTAACGGTTCTGTGAGTATTTCCGCTACTCTAACGGTTTTATGAGTAGTTTTGCTACTCGGACCGTCTCGAGGAATAAACTGTCTCGAGAGAGGGATTGGAAAGGGGTCTTACCGTCTCCGAAGAGACGTGCCTGGGTTTTGAGTGTTTCTGCCACTCTGACGGTTTTGTGAGTGTTTCCGCCACCCTTTTGTGAGTGTTTCAGCCACCCTGACGGTTTTGTGAGTGTTTCCGCCACCCTGACGGTTTTGTGAGTGTTTCCGCCACTCTGACGGTTTTGTGAGTAGTTTTACTATTTAGACCGTCTCGAGGAATAAACTGTCTCGAGAGGGGGATTGGAATTGGAATAAGAAAGGATAATGCCCTTAAGGGCATTTTGGTCATTTTGCCTTTATTTGGGCCTGACAGGCCCGCGAAGCGATGGAAAGACGGAATTTGGACTAGAGGATTGGATTCGATTGGAATATGTCCATAATGACTTGAAAACAAGTCTGTACGGAGTGTAGACTGCCGAGCGGTCAAAAATGGGGTGCTTACACTTTCGAGAAAATTGATTTTTCATGTGCTAAGTCCACCTAGCAGCTTTCCGAGATCAGGTAGTCTCTATAATGATTGTGACCCATTAGAGTAACGGAAATACTCGTAAATATTGCAACCGTCAGAGTGGCGAAAACACTCGCAAATAGGTCAATATAGGGAATTGTCAATGAACCGCTATGTCACGGGACAACCGTCAGAATGACAGAAACACTCAAAACCCAAGTTAATGCTAGTGCCTGCTAGCCCACTCCGGTGAAAAATGATCAAAAATGCCCCTGGGGCCATTTTTGCCATGTTCCTTGAAAAAGTACCTAAGTCCTCAGAAAGGTAAGTCTGCCCTTCCAAGATTGTCTTAAAGACAATCCAACATGATTAGGAGCCTTCCAGTCAGTTTTGGGCCAATTTCGAGACATTCCGGTTAGGATGACCATTTTGCCCCTAGGCATCTAAGCGCCCTGGGAACCACACCGGCTTTGGTTATCAAACCGGTAACCTCCCAGAGATGTTTCTGATAGTATCCCTGGCCTTCCGATATATTTCTAGGTCATTCCGAGTCATTTCCGGCAAGCTCGGTGTAAAATGACCGTTTTGCCCCTGGCAGGCCATTTTCCTTTTCTAACCACACCGACTCTCGGTATCAAACTGGTAGCCTCTTGGAACATTCTAGCTAATATTTTGTGCTTCCAGTCTTCTTCCGGGATATTCCAAATCCATCCCGATAGCTTTCCGGCCCGATTGACTGTTTTGCCCCTAATGACCCGGTCAACCCCTCCGTCACATCTTGACATCATTCTTCAAGTCTATCACTCCTGAGACTTTATTTTAGGGGTTCTTGTCCCTTTTCGGCCTTCTGGGCCATTCTTAGCCTTTCAAATCATTCTCGAACCTTCCGGAGCCACTCCTAGTGAAGCCAGGCTAAAAATTACATGGTAGTCACTAGTACAGGCCCAAATCTTCTGAAAATATGTTGCTTGCTAACCTCAAAACTTTTCTAAGTGATTGGCACCACTCCTAGTGGCGCCGGAAGGAAATTTTGCCTTGTGCCACTGCAACAGGCGCTAGGTCAATCCTCTGTCTATAAATATAGAGCCTCCTCTAGCGTGAAAAGGGTCCGCAAACTCAGTCTAAAAAATCTCTTCTTCGATACACAAAGCTCGTAGCCTCCCCAAACCCTAGTCTTCTTTAGGTTTTCCAAACCCTAGCCCCCATACACGAAACCCTAATATACATACACTCCCATACACTCACATACACCCCTATACACTCCTATACTGGCTTTCAAAGCCTCCATTGAAGACTAAAAGTGCTGCAACTCATAAATTCCCAAAGATCCAAGCAAGCTCTCGAAGAACGACGCAAAGCAAAGCAAAGATCAAAGTACAGAAAGCAAACCGAGCAAGCAAATAAAAGAAGACACAAGGTAGGCTTTCTATTTACGTTTACGCAACTTCCCCCCCTCTCTTGTTTCTCCTAACCCACTTGGGTTTTCTTCTATTTTAATCCCCCATCTTCTACCCCCCTTTTCTTGCACGCTTGAAACAAGGGACTCTTTGGCTCATGTGAAGGATTAGGCTATTGAAAGTCACTATGTTGGGGGCTTTCTCTTAGTCTAACCAGAGTCTACGTGGGTTCGGCCCCCTTGATTATGTGGTGAAGCCTTTAACCTTATATGTTCACAACACCAACTTACATTGTGCATATCATAATTATGCATCTCTCCAAAATTCGTTTTTAAACTTGTTTTCAAAACTTGCATCAAAATCGTTTTCAAAACTTGCATTAAAATTTTTTTCTTCAAAACTTATTTTTCAAAATCACAATCCTAAGGTGATTCTAGCCTTTTCATGGTTAGGGTTGCTTTAGGAAAGTGTTACATTTAAAGTGACCATTATGGTCCATATTTTCAAACCTTGTTGTATTCAAAACCACAATCCTAGAATGGTTCTAATATTCTAATGGTTAGAATCGTTTTAGGAAAGTGTGTTATTTTTAGAGGCTTGCAAAAGTCCATATTCAAATCCTTTTCAAAATCTCTTTTTAAACTTACTTTCCAAAACCTCTCTCTAAATCCTCTCCAAAATCTCTTTTTACATCTACTTTCTAAAATCTCTTATCCAATATATTTTCTAAAAAACTCTCTCCAATCTACTTTCCAAAATTGTTTTCCAAAGATTCCCTTCAAAAACTTAACTTCCTTAAAACTCTTTTCCAAAAAGCTTTTCTCAAAATTCACTTTCTAAAAACACTCCCTAAGTTTCCTTCCTAAAAACTCTTTCCGAAAGTCCTTTTCCAAAAACTCGTTTCTAAGATCTTCTTCCAAAAATCTTTCTGTTCAAAAGTTCTACTTTATAAAATCTCTTTTCTTGGAGTTCAAGTTAAACCCTAGAGCCATGGTTAGCAAACCCTAATTTCTTTCCTAAAACACGATTACTTCAAAATCTAGGTTTCCAAAATTTCCTTTTTTACATAAAAATTATAAATTTCCAAAACCTATTTTTTTTTACATCAAACTATACCTTTCCAAATCAAGGATTTCCAGAACTTTATCTGCCAATTCCACGCCAAATCAAATCTCCCCACTTAGGAAACTAGATCCAATCTTCCGTTTTTTAAAACAAAATCAAATCATCTTTTTTTAGAAACGAAATCTAATCTTTTGCTTTAGGAAATAGGAATCCCAATATTTCTTAATCTAAATCCTTCCTAATCCCAATCCTTCCTAATCTAAATCTTTCCTAATTCAATCCTTCCTAATCTCATACCTTCCTAAATATTAAGTTTCTAAAACCTAAACTTTCAAATCTTTCCTTAAACCTTAAGCTTCTTAACCTTCCTAATTCAATCCTTTTCTAATTCCATACCTTTCCAAATTTCAACTTTCCAAATCTAAATTTTTAAATCTTTCTTAAACTCAAACCTTTTCTAATTTCAAGTATTTCTAAAATTCAAACTTCGAATATTTCTAAAATTCTACACTCTCTTAATTTTAAACCTTTTTAAATCCAAAACTTTTTTAAGTCAACACTTTCTAAATTTGAAACTTTCTTAAGTTAAAACTTTCCAATTTCAAAACTTGCCAATTTCAAAACTTTTCAATTTTATTTCTTTCCTAATTCAAAGCTTCACTAATTTGAAACTTCCCTAAAACGAAACCTTTCCTATTTCAAAACCTTTCCTATTTCAAAACTTTCTTATTTCAAAACATTTGTTAAAATGAAAACTTTCTTAAATTGAAACTTTCTAAATTCGAAACTTTCCTAGCTTGAAATTTTCCTAACGTAACACTTTCCTAAAATGGAACTTTCCTAAAATGAAACTTTTCTAATTTGAACATTTCCTAAATCCAATCTTTCCCTAATCTTCCAAGTCTAACATTCGAGTCAAATCTTTCTTAATATCAAGTCTTTCCTAAATCCTATTTTTCTTAAGTCTAGGTTTCTTAAATCTCCATCTTTCCAAAGCAAGTCCAATCTTTCTTGAACCTCAAAATCTTTCCTAAATTCCACCTTTCATAGGTCTTGGTTTTCTAAAACCAATCTCTCAAATCTTCCAATCGAAGTTCAAATTTCCTAATCTTTCAATTCGAATTCCAACTCAATTTCTTTTTCTAATCAAAATCTTCTATTTGCAATCGGACTCTTGTCCGAATTACGACTGACATGATTCCTAAAAAGGAATACGTAGGCAACCCTTAGTGGTGCGGTCATAACTTTTTTCAAATCTCCAATTCCACAATCTTCTTTAAGTTTCTAATTTCATAATCTATTTCAAATTTCTAATTCTAAAAATCTATTTTGAAATTCCTATTTTCAATTTCTAAAACTCTTCTTTTAAAACTCAACTCTTCTTTCAAATCATTTTCAACTCACAAATTTCTTTTCCAAGTCTATTTTTAAAATTAAACTCTTTTCTTGCACTTACATATCATGCATCATTCTTTTAAAAATTCTTTTCTAAAGTAGATAGTTTTGGACATATATTAATTGAAGATTTTAATGGGTGAATCTCGGGTGAATAGACATGTAGGTACTGCAAGGGCGGGGTAGGGTGATGGCCTAGTCCATCTTCCTGACACGTAACCAATCTCCAAACCTAGATCATTGTTTTCGAAAGACCAAAATGGAGTTATTTTCAAAAAAGGGCTTAAAATATTTTGTAAAGGTTGCCAAACAACCTATTTTCTTAAAAAAAACCCTCTCTTGAGGAGGTATTTTCAAAATTATTTTTAAAAATCCTAAGTGTAGTCTTCGGGTTGTACTTAGTTTTTAGGTAACCTAAATCACCATAATCAAGTTAGGTGGTGACTCCAAATGTTTTCCAAAAGCCCTTTATTCAAATCAATTTTCAATTCAAACCTAGTCGCACTCATTCTTCTAAGAGGATGAGTTCTAACGAGAGAGTACAATATTTTTTTTTGCTTGTGTGTGTACTCCTCAAGTGCAAAAAATCTAGGCGAGATAGCTAACGACTTTGCTGGGGAAACTTAGAGGGTTAAGCTATAGTCATGTCTCTTCACCCCTCACCCATGTAGAGTCTTTAATTAACTTGTCCAATTTTATCCACTTTCAATTTTTAAAATCAAATTTTCAAAATTGTTTTAAAAAACATGCATTTAACTCCTTTCATATTATCTTGCATTAAGTTTGCCATCCACATACTAACTCTTGCATCTTTATTTTATAGGTGGCCTTTTGTTTGCATTATTGTTCTCTGTCATGCTAACTGCTATGCATGAATGAATGTGATGAATAGGATGGATGAGAGTTGTTAGGCTCTTTCCTTCACTTTCAAAAATCACACACACATTGCAAGTGCACTTGCATTTTGCATACTTGCATTCTTTACCCTGATCTGTCCCTTCTAGTTAGAAGGGGGAATGGTATATTGGTTGTGGGCAAGATATTGTGTCAGTTTCTTCGCCTGTGGCCTCTTGATGGTTCCCCTGCTCGGATTACCAACCAATCATGGCACCACCTTGGGGAGTGGGCCTAGGTTTGAAGATTCGGGAACCAAGCCTTTTTGGGATGTATTAGTAAACCCTCAACTCATGCTCATATAGACACCCTGCATAGCCGAACCTTTACTGAATTTAAGACACACCGTTTTCTAAAACCATGGAGGAAAGGGCGACTGTTTTTACTTTTCTCTATATCTGTTTATTCCTGTTGTTATAATGACTGTATTTTTACTGTTATAATGCTTGTCTAACTACTCATGCATACACGTTTACTTTACCATTGTATCTCTCTTCTTATGCTCTTTGCATCTATATTCATGCATATAATATTCTATCCCAAGACAAAAGTTCCAAAGTAACTCGAGTCACTGCATCTCCATGCATATGATCAACCGATCGAGAGTGACATCAAGGTCACTCTCCCTTGCATTAACCTACCCAAACCCTAAGGGTTCCCATGAAACTCTAAGGAATCATTGCATGCATTTCAAGTCATTCCATAAGAGGGGCCCCAATCCCTCTAGGCTCACCAAGATAGGGTTGCCAAGAAGACAAGGGACAATGAATCAACAAGGTCTCTCAGCGACCTCCTCGACATCGAATCTAAAGAAGGCGAATCCGAAGACTCAAGAGTAGTTTAGGATTTCTTATGTAAAAGTAGATAGAAGGAAGTCTAAAGAAAAATGTTTCCCTTTCCCCCATTAAAGTGTATTTTGTTTCCTCTTGTATTCTAAATTCAAAGTTCAATGTATTTTTTTTACTTTTCGCAATTGAACGTATAAATGAATGTAGGTTCCTGATTAATGGTAAGGTATTTACATATAGGGGCAAATCCCTTATCTCCAAAAGTGAGCTAATACATCATGCTTAGTCTCCCTCTCAAGCAAGGGGCACCCTTAGGACATGCATTGCTTAAAAATTTTCAAATCAAGGCACAAACTTCTCTTTCGTTTTTTTTTTTGTCTTCTATCCTCCTCCTCCTCTTCTCCAAGTACCAAGAGAACCCAAGACAGAAGCAAGACAAGAAGGGAGTTTTTCTAAACCATGCACTTATTGTCATCATATTGCTCACTCGTTCACTTCTATTATGCTCATGCACCCACATCCATTCCAAGACAAGAGTTTCAAGAAACTCAAGTCATGTCATTCTCATGCATCTAATCAACCGTAGAGAGAAAGGAGCAATCCAATCTCATGTTAATCGAACCTACCAAAACTCCTAAGGGCTCTTCAATCTTAAGGATTTATGGCATGTATAGAACCATATCTTGAGGGATGCCTAAATCTCTCTCAATCCATAGTGGCGGGATTGCCCAAACAAAGAAATATCAACCGGCCCATGTTGAAGAGGTATTGTATTGCATAAGGGGTAAAACCTTGCCTCCAAAACGGACTTAACATCATGCCTACAAGAAGGGACCGCCATAGGACACACATCGCATAAGACCTCCAACTCTACATACTGACTACATTTTGTTTATCTTTTCCTTTTTTAGGCCAAAAAGCACAACCGAACTAATGAAAACCCCTCTAGCATCATGCCCAAGTCAAATTCATGCAAGGATAAGCCCAATTATTGAAAGAGGCCGAACCTACATGAAGGAGTAAGAAGAATTAACCATCCATCTACAAGACATTACCTCCACGCCATGTCGTGACAATCACCATCCATGCAGAGGAAAACTTCAAGCAGAGGAGGATTTCACCATTTATGACGTCTTGTCAGACCCGCGCATTGCATCAACATAATCTTCTAACTTCTAAATGCATGCTAGATGTCGTGAACTTGTCCTTAGTTGATACACCCGATTAAGGGTTCTAACCAAAAGGCTCACATAAAAAGGGAGATTTTCATAAAATTCATCTGTTTCTTTTTTATCCTTCTATTTTTTGCATATTTTATTTAAATAAATACACATGCCATGCATTCATGATTTGAAATGAAAAAGAGGAAGTTTTCAGCTTATCCCTTTTGTCTCATACTCCCGTGCACGATTGTTACTTTTAGAGATTCTTTTCCATTTTGTAATGACTCGACTTGAAGGATGGGATAGCATGGGCAACCCACTCAAAGGGGGTTAAAACCTTCGAGAGACAGAGAGAGAGAGTGAATAGGAATGGATTTTACTGAAGAGATGACACTTCAGTGATATCCTAGCTAAGCGATGGGTAGCCGAGTCCTCAAAATGATGAGAAGCCGTTTGTTCTATTTATCTAATAAGAAATAAACACTATCTTTTGTTCAGCCCAGTACAGCCGTAAGTGATTTTTATTCAGATATCCCCAAACCAAGAACCATCCCCCACATTGGGGTAAGCACATAGTAGTTGATTTGATAGAATATGTAGGGGTTCACTGGTCGAAACACATCATCCCTAGGAATATTGTCTAAATTTTATACAAAGGCTTTACGAACTAAGTAATTCAATTCGAAATGATTAGAGCCCTCAATTCTGTTACCATACACAAAAATATCCTTTTTGCATAACTGTAAGCACCCCATTTTTGACCGCTCGGCAATCTACACTCCGTTCAGACTTGTGTTCAAGTCATTGTGGGCATATTCCAATCGAAACCGATATTCTAAGTCTAAATCCCGTCTGTCCATCGCTTCGCGGGCCTGTCAGGCCCAAATAGAGGCAAAATGACCAAAATGCCCTTAGGGGCATTGTCCTTTCCTTTCCAATCCCACTCTCGAGACAATTTATTCCTCAAGACGGTTCCAATCCAGGCACGTCTCTTCAGAGATGGTAAGACCCCTTTCCAATCCCTCTCTCGAGACAGTTTATTCCTCGAGACAGTTCCAACCCAGGCACGTCTCTTCGGAGACGGTAAGACCCCTTTCCAATCCCACTCTTGAGACAGTTTATTCCTCGAGACGGTTCCAATCCAAGCACGTCTCTTCGGAGATGATAAGACCCCTTTCTAATCCCACTCTCGAGACAGTTTATTCCTCGAGATGGTTCCAATCCAGGCGCATCTCCTTGGAGACGGTAAGACCCCTTTCCAATCCCTCTCTCGAGACAGTTTATTCCTCAAGACGGTTCCAATCCAGGCACGTCTCTTCGGAGAGGATAAGACCCCTTTCCAATCCCACTCTCGAGACAGTTTATTCCTCGAGACGATTCCAATCCAAGCACGTCTCTTCGGAGATGATAAGACCCCTTTCTAATCCCACTCTCGAGACAGTTTATTCCTTGAGACGGTTCCAATCCAGGCACGTCTTCTCGGAGACGGTAAGACCCCTTTCCAATCCCCCTCTCGAGACAGTTATTCCTCGAGACAGTTCGAGTAGCGAAACTACTCACAAAACAGTTAGAGTAGTGGAAATACTCATAAGTAGGTCGATATAGGGAATTGCCAACAAACCCCTATGTCACGACGACTGCCGTTAGAGTGGCGGAAACACTCAAAACCCAAGTTAACACCAGTGTCTGTTAGCCCACTTCGGTGAAAAATGACCAAACTGTCCTTTGGACATTTTTCGAGACTTTCCGGTCAAGATGACCATTTTGCCCCTAGGCATTCGAACGCCCCGGGAACCACACCGGCTTTGGGTATCAAACCGGTAATGTCCCGAGAATACTTTTTATAGTATTCTCAACCTACCTTTACCTTTCCGGATCATTCTGAGTCAGTTCCGGCCAACCCGGTACAAAATGACCTTTTTGCCCCTAGAGGGCCGGTCTCCTTTTCCAACCACACCGACTCTGGGTATCAAACCGGTAACCTCCTGAGACTACTTTTTATAGTATTCTCAACCTTCCTTCAACTTTCTGGATCTTTCCGAGTCAGTTCCGGCCAACCCGGTGTGAAATGAACATTTTGCCCCTGGTGGGCCGGTCTCCTTTTCCGACCACGCCGGCTTTGGAAATCAAACCAGCAACCTCTGGGAACATTCTAAATAATGTTTCCAGATCCCAAGTCTTCTTCCGGGACAGTCCGAGTTCGCCCCGGCAGCTTCCTAGTCCGATTGACCGTTTTCCCCCAAAGGCCCGGTCAACCTTTCCGACACATTTTGTCCTCACTTTTCAAGTCAAATACCTCCAGGACACTATTTTAAGTGTTCCTACTCCTCTTCGGCCTTTCGGGTCATTCCCGGCTCCTTCAAATCATTCCCGGACTTTCCGGAGTCACTCCTAGTGAAGCCAGGCTAAAAATTGCATGGTAGTCACTAGTACAGGCGCCCAAATCTAGTCAAAGATACGTTGCTTGCCGACCTTAAACATTTCCTAATTGGCTGGCGCCACTACTAGTGGCGCCAAGCCAAAAAATGGCCTGGCGCCACTGCAACAGGCGCCAGTGTTGTCCAACTTCTATAAATACAGAGCCTCAATCAACGTGAAAGGGATCAGTAAACTCAACCTAAAAATCCTATATTTCAACATACAGAGCTCGAGCACTCCCTAAACCTTAGCCTCCTTAGGTTCTCCAAACCCTAGCCATCATACACAAACCCTAGTCTCATATACACTCCTATACATCCCCATACACTCATACACTAGCCTTCAACCATCTTTTGAAGATTTGAAGAGCTGCAATCCAAAGCTTGAAGACAACTCTTAAGGATTGAAAACAAAGATCAAGATAAAGACCGAAGACCGAAGACAGCACGACGCGCAAAATAAACAAGACATACGGTAGGCTCCCTATTTAAATTTCCGCACTTCCCCCCTCTCTCTTCTCTCTCCTAACCCACTTGGATTTTCTCTATTTTAATCCCCCATCTCTTTCCCCCCCTTTCTTTGTATGCTTGAAACGAGAGGATTCTCGGTCCATGTGTAGGATTGGGCTATTGGAGAGTCACCGTGTCGGGGGCTTTCTTCTAGTCTAACCAGAGACCACGTGGGTCCGGCCTCCTTGATTATGTGGTGAATCCTTAGCCTTGTATGTTCACGACCCCAAAACTGCATTGTGCATATCATGATCTTGCATCTTCCAAAAACCGTTTTCAAAGTTGTTTTTCAAATCGTTTTCAAACTTGTTTTCAAAATTGCATCAAAATCTCTTTTTCAAAAATTTGTTTTCAAAACCACAATTCTAGGGTAATTCTAGCCTTTCCATGGCTAGGGTTGCTTTAGGAAAGAGTTACATTAAAAGTGACCTTTTGGTCTATATTTTCAAACCTTATTGTTTTCAAAACCACATTCTTAAAGTGGTTCTAGCCCTCTTATGGCTAGAATCGCTTTAGGAAAGTGAGATGTTTTTATACTTTCCAAAAACTCTCTTTTCAAAAATCTCTTCCTAAAAATCTCTTTTTCAACATACTTTCCTAAAACTCTCTTTTCCAAAATTATTTTCTAAAAACTCCCTCCGAAAGTCTATTTTTCCAATCTCCCTTTTCAACTCCTTTCCAAAAACCCTTTCTCCTCAAAATTCACTTTCCTAAACTCTCTCTCCAACAATCTTCTACCAAAAATCTTCTTAGAAAAATTCTCTCCAAAAATCTTTTCAAAAACTTTCTTTTCAAAATCTTTCCAAAAACTTCTCTTTAGGATTTCCTTCCAAAAACTCGTTTCCAAAAGCGTACTTTCCAAAAATCTCTTTCCTTAGAGCCCAAGTCAAGCCCTAGAACTCACAATTAGGAAACCCTAATTTTCTTCCCAAAAACATGGTTTTCAAACTTTGCCCCAAACCTGGGTTTCCAAAACCTCTTGTTTTCTATTCCAAAACTATACACATTTCCAAAACCTCTTTTCTACGTCAAAATTTTACACTTTCAAAACTAGGGTTTCTAGAATTTTCCTTTCCAAATCCTTGCCAAATCGAATCTTCCCTTTAGGAAACCAAATCAAATCCTCCCGTTTAGGAAACCAAATCCAATCCTTCGTTTTTGGAAACAAAATCAAACCTTTCTCTTTTCAAAAGAAAATTCAATCCTTTCCTAATCCAACTTTTTCTTAATTCAAATCCTTCCTAAACTTCCACTTTCCTAAACCTTAAGTTTCCAAAACTTGAGCATAAAAATCTTTTCCCAAATTTTAAAACTCAACTTTCAAATATTTCCTAATTCGACCCTTTCCTAATTCTACCTTCTTTTCAAACCTTAACTTTTAAAACCTAAGTTTTCAAACTTTTCCTAAACTTAACCTTTCCTAATTTCAAGATTTTCTAAAATTCAAACTCTAAAACTTTCAAAATCTTAAACTTTCTAAATTTCAAATCCTTCCAAATTCAAAACTTTCTAAATTTGAAACTTTCTTAAGTTAAATCTTTCTAAACCTAAATCTTTCCAAATTCTAAACTTTCCAAAACTTCAAAATCTTTTCAAATCTAGAACTTTTCTAAACTCGAAACTTTCTTAATTCAAACATTTCCTAAATTGAAAACTTTCCTTTTTTCAAGCCTTTCCAAAAATGAAACTTTCCTAATTCAAAACTTTCCAAAAATGAAACTTTCCTAATTCGAAACTTTCCTAAATCGGACCTTTCCTAATTCGAACATCTCCTAAAATCTAACCTTTCCAAATCTTCCAAGCCAAGTCAAATCTTTCCTAAGTCTTTTCTCTTTCCTAAGTCTAGGTCTTCTCAAACCTTCTCTTTTTCAAAACAAGTCCAAATCTATCTCTTCAAATCAAAGTCCAATCTTCTCAATTTCAATTTCCAATCTCCTCTTCTAATCTCAAATCAAATCTAATTTTCAATTCAATCTCTTTCTTCCAATCCAATCTCTCTCTTCAAATCAACCTCTTTGCAATCGGACTCCGGTCCGAACTACGACTGACCTGATTCCCCCAAAGGGATACGTAGACAACCTTCATAGGTGCGGTCACAATACTTTTTAAACTTTCAATTCCACCCTCATGGGTGCGGTTTCCAAAATCTTTTCAAATCTCAAATTCCAATCTACTTTCAAACTTTCAATTTCAAATTTCTATTTCCAAATTTTCAAACTTTCTAATTTCAATTCCATCTCTTCAAATCTATTTTCAAATCAAATTAATTTCAAATCAATCTCTTTTCTAAATCAACTCTCTTCTATTGCACTTGCATATCATGCATCATGTTTTTCTAAACATTATTTTCGAAGTGGATAGGATTGGCCAATAGTTAGTTGAAGACTTTCATAGGTGAATCTAGGGTAGATTGACATATAGGTACCGAAAGGGCGGGGTAGGGTGATAGCTTAGTGCGTCTTCTCTACACGTAACCAACCTCCGAACCTAGATCACTGATTTCAAAGACCAAAAAGGAGTTATTTTTCAAAAAGGGCTAAATGTTTTCCAAAGGTTGCCAAACAACCCGTTTTTCCTAAAAAATCCTCTCTTGAGGATGTTTTTCAAAATCGTTTTCCAAAAACCCTAAGTGTAGTCCTCGGATTATGCTTAGTTTTTAGGTGACCTAACTCACCTTAATCAAGTTAGGTGGCGACTCCAATCTTTTTCAAAAGCCCTTTATTCAAACCAATTTTTCAATTCAAACCTAGTCGCACTCATTCTTCTAGGAGGGTGAGTTCTAACGAGAGAGTACAACATTTTTTCCACTTGTGTGAGTATTCCTCGAGTGCGAAAAATCTGGGCACGACAATAACTCACTAGTGTCTTGTAGGAAAACGAAAGATTTCTTGTCAACCCTGATCCAAAACCATCCACACTGGGGGAGGCAGATATTTGAAGACTCATTCATTGTTTATCAAACGGAAGTAACATGAAGGCTTTATGGATCAAGCAATCTGATTTAAAAGGAAGGGAGGCCCTCATTTCATTTTCCATACAGTTAAAAGCAACCATTATTAAACCTATTGAGCTAGTTACCTTTCTTTTTCAAAAAACACCCCAACTTAGGGATCAGTGTCCATAATGGGTTAAATCAAAATGCTAAGAAAAGGATTTGAGAGAACAAAGTTATAGAAATGTTTATCTCATCAAAAGCTAAAAGAAAGGAAAAAAAAAGCATATAAGAGAAAAGACCAGAAAAGAATCATGTTGTGCTGTCTTGAAAAGCATATAGAAAAGCCGAAAGTTAGAAAAAAAAGAAAAAAAAAGGGGCAAGTGTCTGACTTAGAAGGTCAAATGTTACAAGAAAGGTTAATTCCTCTTGTAAAAGAGGAAATTCAAAGGTGACCCTAGGTAACAAAGCCACCAAGTAGAATTAATAGGTTTGAGCCTTTACCCTTTTTTGTAAAAACCCAAAAACCATGGCCTACATTATAACCTTACTAAAGTCCTCTCCGAGAAAAAGGATTGCTTGATCTAGATGAGCCAGACGTGTTACCAAAGCTAAAGGGGGATATTAGGGGACCAAACCCTACTCGAAGACAAATCAGGGATGGTGTGGATCTAAACCCTACTGGAAACAACATCAAATTTGAGCTTACATGTCCCTTTCATTCATAAGCCCCTTAACCTAGCCTACATTACAGTCTACATTAAAGTCTTCTCTGATAAAAGAAAATTTCTTAGTCCAAATAAGCCTAAACAATACCAAGATAAGTAGGATAAGAAAGGAGAACTAGGGAGGAATGCAGGGGCAATCTCATGTTCCAAGGTGTGCTCAGATGATTTTGGTTTAAACAACCCACTAAAAGAAGATCTTTGAGCTTAAATACCCTTTCGTTTCTTATGACCCCTAAACCCAGCCTACATTAAGGTCCTAAAGAAGTCTTCTCGGATTGAGGGCCTAGCTGTTTATCGTGTAAGCACCCCATTTTTGCCTGCTCGCCAGTCTCTGGCCTGACCGAACTCCCTTTTAAAACTCTGTAAGCACATTCAAGCCCAAATCAACTTTTAAACCCCTATCCAATCAGTCAACTGCTTCTCAGGCCCGCTGGGCCCAATAGAGGCCTAATAACCAAACCTGCTCCTTAGGCCTCCAGGCATGTCTTGAGAAAGTTTAAAATCCCTCAAAATGGTAAGTCCACCCTTCCAAGATCTCACTAGGCAGTTAGGCGGTGAAAGACTCTCCTGGGATCATTCCTGAATGACCTGGCACGCTTAACATAACACTCCAATCCATTCCTGACCCTTTTCAACTGAAACCAGCCTAAATGACCATTTTGTCCTTGACAACCTGAATGCGCTCCAAAACAACACTAGTTCTAGGATATTGAACTATGGGTCTAGTCACACACCCCTGTTTAACCTAGGGAGGATCTTACGACGCTAAACATCCATGACTCGATAAAAGTTCCCTGGAGCGTCTCGTAGATGCTTCGTTAAAATTGCCTTTTCTCTTGATTCCCTAGTTATAACGCATCGTCAAATGACTTGAGAAATGTGTAAGCCAAGGAATTGCCGAAATCTTGTTCACTGGTCTTTCCATCAATACGGCTCGATTGGATAGATTGCTTTCCGAAGCTTTTCATCGCGTGGCTTGAAAACCACTACTTTCGGCAACCTTAAAGCGGCTCGCAGATGCTCCGCCAAGGTTGACTTTTTCTCCAATTCCCTGATTAAAACGCACCATCAAATGACTTGAGAAATGCATAAATTAGGGAATTCTTGAAAGTGTTTCCAAAGTACTTTCTATCGATACGGTTCGATTGGAGAGATCCCTTCCTGAAGGCCTTAATCATATGACACAAATATAGCTACTTTCGAACCCCCATAGAGCGTATCACAAACACTCCGCAGAGATGCCATTTTATGCATACTTCCTAAGACGATATCTCACACTTCCGAACACCATTTAACCTTTTCGAAAACACGAAAGTTCATGACAAATCCTAGGAGAACACCCCGGGTGCAACCGATTCCTCTGAAACCTTCTTGGTTAGCTCAGTTATCAAGGCAAAGTTTAAACGAACACTACCAGTGACAGAGCGTATGCTACATGCGCCCAGATTTTGATCAAATTGACCAAAGTTCGATTAACTGTTAAGATTGGGCTAGTATAATGGGTGCCACATGGCATTCTGGCAATGGAATAGTACCGGTGCATGTAGCACATGTGCCTGTGTAAAATTTACACATGCGCATGTACTACATGTGCCAGTGTCCAAAATTTTGCTTATAAATACATGCCTCCCCCTTTGCATATTCCAGAATCGAAAATTAATGCAAAGCTCTGCTGAAACTGCCCCAGAACCCCGAATCTCTATATACATTTCACCCTTCCAACACTTATGCAAGATTGCACTTCCCTCTAGCAAATAAACTTCACCTATATAGCCCTATATACCATTAAACCCCTCTTTTTAGCCCCTCAAGCCTACTTAAAGCCATCCAAGTTTAAGTCAAGGCATCCATAGAAAATTACAAGTGTGTTGAAGGCTAAAGGTGGTATTTCTTTTACATTTTTGTCTTCCCCCACACTTCTCTTCTCCCTCATAGCCTACTTAGGCCTTTCTCTATTTTAATCCCCATCTTCAACCCCACTTTCTTGCATGCTTGAGCCAAGAAGACTCTTAGTTCATGCCTAGAGGAAAGTTAGTGGGAGCCACCATGTAGGGGGATCTCTCACTAGCTTACTTTAAGATGCTATGGCCTAGGAGCCCTTTGATTATATGGTATAGCCTAAAGCCTTGTATGTATTCATGACCCCCTTGCATTTTGCTATCTTGATCATGTCTTATATGCTTGGCTTCATTTTCATGTTTATAATCATATTCTACAAAGCTTGCATTATTCTTATTTTCATGCCATTTTCAAGTTAAATATTCCTCTCAAAATGTATCTAAGAGTTGGCTCTTTGAAGTCTAGGAAGAGACCTTAGAAGTGATGCCTTAGAAAAACCCCCCACTAGCCCTTAACTCACACTTTTGCATCCTTGCATACCAACTTGCTTAAAAATGATTTTCAAACTTTCTAATTTCTAAGGTTTCCATTCTTTCAAGTTTAGTAGTTGAAATGGCCCATGGAACCCTCTCTTGAGTGGTCTCCCTTTCATATTGGCCATAGGAGCCCTAAATTGTTAGAATGGTTCTCTTCTCTTTCTATTCTTGTACAAAAGTGATTTTAAGACTCTCTAATTTCCAAGATTTCCATTCACTCAAGTTTAGTGGTTGAAATGGCCCAATGAAACCCTCTCTTGGGTGGTCTCCCTTTATATTGGCCACAAGAACTCTACCTTGTTGCAATGGTCTCATCTAAAAATGGTTTTCAAAATATTCTTCTCAAAAATGATTTCCAAAAATTCATTTTATCCATCTTTGCATCAAAAATGATTTTTTAAAAGTTGTCATCATTTTGTTGATTTTTGAAATCCCCATTTTTGTCAAGATAAAGGTTATAATGGCTCTAAGAAAACCTTCCTTGGAATGGTTTTCAAACATCAACCATATAAACCATACTCTTGGCTAGAGTCAAATTTTCATAAAAATGATCTTAAAAAATGTTGTCTACCAAACTCCTTTGCATGACATGATTTTTTCTTCAAAAACTCTTTAAAAAAAAAAAATGCATCAACCCACCTTTCAAAACCATCTTGCAATTCAACCCTAGGTTAACTTGACCTTAGTTATCCAACCCTAGGTTAACTTAAGTCTAGTTGTCCAACACTAGGTAAACTTGACCTTAGTTATCCAACCTTAGGTTAACTTGATCCTAGGTTAACTTGAACCTAGTTATCTAACCCTAGGTTAACTTGATCCTAGTTGTCCAACCCTATGTTAACTTGACCCTAGTTAGTTAACCTCAGGTCATTTTAACCCTAGGATAAACAAACCCAAGTTAGTTAACCTTAGATCACCCCTAACCATAGGTCAACCCAACCTAGGTTAGTACACTTCAAGGTTCCAACTTATGGAGCCCTTTTAAATGGTCTTTCTATTTAAAACTATTCTCATGACTCACTTTTTCAAAACCTCCTACTTTCTTGAGATTTCAAAAGCCAACTCCATAACCTCTTCAAATGTTCCCACATTCCATCTTTAAAGTATTTCTAAAAATGTTTTCAAAAACTCACAAGCCTAAGGTGTCCCTACCCCTTTTATGGTTAGAGATTCCAAAGGAATGTGATGTATGAGGAACAACCCCCAAGGTTGTTTGTAATAGGATTCCAAAACCACTTTCAAAAGCTTTTTCTAGGACAAGTTCATAAACACATCTCAAAACCCTACTTCCAAGGTTTTCAAAACAAGACATCAAAACTCTCTTGAGTTACTTCAAAGCACTTCCAAAACTCCCTTGAGTTGTTTCGAAAACATTTCAAAGCACTTCAAAACCTTATTTCAAGAGCACTTTTAAAAAACTATTCCAAGAACACCCCAACATCTGATATCAAAACTCTCAAGTTCTCTTTTTTTATAGACCACAAAGTGTCTCCAAACTTTCTAAAGACCTCAATGTGTCTTCAAAACATTCCAAAGGCCCTAATGCGCCTATGTTCCATCGGGCTCTTGCCCGAACTACGAATGACCTGACTCTCGTCAAATGAGATACGTAGGCAACCTAAAATGGTGCGGTCATAACTTCTACTTCAACTCCAACCTCCTTTTCAAAAACTTCAATCAATTCAAAGTTTTAATTTTAAACTCCTACAAAACTCCCATGTTTTCAAACTTCTTCCAAAACTTGCACTTTGCATCATTCATCCGAAAAGTGGTGACTAAACCCTGTTTTCAAATTCTAAAGTGGATATTAAGTAGACAATGGTAAGTGGTTATTCTAATGAGTGATAAAAGGGTGATTAGACATGTAGATACCGAAAAGGTGGGGTAAGGTGATGATCTTAGGATATCTTCCCTACACGTAACCAACCCCCAGATCATAGATTTGTATTTTTGAAAGACCAAAATAGAGTTATTTTTCAAAAGGGCTTAAATCTTTCCAAAGGTTGTTTTCCAAAGGTTGCCAAACAACCCATTTTCTTTAAAACCCTCTCTTGGGGGAGTTTTCAAAATCTTTTTCAAAAACCCTAAGTTTAATCTTCAGATTAATACTTAGTTTTAGGTTCCCTAACTTACCTTAATCAAGTTAGGTGGTGACTCCTATTTTTCTAAAAAAGCCCTTAATCAAACCAATTTCAATTCAAACCTAGTCGCACTCGTCCTTCTAGGAGGATGGGTTCTAGTGACAGAATTCCGTGCTTTTGTCTTCTAGCCAAAAGGACCTTAGACCCAAAAATCGTGGCGCGACAGTTGGTGACTCGGCTGGGGACCCTTAGAGGGTTAGGCCATTAACATGTCCCTTCACCCTTCACTCACCTAGAATCTTCAATTACTTTGTCCAGTTTTATCCACCCTTCAAATTTTTCCAAATTTCCAAAGCAAATCTTATTTTTCGTAAACAATTTTCAAATAAGTGTCATCATTTGTATTCGTTGCTTACATTCATGCTCTTACATTAACCATCCATTTTGCTTTGCATTGAGTTTTTCGAAAAGTTACTAACTCTTTGCATTTTTCTTTTGTATGTGGACCTTTGTTCACATTTTATTTCATATTTTATTAATTGCCATGCATGTGAATGAATGAACAGGATGTGATGTGTGTTGTTGGGTTCTTTCCTCCATTTTCAAAAGCTCCACACACACTTGGTGCGCTTACTTGCATTTGCATTTTGCATATATTACCTGGTTACTACCCTTCTAAATAGAAGGGGGAATAGTATATTAACTGTGGGCAGATACTGTATCAGTTTCTTAGCTTGTGGTCTCTTGATAGTTTCCCTGCTTGAACCACCAACCAAAGATGGAGTTCACCTTTTCGGGGGTGGACGCCGGAGTTTTGAAGGTTTGGGAACCGAGCTTTTTAGGAAGCATTAGTAAACCCCCAACCTCATGATCATATAGCACCCCATGCATAGCTGAACCTCTGCCAGATTTAGGACACGCGCGTTAATTTCAAAACCAAGGAGGAAAGGGCGACCGTTTTATTTTCCCTTATATATTTTGTTCAATTCATGCTGTTATACTATTCAATGCTTGCCATTTTATTATGTATATGCATTATAACTGTTCTGCATCAAGATTCATTTCAAGACAAGAGTTTCCAAAGTAACTTAAGTCATCGCATTTTCATGCATCCAATCAACCTCTAGAGAAAGGCCCAAAGACCTTCTCGCTCAAATCAAGCCAACCCAAAACTCCTAAGGGTACCAAGAGACCCTAAGGACTCATGGCATGCATCAAAGTCATCTTATAAATAGGGGCCCAATCCCTCTTTGCTCACGAAGATAGGAATGCTAAAAAGACAAGGGGCAATTCGAAATCAAGATCTCTCATCGACCTCCATCAAAGAAGACAAATCTGAAGACTCAAGAGTAGTTTAGAATTTCAAATGTAAAAATAGAATAGGCGAAAGTCCTAAAGAAAATTTTCCCTTTCCCCTTCAAATGTACTTTAAATTCCATATACAGAAAAAAAAAAGAGAAGAGAAACCAATGTAATAAAACTGTCCTTCTTACTTTCATCGAATGAATGCATGAATTTGTGAATGAATGAATGAACATGCTTGCACAGGTATGGTATTGCATACAGGGGCAACCCCCTATTTCCACAAGTGAGCCAACACATCATGATTAGTCCCCCTCGAATAGCAGGGGCACCCCTAAGACATGCATTGCATAAAAACTTTCAAATTAAGGTACTAACTTTTATCTTTTCCTTATTTTTTGCTCTCTCTTCCACCCTCATTTCAAAGAAAGAAAAGAAGGGGCAAAACCCATGCTTGCAGAAAACTCCCTTGTGTAGGTCACCATCCCAGAAAGAAGCAGTTACTCATTTCAGAACATATAGCATCCATGGAGTCATTCAATATGCCACCAAGCTCGGCCTTTAAGCAAGGCCAGGTTCAGCTACTGGAAGAAATAACAGGACTTGTGAATAGGATGACCAAAATAGAAACAATGGTCTCTTTGCTCTTATCCTATGCAGGTATAATGCTCGATGAGGCAGAAGCGCTCCAGGTTCAAACACATAAAGAACATATTGTCCTCCAAAAAAGGACCAAGGGAAAAGGTCGAGATTACACCCCATTGGCTTGCTCTCTAACCACCGCCTATTGACGACTTTGCCAAGCCAATCATCTCGTCTTGGTACCTCCCATGCCTATCTTCGATGGGACCCCCGGATCATATAATCCTAATCTATCATGTGAATACCATTCCAACTCACCCGACCATGACACAGAAAATTATTCCACTCTGAAACGTAAAATCCAAAACCTCCTCGACTTCTAAGCCATTGACCCAACCATTATTATGCCAGAACCTGATCCTCTACCTTTATAAACATCTAGGACACCCTTTCGACCTAAGAGAGCTAGCTGGAGAAATCAATTTTTTACTAAACTTGCTTGCACACAAACCACAACTTATTATGGCCTTCTAGCAGTAGGGCACTTGAAACCTATACCCTCTCGGCCTCTGCCCAATCCCTTACCACCTAACCTCAACTCAGCACCAACCTGCGAATATCATTCAGGTGGCCAGGGTCATGACATTGAGGAATGCTTCTCTTTGAGGCATAAAATTCAAGACTTAATTGACTCAAAAGTTATTGGCACACAAGAAGCCAACCTAACTCCTGTTGCTTCCTACCCATTATTGGACCACACCATCAATTTTATCACAAGAAATTAGGTTAATCCAAACAGTCCTAGCAAAGGAAAGGATAACATTGAGAAGCTGCAAGTCTTGGGGGGTAGCTTGGGCACTGCATCTGAAGGAACAAAGAGAAAGAAAAAAGTGGTCCACCACTACACCATTACCATTGGTGCTCTGAAAGCCGTAGATAGCAACTCGATCAGCCTTGTGCAGCCCAATAACGCACTTGACAAGTGGAGCGTATAATCCCGAAGCCTGTCTAAGGAGCTTATCAATTCAAAAAGAAAAAAGGAGGTTTTCTGTATTCTTCTACTTTCTTTCCTATCTCCTATTTTTCCTGCCCTTATTTCTGTCTTAATCTTATGCTTTCAATTAAGGCCATGTCATGTAAAAAAAAAAAAAAAATAAATAAAATGAAAATGAAGGGCTTTAGTTCATTCCCTTTGACTCATACTCTTGTGGATAATGATTGCTTTTAGGGATTCTTCCCCAATTTGTAATGACTTGGCTTAAAGGGTAGGATAGTATGGGCAACCCATTCAACGGAGATCAAAACCTTTGAGAGAAAGATAGAGAGTGAAAGAGAGGAGGAAGATAGACTCAACAAAGAAATGCAGAGGTTATTAAAGAGGCGACACTTGAATGATATCCTAGCTAAGCGATGGATAGCCGAGTTCCCAAAATGAAGAGAAGCTTGTAAGCACCCCATTTTTTACCGCTCAGCAGTCTATACTTCGTCCAGACTTGTTTTCAAGTCATTGTGGGTGTATTCCAATCGAAATCGATTCTCTAGGTCCAAATCCCGTCTGTCCATTGCTTCGCGGGCCTGTTAGGCCCAAATAGAGGCAAAATGACCAAAATGCCCTTAGGGGCATTGTCCTTTCTTATTCCAATTCCAATCCCACTCTCGAGACAGTTTATTCCACGAGACGGTTCCAACCCAGGCACGTCTTTTCAGAGACGGTAAGACCCCTTTCCAATCCCTCTCTCGAGACATTTTATTCCTCGAGATGGTTTCAAACCCAGGCACGTCTTTTCGGAGACGATAAGTCCCCTTTCCAATCCCTCTCTCGAGATAGTTTATTCCTCGAGACGGTTCCAACCCAGGCACGTCTTTTCGGAGACGGTAAGACCCCTTTCCAATCCCTCTCTCTCGAGACAGTTTATTCCTCAAGACGGTTCCAACCCAGGCATGTCTTTTTAGAGACGGTAAGACCCCTTTCCAATCCCTCTCTCGAGCCAGTTTAATCCTCGAGACGGTTCCAACTCAGGCACGTCTCTTCGGAGACAATAAGTCCCTTTTCCAATCCCCCTCTCGAGATAGCTTATTCCTCGAGACGGTCTGAGTAACGAAACTACTCACAAAACCATTAGAGTAGCGGAATTACTCACAAATAGGTCGATATAGGGGATTGCCAACAAACCCCTGTGTCATGACGACCACCGTTAGAGTGGCGGAAACATTCAAAACTCAGGTCAACACCAGTGTCTGTTAGCCCATTTCGGTGAAAAATGACCAAACTGCCCTTTGGACCTTTTTTGAGACTTTCCGGTCAAGATGACCATTTTGCCTCTAGGCATCCGAATGCCCCGAGAACCACACTGGCTTTGGGTATCAAATCGGTAATGTCCTGAGAATACTTTTTATAGTATTCTCAACCTTCCTTTACCTTTCCGGATCATTCTGAGCCAGTTCCGGTAAACCCGGTGCGAAATGACCGTTTTGCCCCTGGTGGGCCGGTCACCTTTTCCGACCATACCGGCTCTGGGTATCAAACCGGTAGCCTTTGGGAACATTCTAAAAAATGTTTCCAAATCCCAAGTCTTCTTCCGAGATAGTCCGAGTCTGTCCCGGCAGTTTCCCGGTCCAATTGACCGTTTTGCCCCTAAAGGCCCGGTCAACCTTTTCGACACGTTTATCCTCACTTTTCAAGTCAAATACCTCCAGGACACTATTTTAAATGTTCCTACTCTTTTTCGACCTTCCGTATCATTCCCGGCTCCTTCAAATCATTCCCGGACTTTCCGGAGCCACTCCTAGTGAAGCTAGGCTAAAAATTGCATGGTAGTCACTAGTACAGGCACCCAAATCTAGTCAAAGATACGTTACTTGCCGACCTTAAACATTTCCTAAATGGCTGGCGCCACTAGTAGTGGCGCCAAGCCAAAAAATGGCCTAGTGCCACTCCTAGTGGCGCCAGTGTAAACTTTAGCCTGGCGCCACTGCAATAGGTGCCAGTGTTGTCCAACCTCTATAAATACAGAGCCTCATTCAACGTGAAGAGGGTCTGTAAACTCAGTTAAAAAATCATATAATTCAATATACAGAGCTTGTGCACTCCCTAAACCCTAGCATCCTTAGGTTCTTACAAACCCTAGCCTCATATACACTCCTATACATCCCCATACACTCATACACTAACCTTCGAAGACTTGAAGACTTGTAATATGAAGTTTGAAGCTTGAAGACAACTCTTGAAGATTGAAGACGAAGATCAAGATGAAGACCGAAGATCGAAGACAAGCAAGGCGCGCAAAATAAAGAAGACATACGGTAGGCTTTCTATTGAAATTTCCGCACTTCCCCCCTCTCTCTTCTCTATCCTAACCCACTTGGGTTTTCTCTATTTTAATCCCCCATCTCTTCCCCCCCCCCCCCCCCCCCTTCTTTGCATGCTTGAAACAAGGGGATTCCCGGTCCATGTGTAGGATTGGGCTATTGGAGAGTCACTGTGTCGGGGGCTTTCTTCTAGTCTAACCAGAGACCACGTGGGTTCGGGCCCCTTGATTATGTGGTGAAGCCTTAGCCTTGTATGTTCATGACCCCAAAATTGCATTGTGCATATCATGATCTTGCATCTTCCAAAAACCGTTTTCAAAGTTGTCTTCAAAATCGTTTTCAAACTTGTTTTTAAAATTGCATCAAAATCTCTTTTTCAAAGCATGTTTTCAAAATCACAATCCTAGGGTGATTCTAGCTTTTCCATGGCTGGGATTGTTTTAGGAAAGTGTTACATTTAAAGTGACCAATACGGTACATATTTTCAAATCTTGTTGTTTTCAAAACCGCTTTCCTAAGGTGGTTCTAGCTCTCTTATGGTTAGAATTGCTTTAGGAAAGTGAAATATTTTTACACATTCTAAAAACTCTCTTTTTAAAAAGTCTTTCTTCCTAAAATCTCTTTTTCAACATACTTTCCTAAAACTCTCCTCTCCGAAATTGTTTTCAAAAACTCCCTCCCAAATCTATTTTTCAGAGCTCCCTTTTTCAACTCCTTTCCAAAATCCTCTCCCCAAAATCCACTTTCTAAAAACGTTCCCCAAACATCTTTCCAAAAACTCTCTTCAACAATCTTCAACCAAAAACCTTCCTAGAAAAACTCTCTCTAAAAATCTTTCCACAAACTCTCTTTCCAAAATTTTCCTTCCAGAAACTCTCCTCTAGGATTTTCCTTCCAAAATCTTCATTTCTAAAAAAACACTTTCCAAAAACTCCTCTTCTTTAAAATCTCTTTCCAAAAACTCCATCTTCAAATTCACTTTCCAAAAACTCCTCCCTAGGATTCCCTTCTAGAAAACCTTTATTTCCGAAAATGCACTTTCCAAAAATCCTCTTTCCTTATAGCCCAAATCAAGCCCTAGAACCCACAATTAGGAAACCTTAATTTTCTTCCCAAAAACATGATTTTCAAACTTTGCCCCAAACCTAGGATTCCAAAACCTCTTGTTTTCACATCCAAACGATACACGTTTCCAAAATCTATTTTCTACGTCGAAACTATAATTTTTCAAATCTAGGGTTTCTAGAATCTCCCTTTCCAAATCCTTGCCAAGTCCTATCTTCCCTTTAGGAAACTAAATCTAATTTGCCCATTTAGGAAACTAGATCCTATCCTCCGTTTTTGGAAACAAAATCAAACCTTTGCTTTTAGAAACCAAATCCAATCCCTTCCTAATCCAAACCTTTCTTAATTCAATTCCTTCCTAAACCATAAGTTTCCTAAACCTAAACTTTAAATCTTTCCTTAAATTTCAAAATCCAACTCTTTCTTAATTCAAATCCTTCCTAAACTTCCACTTTCCTAAATCTTAAGTTTCCAAAACTTGCACATAAAAATCTTTCCTAAATTCTAAAACTCAACTTTTCAAATCTTTCCTAATTCAACCCTTTCCTAATTCTACCCTCTTTTCAAATCTTAACTTTTCAAACCTAAGTTTTCAAACCTTTCCTAATTTCAAGATTTTCTACAATTCAAACTCTAAAATTTTCTAAATCTTAAACTTTCCTAAACTTCAAATCTTTCCAAATCTAAAATTTTTTAAACTCAAAACATTCTTATTTTCAAAACTTCCTTGCTTTCTAAACTTTTCCACTTTCAAAACTTTCCTTTTTCAAAACATTCCAAAATTCAAAACTTTCTTAACTTGAAACTTTCTAAATTCTAATCCTTTCTTAAACTAAACTTTTTCTAATTCAAAAGATTTCTAAATTCAATACTTTCCTATTTCAAAACTTTCCTAAAGTGAAAACTTTCCAAATTCAAAACTTTTCTCAGTTGAAACTTTCCAATTTTCAAAACTTTCCTAATTAGAAACTTTCCAAAAATGAAACTTTCCTAATTTGAAACTTTCCTAAATTGAACCTTTCTTAATTCAAACATTTCCTAAATCTAATTTTTCTCTAAACTTTCCAAGTCGAGTCAAATCTTTCCTAAGTCTAGGTTTCCTAAAACCAAGTCTTTCCAAAATCAATCTTTCCAAAGCAAGTCCAATCTTCTCAATTTCAATTTCCAATCTCCTCTTCTAATCTCAAATCAAATCCAATTTTTAATTCAATCTCTTTCTTCAAATCAACTCTTCTATTTTCAATCGGACTCCGGTCCAAACTACGGCTGACCTGATTCCCCCAAAGGGATACGTAGGCAACATTCATAGGTGCGGTCACAACACTTTTCAAACTTTCAATTCCACCCTCATGGGTGTGGTCTCCACATTTTTCAAATCTCAAATTCCAATCTATTTTCAAAATTTCAATTTCAAAATTTCTATTTTGAAATTTCTACTTTCAATTTTCAAACTTTCCAATTTCAATTCCATCTCTTCAAATCTATTTTCAAATCAAATCAATTTCAAATTAATCTATTTTCAAATCTATTTTTCAATTCTCTTAACTTGCACTTGCATATCATGCATCATGTTAGTTTCTTTTCAAGCATTGTTTTTCAAAGTGGATAGGATTGGCCAATAGTTAGTTGAAGGCTCTCATAGGTGAATCTAGGGTAGATTGACATGTAGGCACCGAAAGGGCAGGGTAGGGTGATGGCTTAGTGCGTCTTCCCTACACGTAACCAACCTCCGAACCTAGAATCATTGATTTCAAAGACCAAGAGGAGTTATTTTTCAAAAACGGCTAAACGTTTTCCAAAGGTTGCCAAACAACCCGTTTTCCTAAAAAACCCTCTCTTGAGGAGATAATTTCAAATCGTTTTCCAAAACCCTAAGCGTAGTCTTCGGACTATTCTTAGTTTTTAGGTGACCTAACTCACTTTAATCAAGTTAGGTGGCGACTCCAAGTCTTTTTCAAAAGCTCTTTATTCAAATCTATTTTCAATTCAAACCTAGTTGCACTCATTCTTCTAGGAGGGTGAGTTCTAACGAGAGAGTACAACATTTTTTCCGCTTGTGTGAGTATTCCTCGAGTGTGAAAAATATGGGCGCGACAAAGCCATCGTTCAATCCTTCCAAAAGAAATAAATACTTCCCTTTGCTCAGCCCACTAGAGCCGTAGGTGCTTTCCATTCAGATATCCCCAAACCAAGAATCATCGCCCATATTGGGGTAAGCGCATAATGGTTGATTCAATAGAAAGTACATGGATTTATTTAGAAATGTTGTCTAAATTTTGTAAAAAGGCTTTATGGACTAAGCAATTTAATCTAAAATGAAGAGAGGCCCTCGGTTTTACTACCATACAGTTGGAGACAACCCCTTGTAAAACCCACTTGAGCTGGTCACATCCTTTGAAAAAAAATATATACTGACCTAATGATCACTGCCCACACTAGGTTAAGGCAAAAACCAAAAACCAAAAACAAGAATTAATGAGCAATGAAGATGGTGATTCCTAAGAGGATATGAAAGTGGGGACATCTCTAAGAACAAGCATAGCAATAAGTTTTGGTGTAAAGAAGAGTCTCGGATGACATAAAAAAAAAAAAAAAGAAAGCAAAAAAAAGAAAAAAGATAATGTCATCCCAAAGTAGGAATGGAAACGTCAGCACCTCTAAAAGTCAACATATGAACAAGTTTCTATGAAAAAGTTCTAATTAGAAGGGAGAAGAAAAAAGTCCAAAAGAACAAAAAAGGTAAGAAGGAAAGAAAGGAGAAGGAAAGGGAAGATAAAATTGCCAAAGGTGATCATGGGTCTTTCGGAACCCCGTAAGTGATAATGTTTGAGCCTTTATGTCCCTTTGTTTATAAACCCCATTAACCTAGCCCACATTACGGTCCAAATTAAAATCTTTTCAGATCAAAGAAAATTGCTTAGTCCAAATAAGTCTAAACAATGGAAAGACCAGTTTCAAATAAAAAAAAAAAAAAGGAAGAAGAAGAAGAACGGGTAGGAGTGTAGGGGCAATGTCATGTTCCAAGGTGTGCTCAGATGGTTTTGGTTTAAATAACCCACTAAAAGAAAACCTTTGAGCCTAAATATCCCTTCATTTCTTACAACCCCCAAACCCGACCTACATTACGGTCCTAAAAGAAGTCTTCTCAGATTGAGAGCCAAGCTTTTTATCGCTCTGTAAAGGGCAGGCAAGTTGTCGCTCAAGCTATAGTTAAATATGAAGATCTGCAGGAGAAAACCAAGTGAGGACAGAAAATCTCCAAACAATAACCTCATATAAAGTAAGGATAAGATAACAGCAACCCAAAAGGTTAAGATTCCCTAAGAATGGTGCACATGCTATCATACGTCGACAAGAATGAGACAAAACCAAAGGGGCAGGATCTTGGAAGGAAAGCAGAATCCTGAGAGTGTGGGCCCAGGGGCAATCCTGGAGCATTCTTCATAAATAGCCTGTATTCAAGTAGTACTTGTGCATTCATGACATGCATAACCTGTACATCCATGCAATTCCTGTGTAGTTCAATTCTATTCATGCATTCATAAAAAAGTATGACATGTATCAAATTCCATTCCTGTATGTGCACTTAATAAAAAAATATAACGTACATTCAATTCCATTCTTGTGCACACATTGATCAAAAAGTATGATATGTATTCAATTCCATCCATGTATATGCATTCATCAAAAAGTATGACATGCATTTGAAATTCATCTCTATACATTTATCAAAAAGTATGATATGCATTCAATTTCATTTTACGAGCATTCATCAAAAAGTATTACATGCATTCAAAATTCATCTCTGTGTATTCATAAAAAAGTATGATGTGCATTCAATTTCATTCATATATATGCATTCATCAAAAAGTATGACATGCATTCGAAATCTATCTCTATACATTCATAAAAAAGTATGATATGCATTCATATATATGCATTCATCAAAAAATATATACATGCATTCAAAATCCATCTCTATGCGTTCTTCAAGAAGCATGACATGCATTCAATTCCATCCCTGCAAGAGCATCCATAAAAAAACATGACTTACGTTTAATTCTATCCATACGCATTCATCAAAAAGTATGAAATGCACTCATTTCCTTATGTATCAACCTGTGCATTCATCCAAAAGTATGATGTGCATTCATTTTAACCTGTGGTGGACTTATACAGTATATACCAAACGACATATCTAACAAAATACATTGACAAGTGTTTAGGTGATTACAAAAGAAAAGGTGTCTTGAAGCAGAAGCACAACATCCCAGAAGGTTTGTTGGCCAGAATCCAAGCGCTCTGCAAAAGAAATGGCATACACCCTAGAAAACTCGAACTATCGTTCATAGACAACAAGAAACAAAGAGTAGGGCACTGAATCACCCTTGACCTTTCCAATCAACCAAGAACAACCTAATCTAACCTTCTTCAAAACCACAGAGAATAGGGCAGTGTCCCACCCTCGACCACCCCAACTAATGTAAGCCTGACTCAACCTCTTCAAATCGTAAAAACTGGGGCAATGACCCACCCTACACCTCCCATTTAATTGCAAACCAGTTGATCCATTTAAGAAAAACTGACCCATAGATGTTCGACCTTCTAATACCTCAAACCTTTCAAAAGAAGGCCTTACCTTCTCCAAACCAAATTCAAGAACCCAAGGGAGCACAGTTGCGCCCATATTTTTTGCACTCGAGGAATACACACACAAGCGGGAAAAATACTGTACTTTGTTGTTAGAACTCATCCTCATAGAAGAATGAGTGTGACTAGGTTTGAACTGAAAATAAATTTGAATAAAGGGCTTTTAGAAAAGATTTGGAGTCGCCACCTAACTTGATTAAGGTAAGTTAGGTTACCTAAAAATTAAGCACAATCTGAAGACTACAATTAGGGTTTTTAAAAATGGTTTTGAAAATATCTCCTCAAGAGAGGGTTTTTAAGAAAACAGGTTGTTTAGCAACATTTGGAAAATATTTAAGCCATTTTTAGAAAAATAAACTCTATTTTAGTCTTTCGAAATCAGTGATCTAGGTTCGAAGGTTGGTTACGTGTAGGGAAGACGTACTAAGCCATCATCCTATCCTGCCCTTGCAGTACCTACATGTCTATTTACCCTAAATTCACCTATGAGAGTCTTCAACTAACAAATGTCCAATCCTATTCACTTTAGAAAATAATTTTTAAAAAGACAAGATGCATGATATGTAAGTGCAAGAAAAAGATTTGAAAATAGACTTGAAAAGAAATTGATTTGATTTAAAAAAGATTTGAAAAGATAGATTTGAAATTGGAAAGTTTTAAAAATTGAAAATAGAGATTTGAAAAGAGATTTTTGGAATTAGAAACTAGAAAGAGATTATGAAATTGGAGATTTGAAAAAGGTTATAACCGCACCAATGAAGGTTGCCTACGTATCCTTTTGGAGGAATCAGGTCAGTCGTAGTTCGGACAAGAGTCCGACAGAAAATAAAAGGTTTGATTGGAAAAAGAAATTTAATTAGAATTTGGGTTTGATTTGAATTTAGAATTGAAGATTGGAATTTAAAATGGAAAAGAATGGACTTTGATTTGGAAAGACAGAGATTTAGGAAACCTAGACTTAGGAAGATAGGATTTGAGAAGGACTTGAGAGAAAGGTTTGACTCGAACGTTGGACTTGGAAGATTAGAGAAAGATTAGATTTAGAAAGATTCGAATTTAGGAAAATTTCATTTTAGAAAAGTTGCGAATTCGGAAAGTTTCGAATTAGGAAAGTTTTGGATTAAGAAAGTTTTGAAATAGGAAAGGTTTCGAATTAAGAAAGTTTCAAAATAGGAAAGATTTGAAAGTTGGAAAGTTTAGAATTTAGAAAGATTTAGAATTTTGAAAAGTTTAGGGTTTAGAAAGTTTTAGATTTGGAAAGATTTGAAATTTAAAAAGATTTGAAAAGTTAAATTTGGAAAGTTAAGATTTGGAAAGGGATGAAACTAGGAAAGAGTTGAATTAGGAAAGATTTGGAAGCTTAAAGTTTAAGGAAAGATTTAAAAGTTTAGGTTTAAGAAACGAATGGTTTAGGAAGGTAGGAGATTATGAAGGATTTGAATTAGGAAAGGATTAGGCGAGGAAGGATTGAGATTCGTATTTCCTAAAACAAGGGATTGGATTTTGTTTCTAAAAGAGAGGGTTTGATTTTGTTTCAAAAAACGGAGGATAGGATCTAATTTCCTAAATAAGAGATTGGATTTGGTTTCCTAAAGGGAAAATTGGATTTGGCATGGATTTGGAAAGGGAAGTTTTAGAAACCCTAGATTTGGAAGACTATAGTTTTGATGTAGTAAATAGGTTTTGGAAACTTATGATTTTAATGTAAAAATAGAGATTTTGGAAACCTAGGTTTTAAGGCAAGATTGAAAATCATATTTTCGGGAAGGAAAATTAGGGTTTCCTAATCATTGGCGCTAAGACTTGACTTGTGCTCTAAAGAAGAAGATCTTGGAAAGTGAGTTTTTAGAAAGGGAGATTTTTGGAAAGAAATCCTAGAGAGGAGTTTTTAGAAAGCGAATTTTTAGGAAAGCATTTAGGGAGTGTTTTTTAGAAAGTGAATTTGAAGAGAGCTTTTGGAAAGAGTCCTTGGAAAGAGTTCTTCTAGGAAGGAGATCTAGGGAGCTCTTTTAGAAAGTGAATTTCAAGGAGAGTGTTTTGAAAAGGAGTTTGAAAAAGAGTTTTTGAAAAATAGATTTTTGGAGGGAGTTTTTAAAAACAATTTTGGAAAGAATATTGGAGAGAGTTTTTAGAAAGCACGTTGGAAAAAAGGTTTTTAGAAGGAGAGAATTTTTAAAAGAGATTTTTTAGAAAGTATATAAAATGTCCCACTTTCCTAAAGTGATTCTAATCATAAGAAGGCTAGAACTACTTTAAGATAGTGGTTTTGAAAATAACAATGTTTTGAAAATATGGACCATATTGGTCACTTTAAATGTAACATTTTCCTAAAGCAACCCTAACCATGAAAAGGCTAGAATATTCCTAGGATTGTGATTTTAAAAACAAGTTTTGAAACAGAAGATTTTGATGTAAGCTTTTGAAAACGAGTTTGAAAACGAATTTTGGAATAATGCAAGATCATGATATGCACAATGCAAATTGGGATCGTGAACATACAAGGTTAAAGGCTTCACCACATAATCAAGAGGGCCGAACCCACGTGGTCTCCAGTTAGACTAAAAGAAAGCCCGCGATACGGTGACCTTCCAATAGCCTAATCCTACACATGGACTGGGAAGTCCCTTGTTTCAAGCATGCAAGAAGGGAGGGGAGGGATAGAAGATAGAGGATTAAAATAGAAGAAAACCCAAGTGGGTTCAGAGGGAGAAGAGAGAAGGGTAAGATGCGTAAACGTAAATAGGAAGCCTACCTTGTGTCTTCTTTATTTTGCTTTGCTTTCCGTGCTTTGCTTTGCTTTGCTTGCTTTGCTTTGGTCTTCGCTTCAGTCTTCAGGGGCTTGTCTTGATCTTCAAAAGCTTTAGTTTGTAGCCCTTCAAGTCTTCAATGGAGGCTTTGGAGGCTAGTATATGAGTGTATATGAGTGTATATGAGTGTATAGGAGGCTAGGGTTTGGAAAACCTAAAGAAGCTAGGGTTTAGGGAGGCTACGAGCTCTGTATATCGAAGAATAGGGTTTTTAGATTAAGTTTGCGGACCTTTTTCACGCTGGAGGAGACTCTGTATTTATAGAAAGAGGAATGACCTAGCGCTTGTTGCAGTCGCGCTAGGCCAAAAAATCTTTTGGCGCCATTAGGAGTGGCGCTAGCCACTTAGGAAAGTATTAAGGTCGACAAGCAACGTATCTTGAGAAGATTTAGACGCCTATACTAGTGACCACCATGCATTTTTAGCTTGGCTTCACTAGGAGTGACTCTGGAAGGTTTGGGAAGGATTTGAAGGGGCCGGGCACAACCCGAAAGGCCAGAAAAGGGCAAGAACCCTTAGAATAGGGTCCTAGAGGTAATAGACTTAAAAAATGATAATAGGATGTGTTGGAAGGGTTGATTGGGCCATTAGGGGCAAAACGGTCAATCGGGCCAGAAAGCTGCCAGAATGGACTCGAAATATCTCGAAAGAAGACTTGAGATTTGGAAACATTATTTAGAATATTCCCAAAGGCTACCGGTTTGATACTCAGAGCCAGTGTGATAGGAAAAGGCGACCGACCCACCAGGGGCAAAACGGTCATTTTGCACCGGGTTTGCCAGAATTGACTCGGAATGATCCGGAAAGATAATGGAAGGTTGAGAATACTATAAGAAGAATTCATGGGAGATTACCAGTTTGATACCCAGAACCGGTGTGGTTCCCAGGGCATTCAGATGCTTAGGGGCAAAATGATCATCTTGACCGGAAAGTCTTGGAATTGGCCTAAAACTGACTAGAAGGCACCTAATCGTGCCGGATTTCTTTTAAGACAATCTTGGAAGGGCGGACTTACCATTCTGGGAACTTATGTATTATCTCGAGAAACATGCAGGAAAATAGCCCTAGGGGCAGTTTGGTCATTTTTCATCGGAGTGGGCTAGCAGGCACTAGTGTTGACCTGGGTTTTGAGTGTCTCCGTCACTCTAACGGTGGTCCCGTGATATAGGGTTTTGTCGGCAATTTTCTATATCGACCTGTTTGCGAGTATTTTCGCTGCTTTGACGATTGCGATGTTTGCGAGTATTTTCGCTACTCTGATGGTTCGCGATCATTCCCGAGACTGCCTGATCTCAGGAAGCTACTAAAGGAACTTAACGCCTAAGAAATCAACTCTCTCGGAAGGCATGCCAAAACGGATATTTTTGTATTGGCAGGCTAGCAGGCGCCAAAGGTGGACCGTTCTACCATCTAGGGGACTTGGGGTCTCGTCCCAGTCGACAGGTTTGAAGGGACTTACCGTTCCGAAGAAACTTTCTTCAGAAAACGTGCCGGATAGGATAGACTTACCGTCTCGAGGAATCAACTTTCTCGAGAGAGGGATTGAAATTAGAATTGGACTTGAAAAAGGGGACTTACCGTCTTCAGGAAGACGCACCTATGGGATTGGATCGAACAACGCTTACAAGGGTATTTTAGTCATTTGGCCTCTATTTGGGCCCGGCGGGCCCGTGAACCAATGGATAGACAGGATTAGACTTGGAATTCTAGAATATGTCCATATTGACTTGAACTCAAGTCGGGATGGACTGGAGATTGCTGAGCGGGCAAAAATGGGGTGCTTACAAGCACCTTACCTAGAAATCCGCCATGCCAGTCAGAGGCAAAAGTCAACAACCAATACATCAAAGGAACATTACTCTAAAAAAAATCTCAATCTAAGAAGCAGCAAATGTCATTTTCTCCAACATTCAAGACAAAAGAACTGCAAGCAAATCCCTCATATAAGCAAAGATCGAGTTTTCGAACTTCTTTCGAAAAAGCAGATTGGGTTTCAGAGCTTCTCCAAAAAAGGAGATTGGGTTTCTGAGCTTCCTCCAAAAAAGCAAGTTAGGTTTTCGGAGCTTCCTCCTTTAAAAGCATATATTAACCTTGAACCTTTCCAAAGGAGCAAAATTCTGCAGGAAGGAGCGTCAGTTCAAGAAGAATCAACGTCCAAACGTTAGCCCTAAAACTTCTCGGAGGAGTACCATTCCTCCTGATGGAATGTCGGTTCAAGATAACTTACTCTCCAAAAATTTTCAACTCCGGTCCCTCTGATTGCCTCACAGTCAACATGATATCCTTCCTTTTTTATTTTTTGTCTTTGACAAGCAAAGACAAAAAAAGTGGGGCAGCTGTAAGCACCCCATTTTTGCCTACTTGCCAATCTCCAGCCTGACCGAACTTCCTTTCAAAACTCCGTAAGCACATTCAAGCCCAAATCAACTTTCAAATCCCTATCCATTTAGTCAACTGCTTCTCGGGTCCGCTGGGCCTAATAGAGGCCAAGTAACCAAACCTGCCCATTGGGCCTCCAAGCACGTCTTGAGAAAGTTTAAAATCCCTCAAAATGGTAAGTCCACCCTTCCAAGGTGTCACTAGGCAGTTAGGCGTACTCTGCACGCTATTTGGTCCAGTTTCGGTCCCATTCCGGCTAACTCCGGTCAAAATGATGGTTTGCCCTTGAATGCCCCAGGATCACACAAATCCCACTGAGCGGTGAAAGACTCTCTTGGGATCATCCCTGAATGACCTGGCACGCTTAACATAACACTCTGATCTATTCCTGACCCTTGTCAACCGAAACTAGCATAAATGACCATTTTGCCCCTGACAACCCGAACGTGTCTCAAAATAACATTGGTCCTAGGATATTAAACGGCGGGTCTTGTCACACATCCCTGTTTAACCCAAGGAAGACCTTACGACGCTAAACACCCATGACTCGATAAAAGTTCCCTATTGCGTCTCGTAGATGATCCGTTAAAATTGCCTTTTCTCCCGATTCCCTGGTTATAACACATCATCAAATGACTTGAGAATTGTGTAAGCCAAGGAATTCCCGAAAGCTCGTTCACCGGTCTTTCCATCAATACGGTTTGATCGGATAGATCGCTTCCCGAAACTCCTCATCGCGTGGCTTGAAAACCACTACTTTCGGTAACCCCTAAAGCGTCTTGCAGATGCTTTGCCAAGGTTGAGTTTTTATGCAATTCCCTAATTAAAATGCACCATCAAACGACTTGAGAAATGCATAAATTAGGAAATTCCCGAAAATATTTCCAGAGTACTTTCCATCTGTACGGTCCGATCGGAGAGATCGCTTCCTGAAGGCCTTGATCTTGCGACACAAATATAGCTACTTTTGAACCCCTGCAAAGCGTATCACAGACGTTCTGCAGAGATGCCATTTTATGTACACTTCCCGAGACGATATCTCACACTTCTGAACACCATTCAAACTTTTCAAAAATAAAAAAGTTCATGACAAATCCTAGGAGAACACCTCGGGTACAACCGATTCCTCCGAAACCTTCTCGATTAGCTCAATTATCGAGGTAAAGTTTAAATGAACACTCCCGGTGACAGAGCGTATGCTACATGCACCCAGATTTTGATCAAATCGACCAAAGTTTGATCAACCGTTAGGATTTAGCAAGTACAATGGGTGTCAAGTTGCATTCTTTTAATGGAATAGTACCAGCGCATGTAGCACATGTGCTTGTGTAAATTTTACACAGGCGCATGTCTTACATGTGTCAATGTCCAACATTTTACCTATAAACGCAAGCCTCCCCTTTTACATATTCCAGAACTGAAAATTGATGTGAAGCTCTGCTGAAACTGCCCCAGAACCCCGAATCTTTATATACATTTCATCCCTCCAACACTTAGGGTAGATTGCACTTCCCTCTAGCACATACACTTCACCTATATAGCCCTATACACCATTAAACCCATCCTTCCAGCCCCTCAAGCCGACTTGAAGCCATCCAAGTTCAAGTCATGGCATCCATAGAAGATTACAAGTGTGTTGAAGGCTAAAGGTGATATTTCTTTTACATTTTTGTCTTCTCCCACTCTTCTCTTCTCCCTAATAGCTTACTTAGGCTATTCTCTATTTTAATCCCCATCTTCAACTCTCCTTTCTTACATGCTTGAGCCAAGAGGGCTTTTAGTTTATGCCTAGAGGAAAGCTAGTGGGAGCCACCATGTAAGGGAATCTCTAATTAGCCTACTTTAAGATAGTATGGCCTAGGAGCCCCTTGATTATGTGGTGTAGCCTAAAACCTTGAATGTATTCATGACCCCCTTGCATTTTGCTATTGTGATCATGTCTTGTATGCTTGGCTTTATTTTCATGCTTATAATCATGTTCTACAAAGCTTGCATTATTCTTATTTTCATACCATTTTCAAGTTAAATATTCCTCTCAAAATGGTTCTAAGAGTTGGCTTCTTGAAGTCTAGGAAGAGACCTTAGAAGTCATGCCTAAGAAAAACCCCCCACTAGCCCTTAACTCACACTTTTGCATCCTTGCGTACCAACTTACTTAAAAACGATTTTCAAACTTTCTAATATCCAAGGTTTCCATTCTTTCAAGTTTAGTGGTTGAAATGGAACATGGAACCCTCTCTTGAGTGGTCTCCCTTTCATATTGGCCATAGGAGCCTTAAATTGTTAGAATGGTTCCCTTCTCTTTCTATTCTTGTACAAAAGTGATTTTCAAACTCTTTAATTTTCAAGGTTTCCATTCACTCAAGTTTAGTGGTTGAAATGGCCCCATGGAACCCTCTCTTGGGTGGTTTCCCTTTATATTGGCCGTAGGAACTCTACCTTGTTAGAACGGTCTCCTCTAAAAATGGTTTTCAAAATTGATTTCCAAAAATTCATTATCTCCGTCTATGCATCAAAAATGGTTTTCCAAAAACTATCATCATTATGTTGATTTTTAAAATCCCCACCCTTTTTAAGATAAAGGTCATAATGGCCCTAAGAAAACCTTCCTTGGAATGGTTTTCAAACATCAACCATATAAACCATACTCTTGGCTAGAGTCAAATTTTCATAGAAATAATCTTCAAAAAGGTTGTTTACTAAAGTCCTTTGCATGACACGATTTGTTCTTCAAAAACTCTTTAAAAATTAAAAAAAATGCATCAAACCACCTTTCAAAACCATTTTACAATTCAACCCTATGTTAACTTGACCCTAGTTATCTAACCCTAGGTTAACTTGACCCCAGGTTAACTTAACCATAGCTGTTCAACCCTAGGTTAACTTGACCCTAGTTGTCCAACCCTAGGTTAACTTGACCCTAGTTAGTTAACCCTAGGTCACCTTAACCTTAGGTTAACCTAACCCAAGTTAGTTAACCTTAGGTCACCCCTAACCATAGGTCAACCCAACCTAGGTTAGTATACTTCAAGGTTCCAACTCATGGACCTCTTTTAAATGGTCTTTCTATCTAAAACTATTCTCATGACTCACTTTTCAAAACCTCCTACTCTCTTGAGATTTCGAAAGCCAACTCCATAATCTCTTCAAATGTTCCCACATTCCATCTTTATAGTATTTCCAAAAATATTTTCAAAAACTCACAAGTCTAAGGTGTCCCTACCCCTTTTATGGTTAGGGATTCCAAAGGAACGTGATACATGAAGAACAACCCCAAAGGTTGTCCATAATAGGATTCCAAAACCACTTTCAAAAGCTTTTTCTAAGACAAGTTCATAAAAACATCTCAAAACCCTACCTCCAAGGTTTTCAAAACATGACATCAAAACTCTCTTGAGTTACTTTAAAGCATTTCCAAAACCCCCTTGAGTTATTTCAAAAACATTTCAAAGCACTTCAAAACCTTATTTCAAGAGCACTTTTCAAAAACTATTCCAAGAACACCCCAACATTCGATGTCAAAACTCTCAAGTTCTCTTTTTTCAAAGACCACAAAGTGTCTCCAAACTTTCCAAAGACCTCAATGTGTCTTCAAAACATTCCAAAGGCCCTAATGCGCCTATTTTCCATCGGGCTCTTGCCCGAACTACGAATGACATGATTCTCGTCAAATGAGATACGTAAACAACCTAAAATGGTGTGGTCATAACTTCTACTTCAACTCCAATCCCCTTTTTAAAAACTTTGATCAATTCAAAGTTTTCATTTCAAAGTCTTATAAAACTCCCATGTTTTCAAACTTCTTCCAAAACTTGCATCATGCATCATTCATCTAAAAAGTGGTGACTAAACCCTGTTTTCAAACTCTAAAGTAGCTATTAAGTGGACAATAGTAACTGGTTATTCTAATGAGTGAATAAAAGGGTGATTAGACATATAGGTATCGAAAAGGCGGGGTAGGGTGATGATCTTAGGATATCTTCCCTACACGTAACCAACCCCCGGACCATAGATTTCTATTTTTGAAAGACCAAAATGGAGTTATTTTTTAAAACGGCTTAAATCTTTTCAAAGGTTGTCGAACGACTCATTTTCTTAAAAACCCTCTCTTGAGGGAGTTTTCAAAATCTTTTCCAAAATCCCTAAGTTTAATCTTCAAATTAATATTTAGTTTTAGGTGCCCTAACTCACTTTAATCAAGTTAGGTGGCTACTCCTATTTTTCTAAAAAAGCCCTTAATTAAACCAATTTCAATTCAAACCTAATCGCACTCGTCCTTCTAGGAGGATGAGTTCTAGTGACAGAGTTTTGTGCTTTTGTCTCCGAGCCGAAAGGACCTTGGACCCAAAAATTGGGGCGCGACATGTTGCTCTGCAAAAGGCATGCGAGTTGTCGCTTAAGTCATGGTGGCATTTTGAAAATCTGTGAGAGAAAACCAAGTAAGGTCAAAAATACCCCAAACAGCAATCCTGCAGAAAGTAGGGTTAGGATAGCAAACCAAAAGGTCAAGATCCTTGGAGAATGGTACAAATGCTATTACACCCCGAAAAGAATGGGACAAAACTGAATGGGGCAAAATCCTGGAAAGCAAACAGAATCCTGAGAGTATGAGCCTTGGGGCAATCCTGAGACATTCTTTGTAAATAGCTTATATACATGTAGTACTAATGCATCCATGATATGTATAACTTGTACATCCGTTTAAATTCTTGTGTAGTTTATATCTATTCATGCATTTATCAAAAGTATAGCATGCATTCAATTCCATTCTTGTATGTACACTCGTCCAAAAAGTATAACATGCATTAAATTCCATTCCTGTATGAACCTGTGAATTTATATATATATATATATATATATATATAAATAGAATAAAAAAAGTAGGACATGCAAAATAAGTCATGCATCTAATTCCATGTGCATTCATAAAAAAAAATAGTGATACAAAATTAGTAAAAAAAAAAAAGAGTATAACATGCATTCACCTCTTTACTTGTGCATTTTTAGAATTAGCATAAGTAAACTGTTTTTATATGAAAACTGACTCTATGTCTTTCTCTCTCTTTAAAATAGGAAACAAGAAATGAGGTAAAATATAAAAAGGAGCTAAAGCCACCCCTCAGACATCTTCAGCATCGGCACACACCTCAGAAGGCTCAAATTTCCATGGCCGACAAAAAAAACAGAGAATAGAGTTATGGCCCACCCTTGACCTCCCCAACAAATGACTTCTAACTCAGGATACCATGTATGCTGAAAAAGAGGTGTAATGAATAAGTGTCCAATCGGCCAGAGCTGGAAAAGTGAAGCACATCCCCGAAAATGAGCACCGATCTCCTACTGGAGTCTAGTAAGGTTTACGAAGGTCTCTCCCACAACCATAGGAGCATATGGGTGCCCCTTACGAATCTTGGCAAGCAATGCACATAACCGACAGTCGACCAAGTCATCCCCCCTGCAGAAACATCAACAAGTTCAGGAGAAGCAGAGCTAGGACTACTATGGGATAAATGGATCAATCTTGAGAAGTATGCCAATCCCCCAAGTGAGCTCTCTTATCCATCACAAACTCAAAATGAGAGAATGAGAACTTCACTAGAATATAAGGAAAATGGGGCAGGAGATCAGAAGAAAGGACTGCGCGACAGTGTCCAAGCTGGGACGAGATAACTGTGATGCAACCATCATGAAAAATAGGTCCCACAATGTCAGCTGAATCCTTTCAAAGACCTAGGAGAAAACCATACTCGTGGTAGGAGGGAGCAAGCTCACGGAAGAAAGACAAGTCAGGCGACCAGAAGGGAACCACTGTCAAAAATAGATTACACCGATAGGAGAGAAGCCGTACAACCAGAGGACCAGCGAAAGATGTCCTGCTCATATGGAGGATACTTGTCATACCAAATCTACAGTCGACTCAAAATAGTGTCGGTCATCCTAAAAGTCAAAAGTGGAAAACCTCGGCATCCATCTCATCTTCAAAGGCTGGCTTGACTGAAACGAAGGGGTTAACTGGAGGTTTACTCCCCCGTCTGCTCTGGCTGGAAGATGTATGTCTAGTAGATCGCCGACTACCCTTAAATCAACTGGAGCTGCTGACAGAATCTGTTCCGGCCGCCTTCCTGAAGTGGCTTCTCCTCTCAGAACAGTCATCGCCAGCATTTGCCATTTTGAAAGGTAAGCCAAGGTAAGAATTGTTAATACACGGTATATGCAGTTCAGAAGATAGGAAAAGGGAAAAGCAAAAAAATAATAATGAAAACCAAAGGTCAAATATAAATAAAAAGTGAGTCCCAATAAAGTCTACTCAATTCAAGAGATTTTCTTCTTAGGTTTTTCCTTCAAAATTTTATTTTAAAAAATCAGCTCTCAAAAGTGTTTTCCTAACTATTTCTTTCAAAAATTCATCCTTAGGGATCAATTCCTAATTTTCTTAGCATTTCTTTCCAAAAGTTATTTCAAAATGAAGTCCTAAAGTTCTTTTCGAAATCAAATTTCCAATGTATTTCGAAGCCTTTTTGTCAAAAAAAAAAAAAAAAGATTTTTATTCCAAACAAACTTCAAGAGTTTCGAAAACACTTTTTCTCAAAAATTCAAATTCCAAGTCAAAAGGAATTTTTTACACATTTGACTTTCCAATTCCAAATCAAAATGAATTTTCTACACATTTTGATTTTTCAATTTTGAGTCAAAATGAATTTCCTACACATTTTGATTTTAAAATTCCAATTCCAAGTCAATATGAATTTTCTACACATTTTGATTTTCAATTTTGAGTCAAAATGAATTTTCTACACATTTGGATTTTTAATTTCAAGTCAAATTGAATTTCCGACACATTTTGATTTTTAATTTTGAGTCAAAATAAATTTCTATACATTTTGTCTTAAAAGGTTTTCAACTTCAAGGCAAAATGAATTTTCTAAACATTTTGCCTTCAAATATCAGGCCAAAACAAATTTTCTACGCGTTTTGTCCAAAATTTCAAAATGATTTCTAATTCAAAAGCGAATTTCAAAATTAAATCTTGAAATCTTCCAATCAAAACCCATCCCAAGAGCTTTCTATTCCAATCAAGGTTGTTTTAGAACTTCTTCCTCCAAAAAGTTTTCTTCAAACTCAATTCTTAAGTTTTCAATCTTCCAAAATTCTCATCAAATTCTCATCTTAAGTCAAAATCCATTTTCAAATCTTCCAAAATATGTTCTTTTTCAAATTTTCATTTAAAAAGTCTTCCTAAATATTCCTTCCAATAGTTTTAAGGCCCCTGAGTTTCTCGGGGCCTTCTCTGCCAAAAGTCCTCGCCTTCAATGGTTTTGTATCTTTTTCCTTCAAAAAGATTTTATTCCAAAATTTTTTCAACCCTTTTTTAAAAACATTTTGATAGAGTTCTGCTTAAAAATGGTCTCTACAACACCCATAAAATCAACACAAAACATAAACCATGCACTCTATAACATCACAATCACATAGCATCAACACCCACACACATTTTTTTTCAAAAATTTCTAAGTTTTTTTTTAAAAAAGACTTGTTTTAGTTTTCAATAAATCAATGGTTTTCAAAGTTGTCATAAAATTTTTCAAAATCATTTGAAATTTTTTCTAAAATATTTTTCTAAATTTTAAAGTCTGATAATTTCATCAATTTCCTAAATTTTCTTCATTTTCTTTATTTTTTAAGTATTTTTTTAAAAAATAAAAAATTTAAAATGTTTTCAAAAAAGCATGAAACTTCACACTGCTATTAAATACATTTTTCTAAGGCACACGGTATAAAAATCTAGCTAAAAAACCCAATACCCAAAGCTGTAGGGACGAACCCCCAATTCTTGTAGAAACCCCCTTTACATAAACACGTAAAATCACTCAAATTCAATCCGACAAGCACCAAAATGCAAAAATAACTTCACCACAGTGTTCGAAACATATCAAAACATCAATTTTCACTATTCACATGGCTCAAACGGAATTCTACATAACAAAATCAACATAAAATAAAAAACTCACCTCTTAGAGTTCTCCGGCAAATTCTTCTCTTCCGACGACTTTTCCGGTGACTGTGTCTACTTCCAGCAATCCTTCGTGGTCCTTAGGGAGCACTCCTTCAATGTTCAAGCCAATGTCCTCACAAAGACTCGGTTTTTCGAAAACTCTTCCAATCCCGCCAGTGTTTGAATCAAAAAATTTTCTTGTTTTGTTCCCAAGCCTGGCGCCACTAGCAGTGGTGCCAAGGCAATTTTAATCCAGGCGCCACTATTAATGGCACCAGCGTCAAATTCCGAGCAGTTTTGCCCTTTTCCAGCCAAAACTTGATTTCAAAGGCCTTTTGGGTCTGATATCCATTTTCAAATTCCAATTTTTAGAAATTTTCAAAGTCCGTCCCTCCGACCACCTCACGGTCAACATGGGACTCTTACTTTATCATTTTTTGTCTTCGACAAGTAAAGACAGAAATAGAGGAGCAGCTATAAGCACCCCATTTTTGCCCGCTCAGCAGTCTCCAGTCCGTTCAGACTTGAGTTTAAGTCAATACGGACATATTCCAATTTAAATAAGTTTTCCAATCTTAAATCAGTCAATCCATCGCTTCGCGGGCCCGTCAGGCCCAAATAGAGGCAAAATGACCAAAAGGCCCTTGGGGGCATTGTTCGGTCCAATTCAAATAGGAATGTCTTTTAAAAAACAATAAGTCCCTGTTTTTCCGTTTCCAAGTCCAATTTCAATTCCAATTAAATCTGGCACACCTTTTAAGACAGTTGATTCCTAAAGGTGGTAAGTCCATCTTGTCTGGCACGTTTTCGAGTGACCTCTTTGGAATGGTAAGTCTCTTCAAACCTGTCAACCGGGACGAGACTCCAAGTCCCCTCGATGGTAGAACGGTTCACCTGCTCACCCGCTAATGAAGAAATGTTCGTTTCGGCACGCCTTCTGAGAAGGCTAATTCCTCAGGCACTTAGTCCATCTAGAAGCTTCCTGAGATCAGGCAGTCTCTAGAATGATCGCGGCCCGTTAGAGTAATGAAAATACTCGTAAACATCGCAACCATCAGAGTGGCGAAAACACTCACAAATAGGTCAATATAAGGAATTGCCAACAAACCCCTATGTCACCGGGCTGCCGTCAGAGTGACAGAAACACTCAAAACCCAGGTTAACATCGGTGCCTGTTAGTCTACTTCGGTAAAAAATGATCAAACTGCCCATAAGGCCATTTCCGGCACGTTCCTTGATAAAATACCTAAGTCCTCAGAACGGTAAGTCCACCCTTCTAAGATTGTCTTAAAGACAATCCGGCATGATTAGGTGCCTTCCAGTCAATTTCGGGCCAATTATGAGCAATTCCGGTCAAGATGATCATTTTGTCCCTAGGCATCCGAGCCCCCTAGGAACCACACCGGCTCTGGGTATCAAACCGGTAACCTCCCAGAGATGTTTCTGATAGTATCCCCGGCCTTTCGATACATTTCTAGGTCATTCTGAGTCAGTTCCGACAAGCCCGATGCAAAATGACCGTTTTGCCCCTAGCGGGCCGTTTTCTTTTTTTAACCACACCAGCTCTGGGTATCAAACCAGTAGCCTCCTAGAACATTCTAGCTAATGTTTCCAAGCTTCCAATCTTCTTCCAAGATATTTCGAGTCCATCCCGGTAGCTTTCTGGCCTGATTGACCATTTTGCCCCTAATGGCCCTATCAACCCCTCCGTCACATCTTAACATCATTTTTCAAGTGTATTACTCTTGAGACTTTATTTTAGGGGTTCTTGTCCCTTTCCAGCCTTCTGGGCCATTCCCGGCCTTTCAAATCATTCTCAAACCTTCTAGAGCCACTCCTAGTGAAGTTAGGGTAAAAATTGCATGGTAGTCACTAGTACAGGCACCCAAATCTTCTAAAGATACGTTGCTTGCCGACCTTAAAACTTTCCTAAGTGGCTAGCGCTACTAGTAGTGGCACCAGAAGGAAATTTTGCCTGGTGTCACTGTAACAGTCGCCAAGTCAATCCTCTATCTATAAATACAGAACCTCTTCTAGCGTGAAAGGGTCCATAAACTCAATCTAAAAACTCTCTTCTCTGATACACAAAGCTCGTAGCCTCCCCAAACCCTAATCTTCTTTAGGTTTTCCAAACCCTAGCCCCTATACACGAAGCCCTAATATACATACACTCCCATACACTCACATAAACCCCTATACACTCCTGTACTAGCTTTCAAAGCCTTCACTGAAGACTTGAAGACACAAGCAAGCTCCGAAATTCCAAAATTCCCAAAGATCCAAGCAAGCTCTCGAAGATCAACGCAAAGCAAAGTGAAGATTGAAGTAAAGAAAGCAAATTGAGCAAGCAAATAAAAGAAGACACAAGGTAGGCTCTCTATTTACGTTTATGCAACTTCGCCCCCTCTCTTCTCTCTCCTAACTCACTTGGGTTTTCTTCTATTTTAATTCCCCATCTTCTACCTCCTTTCCTTGCATGCTTGAAACAAGGGAATCCCTGACTCATGTGTAGGATTAGGCTATTGAAAGTCATCGTGTCGGGGGCTTTCTTTTAGTCTAACCGGAGACCATGTTGGTTCGGCTCCCTTGATTATGTGGTGAAGCCTTTAACCTTGTATGTTCACGACCCCATCTTGCATTGTGCATATCATGATCATGCATCTCTCCAAAATTCATTTTTAAACTTGTTTTCAAAACTTGCATCAAAACCGTTTCCAAAACTTGCATTAAAATTTTCTTCTTCAAAACTTATTTTTCAAAATCACAATCCTAAGGTGATTCTGGCTTTTTGATGGTTAGGGTTGCTTTAGGAAAGTGTTACATTTAAAGTGACCATTATGGTCCATATTTTCAAACCCTTGTTGTTTTCAAAACCACAATCCTAGAATGGTTTCAATCTTTTTATGGTTAGAATCGTTTTAGGAAAGTGTGATATTTTTAGAGGCTTATAAAAGTCCATATTTAAATCCTTTTCGAAGTCTCTTTTTAAACTTAGTTTCCAAAACCTCTCTTTAAATCCTCTCCAAAATCACTTATTACATCTACTTTCTAAAATTTCTTCTCCAATATATTTTCTAAAAAACTCTCTCCAATCTCCTTTTCAAAATTGTTTTCTAAAGATTCCCTTCAAAAACTTAACTTCCTAAAAAATCTTTTCTAAAAAGCTCTCCTCAAAATTCAATTTCTAAAAATGCTCCCTAAGTTTCCTTCCTAAAAACTCTTTCCAAAAGTCATTTTCCAAAAACTCGTTTCTAAGATCTTCTTCGAAAAATCTTTCTTTCCAAAAGTTCTACTTTCCAAAATCTCTTTTCTTAGAGTCCAAGTTAAACCCTAAAGCTATGGTTAGGAAACCCTAATTTTCTTTCCTAGAACACGATAACTTCAAAACCTAGGTTTCCAAAATCTCATTTTTTACATCAAAATTATAAATTTCTGAAACCTTTTTTTTTTTTTTACATCAAACTATAGCTTTCCAAATCTAGAATTTTCAAAACTTCACCTTCTAATTCCACGCCAAATCCAATCTCCCCACTTAGGAAACCAGATCCAATCCTCCATTTTTAGAAACAAAATCAAATCAACTCTTTTTAGATACGAAATCCAATCTTTTACCTTAGGAAATAGGAATCCCAATATTTCCTAGTCTAAATCCTTCCTAATCCCAATCCTTCCTAATCTAAATCTTTCTTAATTTAATCCTTCCTAATCTCATAACTTTCTAAACCTTAAGTTTCCAAAATCTAAACTTTCAAATCTTTCCTTAAATCTCAAGCTTCTTAATCTTCCCAATTCAACCCTTTCCTAATTCCATATCTTTTCAAATTTCAACTTTCCAAATCTAAATTTTTAAATCTTTCTTAAACTCAAACCTTTCCTAATTTCAAATATTTCTAAAACTCAAACTTCGAATCTTTCTAAAATTCTAAACTCTCTAAATTTCAAATCTTTTTAAATCCAAAACTTTCTTAAGTCAAAACTTTCTAAATTTGAAAATTTCTTAAGTTAAAACTTTCCAATTTCAAAACTTTCCAATTTTAATTCTTTCATAATTCAAAGCTTCCCTAATTCTAAACTTCCCTAAAATGAAACCTTTCCTATTTTAAAACCTTTCCTATTTCAAAACTTTTTTATTTCAAAACCTTTCTTAAAATGAAAACTTTTCTAAATTTAAACTTTTTAAATTTGAAACTTTCCTAACTTGAAATTTTCCTACCATAACACTTTCCTAAAATGAAACTTTCATAGAAAGGAACTTTTCTAATTTGAAACTTTCCTAAATCCAATCTTTCCCTATTCTTCCAAGTCCAACATTCAAGTCAAATATTTCTTAATATCAAGTCTTTCCTAAATCCTATATTTCTTAAGTCTAGGTTTCCTAAATTTCTATCTTTCCAAAACAAGTTCAATCTCTCTTGAACTTCAAAATCTTTCCTAAGTTCCATTTTTCCTAGGTCTAGGTTTTCTAAAACCAATCTCTTCAAATCTTCCAATCAAAGTTCAAATTTCTTAATCTTCCAATTTGAATTCTAACTCAATTTCTTTTTCCAATCAGAATCTTTTATTTTCAATCGGACTCTTGTTCGAACTACGACTGACCTGATTCCTAAAAAGGGTTACGTAGGCAACCCTCATGGGTGCGGTCATAACTTTTTTCAAATCTCCAATTCCACAATCTTCTTCAAGTTTCTAATTCCATAATCTATTTCAAATTTTTAATTCTAAAAATCTATTTTCAAATCCTTGTTTTTAATTTCTAAAACTCTTCTTTTAAAACTCAACTCTTATTTTCAAATCACAAATTTCTTTTCCAAGTCTATTTTTAAAGTTAAACTCTTTTCTCGCACTTACATATCATGCATCATTCTTTTAAAAATTCTTTTCTAAAGTGGATAGTTTTGGACATATTTTAATTGAAGACTTTAATGGATGAATCTAGGGTGAATGGACATGTAGGTACCGTGAGGGCAAGATAGGGTGGTGGCTTAGTGTGTCTTTTCTACAGGTAACCAACCTCCGAACCTAGATCACTGTTTTCAAATTACTAAAATGGAGTTATATTAAAAAAAATGCTTAAATAATTTCTAAAGGCTGCCAAACAACCTATTTTCTTAAAAAACCCTCTTTTGAGGAGGTGTTTTCAAAAACTCAAAGTATAGTCTTCGGATTGTGCTTTGTTTTTAGGTGCCCTAACTCGCCACAATCAAGTTAGTGGTGACTCCAAATGTTTTCTAAAAGCCTTTATTCAAATCAATTTTCAATTCAAACCTAGCCGCACTCATTCTTCTGGGAGGATGAGTCATAACGAAATAGTACAGTATTTTTCCCGCTTGTGTGTATATTCCTCAAGTGCGAAAAATCTGGGCGCGACATTGACCAGCCTGTTGCTGTTCTTAAGGGTGATGTTGTTGTTATTGAGGTGGCTACTGCTTTGAACTCTTTGTTGAATACCATCTAGTTGCTTATCTGCTCTGTGCTCGGTTGAAAGGTCAATGGGCTTCTTGGGAGATGTGGTGACCATATCCCACTAAGGCCCAACTCCTGCCTTCTTGATCATGGATGTATGTAATGAAACATCAAAAGGGAATGTTTGCCTAGACAGTGGCGAGCTGAGTGCTGGCTAGAAGTGCCATGAATAAAAAGTGAGGTAGATCGATTGACCTACCCGTGCCAATAGCCCAAAGCAGCTGGGCTTTGAACTGGCTAACCATTCTCTAACCAATAGGAAATAAGGTATTGCAAGAAAACATGAAAAATGGCCTGTATCTAACGACAAGTGCCTTGTTAGGCACTTGCGAAGACTCCTATCTCTCTCCCTCAATGCACACCTCTGCCACGATCGTCTCATGGTCAAGAGCTCTCTCCCTAGAATGGGTAGACTGCAGGTTAGCTACCCTGGGCAAGTGAAAGAAAGCAGTGAAGGATCCTGGGGTAATCTCAACATCATGGCCCCTAACCGATGATCTAATAATCTTATGGTTGGGAGTATTAGAAGAATCAGATATGTTGGCCATAAACTCAGTGACCAGTGTAGATTAGCATTGGCCCCTGAATCTAGCCAACTCCAGCCATTGTCTCCAACCAAAAGTATGGAACACCAGTGAATTGGGTGAGAGTCCAATGCCTCTCGAGGACGGTGCCCATTTGGCTCCATAGGTCCTCAAAAGTAGTTTGGGCCTCGACCCCTAGTGAATCTGCGCTTATCGTAAGCTAAGGTTCCTCTAGCGCAGCCTTAACCTCTAGTAGGAACTAACCCCTGATGGGACACTTGTCCTCTACTAGCCGTGGTAAAGACAATAAACAAGAATGATGTATATACCCTTAACCCTTCCTAAAACTTATAAACATGAAAAGGACAAAGAAGGGAAGAGAGGAATACCTATAAAAAGGTCAGGAAAGCTGGACTAGGAGGGTTAAGTCCACTGTCGGGCACTGGCAGGCTTCGCTGCTACTTGGAAGCTCACATGCTCTCAAACTCACTATCTCTGGGCCTTCAGACACTCAAATGAGAGTTTGAACACCTAATATTAAATCCTTAAAAGCGTTTGATTGCTCATACTCACCTAACATCCCTAACATCCTCATACTCACCTTGTTGCTTAGCAATTGAGAAAATGTTCATTTGAAAGGTGGTATTCCCAAAGGACAAATTCACTAACCCATTCCTACAATGAATGATGGCATCCGAAGTAGCTAGGAAAGGTCGTTCTAGAATAACTGAAATTTGGTTATGAGCCAAACTACTCTTAATGGGTTGAGTATCTAGAAAGACGAAGTCTATGGGGAAGGAAAAGTTATGGACTTAAATAAGAACATCCTCAACAATACCCCTAGGAATTTTGATAGACCGATTCGCCAATTGTAAGGTCACACTAGTAGGTTGCAACTCACCTAATCCTAGTTTTTTATAAATCGAATAAGGTAGAAGAATGACACTAGACCTAAGTCTGAAAAGGCACGATCTATCCTATTTCTTTCTATGGTGCATGATATTGTGGGGCATCCGTGGTCTTTAAACTTTGGTACGGTTTTGCATTGCAATATCACACTTTGGTTCACATTCATCATGATCATCTCTTTCACTTTTAACATTCTTTTGAAAGTATACAAGTCCTTTAAGAACTTGTCATACAAATGTATTTGCTTGATAGCATTGAGAGTAGGGCTGTTGACCTTAACGTGCTTGAAAGCTTTGTAAATCACGACATTTAGAAGTTCATTCTTAGATTTGGTCAACCTTTGGGGAAATGGGGCATGTTTTAAGATGTCCCTTCGCTTTTCCTTTGTGGCACTTGAAGTCGCTAGGGGCTTTTTTAAGGTATTTTCCTCTCTCTCTCTCTCTCTCTCTCTCTCTCTCTCTCTTCTTTTTTAACTCTTTGGACTTTTCTACTTTCTTTTTTCCTTTCTAACTTTGCTTAACACACTCCTTAGAAGGCTCTTCCTTAGATGGAATGGTTTTGTCTGTAACTTTGCTACTTTTAAGGGTGGTAATGGCTTGTACTTGCTCATGGCTATGACTCGACCCTTCCACGCTCACCGCAACGGGGGTGCTTGTAGTTTAAGTGGGGTACTTCCACTATCGTGTTCTCCCATAAGAGCTGTGCCAATTTAGCAATAGGAATGAGTAGAGTTTAAAAAGGTATTCAAATTGCAACCGCAAACCAAGAGTGAAATCGATTGTTATATTAGCTAAAATTTGACCGAAAATCTTTTGGTGTTTGAGGGTTTGGTTTACTAGCAACTAGGCAAACAATTGAATTGAAATTGAAACCTACAACTTAATTCTAGCTAAAGTAAATTGACAATTATGAACATTCTACTAAAACAACCACACTTAAAACTAAATCCACTCTTAATTTAATCAGAATTCCAAATGAGCACAAATAGAGATTTAACTTAGTTAAAGAAGGGGGTTTGGGTTCAAATGTTCCAATTTACCAATTCTAGCATGGAATTTGAAAGGGGGAGTTTGGGTTAACTCAAATCAAGAACCGTCCAAAGGCCCTTGATTTGGAAAGTTTAGCTTTGAAATTTTAGGGATCTCTAATTATGTTGGAATTAAGTTTTATCACAATTTATGGGTTCTTTAGAAATAAATCACATGTTATTAACTATGATTATAGATCTAAGATTTCTATAATAATTAATTCCAATATAATTAGAGAGAAATAAGCAAAATAGATATTCAACAAGATTCAAGAACTCCCCTTTCATTTTCCATGCATTCTTTGGTAGATCTTCACATTTGCTCCCAAACAATGAGTTTAGCTTGAAGAATCCATGGTTGAAAGCTTTCCAAAGTGTAGAGACAACATCTTGACTTTAAACCAAAAGTGAATATATATTGAAATGTGAAAAATGTAAGAGATTACACTAAATCAACTCAAGAAATCTATCTAAATACTTTCCAAATCCTTAAATACAACAAAGTAAAGTAAATCTAAGCAAAATACATCATTTTTCCCTATTCTCCCTCTCTACCCGCAACAAGAAAACTAAAGTCTGATATATCCCTGTTTTTTCTTCGATTGCTGGGTTGTAGGGCAAATCTACGCTCACCGTCTGAAGTGCATCCTAAGTAAGTCCGGTATGCGTCCGGACGCACCGTCCGGACGGTGCCATAACCGTACGGACGATTATTTCACTATTTGGACGATCTTCGGACGAGGAAACTCGACTCTGTAATTCTTTGAACGGAAAAAAACGACTCTAGAATGGCTTTAGACAGAAAATATCGCCTCTGGAACGGCTTTGGACGGAAAATATAGACTCTGGAACTCCCATGTCCGTCGCACCATCCGAACGGTAATTTGTCCGTCTGAACGGGGTGTCCGAACGGTAATTTGTCCGTTTGAATTGTGTGTCCGAACGGTAATTTGACCGTCCAAACGCAGCGTCCGAATGGTTTAACCATCCGAACGATCCGTCTAGACGGTCTTCTTCTCTTTAAGCCCTTTTTCCATCATTTTACCACCAAAAACCTACAATACATAAAAAAAACACTTTAGATCAGTTTATTGCTAAAAATCTATACTAATACCCATATAGAGGCTATTAAACACTTAGTTAGGGGACAAAGATTACACTTTTAGAATGGAATCAACACCCCCCAACTTAGCTTTTGCTAGTCCCTAACAAAAATGTATTATAGAAAGGAAATAATTAAAGACGATAAAGGAAAAAAAATAAGAACAACCCACTCAAGATATCAATGGACGCATCTCAAACCTCAAACACATGTAGGAGTTTATGCAAAAATTCATATACTAGAGAAGTTTGTGCGCGTGTGCTTGTTAAGCCAATGCTAAGTAACATATAAGGAACTCAATTATGCACTTCCGAATCGTAAAGTTTTGATTTAATCCTCACCGGGCATACACTCGGAATGAAAGACCCACAAAGTTCACACAATGATATGTTCAACAATAGAGTAAAAGTACAAAGCAAAACAAGTGAACATATCCAAAATAAAGAACCGGACAATATGTAAGTGTATCGCCTTTGGCATAACTTCCTGAAAGAATGTTCATAGATGCACAATGATTCAAAGAATTGACAAAATAGAACTTTTATTCTAATGAAAATTATAATGAAGCATCTTTGGATTGATTAAGTCATTTGGAAGGCAAGGAGGTAAAGTAGGAATGATGAGAGATAAAAACAAACACATCACATGTCAATGAGGTGATGGAAAGATATCATATTCAACTCCCTTGTTATATACCCAAAGATTCGAACAATAAACACATTTTTTTTTTTTAAACTCCTCTATAACTTTGATGCCACTTCTTCTTCTTATATTTTTTTTTATATCATATACCCACTCTCTTTTTTTTTTTTTTTTTTTTCTTTTCTCTTACTCTTCTTTTTCTTCTTCTTCTTCTTCTTCTTCTTCTTCTTCTTCTTCTTCTTTTTTGTATCTATCTTCGCTTCCCAACATAGTAAAGAATAAGGATATGGAATATAAAAATTTCAATGATATCTTTTGAGTAAGAAGTTGGTGAAAAATGAAATGGTAAATGGGTTATATGGTGAAAGATAAAAAAAAAATGGCTATCAAGAAGGAAATGGGCTTAGAATTACATAAAGATGCCAAATTATAATATTCCACATAGTAAAAGTGTCAATGTCACGATCAGAACTCATCTTATAAACCAAAAGTAAGCATAAAGAAGTTATTCAAGAGAAATGAGGATGAAAGATCAATCCTTGAGTAAATGTAGACTCTAAAAAAACAGGGTAAATGCTCTAAAGCTCATAAGGTGATAATCTCCACTAAGTGTGGACGAAAATGCAATGTAGAGTAACAAAAATATGTTGCAAAGCATAACTCATGTAAACGGTGTATAACTTTCTACCAATACTTGAATCAAGCACTCTCCATGGAGTTAAAAGTAAGAAAACGAGTCCATCTCAATCTAAGTCGGGTTCAAAAACGGTGTTATAGTGCATAAAAAATGAGTCAACGCATCAATCGCAAAAGCTAGCTAAACATGCATAATAAGAGATGTAAAAAAAAATGCGTGAGAGAAATGAAGACTGAAACTGATACCATACACTACCAAAATCCCCATCAAAATGGTACAGGCGAGAAACATAAACCAAAATCTGTGAATACCTGTAGCTAAAACATCCAACAGTACAAGATAAAGAACAAGGGGATATAAAAGTAAATGATGTACAATAAAGAAATCTCAAAATATAATCCACTATATCAAAACAATATACACTATGTCAAAACAATGTACAAAATCTGATGCAATGATATGCTATGTGTGCACAAAAATGCAACACAATCCTAAACTATCAATCATCTCCATCATCATCTGAAGGCGGTGCAACAGCAGACCTAAGGGCCCGGACCTCAACAAAAAGCTCCTCTATGATCTTGGTCTGGCCTCGGGTCTGACCCTAAAGTGCGGTGATCTGCTTGGACTGGGCTCGGATCTAGCCCTCAAGTGCTGCAAAATGAGCTGCATGGGCAGCCTCCAGCCTAGCAATGTCGGCAAACTGCTGTGCTGATCCCGCAGCTAACATATCTAAGGTCTGCCACATTTGCTCAAGCATCTGCAATGTCGGATCGGGTATCGGTGGCAGCTGAAAATGCTGCTGATGCTGATGAATATCGGGGTCGTACTGATCCTGGTCAACAAGATCCGGGTCAGCAAGTCCGGCCTGCTACTGCTGCTGTTGTGGCTGTGGCTGTGGCTGTGGCTGTGGCTGCTGCTGCTGTGGCTGTGGCTGGAACTGCTCTTGCTGCTGCTGCAGTTTGCGAGATCTCAATCCCCGCTGAATGGTAGATCTACCAATGGGCTCCCTCGACTGTGGGAGACGAGGAAGTCCAATAGCAAGGGCCCCAAAAGCAGCCTCGATCACTTGCGTCAAAAAGACCGCGAAAGGGATGGATCTTTGAGCATGCGGGTGCGTAACCTCCTCTGCTAGGGCTCTAAACTGAAATAACGGAAGATCTATGGACCTACCCGCCCTAATAGCCCACAAAAGACTAGCCCTACTCCTTTTAACCTCAGAATTTCTAGCAATGGGGTAGACGGACTGACAACAAAAAACATACAAGGGGGCGTAGATCGGAAGCAATGAGTTGACCGCCACCTGCCGACGCAAACCCCAATCAGTGCCTGGGAGGCAAACCTCATCGGAAACGACACTGAAGTAATCCGGGGCCCCCCTAGATGGGAAACTATACTGAGGGTCTGCCACTCTAGGCAGCCCATACACCTCTGCAAAAGTGGCGGGGGTGATCCTAATGTCAAACCCCCTAACCCAGGACGTGATCTGCTCGTGTCCTGGTGTAACACAACAAGCTGTCACGTTCGCCATAAACTCGGCAAGCAAGACAAAAATGGTATCTCCCTCGAAGGTAGTGAGAGGGACCCAACCCCGGGCCTCAAAGAGCTCGGCCCACCAAAAACCAGGACCCCTAAACTGCTCTAGGTCCATCTGGCGCTCAATCACTACACCCCTCTTAATCCAAGTCTAGGAGAATGCCTCGAAGGCATCCTCCGGCACAAAACGAGTGACATCATAGGTTGGGGCTGGCTCAGCACCAGTTGCACCAGTCGGAAGGGCACCTGGGGCCCCTCTGCCTGCCATGACAATCTAAAAACCCTATAAGGTCTCCTAGGTAAAGAATAAAATATGCGAGGAAGGATGCAGGAATACCTTGGGAAGCGTGAAACAAAGGGTGGAGGAGTCAAGGGCGCGTGCTCGGGCTCCGGCAAGGCTTCGCTATCATCCAGGAACTCTCGAAACACTAAAAAACTCCCCGTATAGCGTCTGTAGTGAGTCTGAACTCAATACAGACGCTGCCTATTTATAGGGGACGCCAAGCGTTTGACACGTGTCCGGATACCGTCCGGACGCACCGTCCGAACGGGGAATTACCGCCCAAATGGTCAAAAAGGCGTCCGAACGGTTTGATTAACGCGCGTCTGGATACCGTTCGAACGGAAAATTATTACAAAATGGGCCGTTCGAATTCACCATTTGAACGATAAATGAAGCGTTTGGACGCACTGTCCGAATGCTAAATCCCAAAAATTTGATTTATACACTAGAAAACTCAGAAAACTCAATAGACTAAACCAAAACTAAATTAAACAACAAAAATTGCAAAAGAAATAAAATAAAAAAAAAATAAAACAATCTATACACTTTGCACAAAAACCGAGCGCAAAACAAGCTCGCCCCACCCCCCACTTAAGAGGTTGCATTGTCCTCAAAGCAACACTGATTCGAAAGAGACTGGGACAACAACACGGGAGGGCGGGAGCACATAGGGGATAATCATCAAGTCAAGATTGGTCGATCAATGAGATCCACACAATCTACCTCGCCTAAGAAAGGCTCAAAATAAGGCTTTAACCTTTGCCCATTGACCTTGAAAGGTGTGCCATTCTTAAGATTTTGCACCTCAATAGCACCATAGGGAAAGATTTCCCTAATTTGGTAGGGGCCGGACCATTTACTCCGTAACTTTCCCGAAAAGAGATGCAATTGGGAATTGTAGAGAAGAACTTTTTGACCAACATGAAAAGATTTGTGATGAATGTGTTGGTCATGACGGACTTTCATTTTAGCCTTTGAAATTTTTGCATTTTCATATGCATCATTTCTTATTTCATCTAGCTCATTCAATTGGAGCTTCCGGTGGTCGCCGGTTTCGCCCAACCCCTCATTATATTGCCGAATAGCCTAATATGCCTTATGTTCAACCTCAACCGAGAGGTGACATGCTTTTCCATACACAAGACGGTATAGGGAGACACCTAGAATGGTTTTGTAGGCCGTTCGATAGGCCCACAATGCATCAATTAAGCGCAAAGACCAATCCTTTCGAGACGGATTAACCATCTTTTTCAAGATCGTCTTGATTTCACGGTTGGCTAATTCAACTTGGCCTTGTGTTTGGGGATGGTATGGCAAACCGACTTTGTGAATAATGCCGTACTTTCTCATGAGTATCCCTAATGGCTTATTACAGAAATGGGAACCACTATCACTGATGATGGCCTGAGGCATACTGAAACGGGAAAAAATGTATTCTTTGAAAAATTTGACCACAACTTGGTGGTCATTGGTTCGTGCCGGTATTGCCTCTACCTATTTAGAAACATAATCTATAGTCACTAAGATATAAAGATACCCAAAAGAACTAGGAAATGGACCCATGAAGTCTATGCCCCAATAATCAAAAACCTCCAAAACAAGGATAGGGTTAAGGGGCATCATGTGTTTCCTAGAAAGGCTTCCGAGCCTTTGACATCTATCACACACCACACAAAATGAATGCACATCTTTAAACATAGTCGGCCAATAGAGTCCACTTTGCAAAATTTTTACCACAGTTTTCTTCGAAGAGAAATGGCCCCCATATGCATGAGAATGGCAAAATTTTATTACACTTTCAAATTCTTCATTCGGCAGACATCGCCGTACAACTTGATCCGAGCAATATTTGAACAAATACGGCTCGTCCCAAAAGAATTGTCATACTAGCCTAAAGAATCGCCTCTTGTCCAATGCGGACCAATGAGAAGGAATGGATTTTGTGGCCAAATAGTTGGCCACATCGGCGTACCAAGGAGTTAAGGCTTGATTCAAGGTGTTGCAAGACATGAGTTGCTCGTCGGGAAAGGTCTCACAAATAGGAGAGTCATCTTTGGTAGGGTGCTTAAAAGGGAGGCGGAACAAATGATCCGCGATAAAGTTTTCCACCCCCTTTTTATCCTTAATTTCAAGATCAAACTCTTGAAGAAGGAGAATCCACCTAATTAATCAAGGCTTTACGTCTTGTTTGGACAACAGGTATTTGAGTATAGCGTGGTCAGTGAAAACAATCATATGAGACCCCACTAAATAAGAGCGAAACTTGTCTAAAGCAAACACAATAGCTAAAAGTTCTTTCTCGGTGGTGGTATAATTTATTTGGGCTTCATTCAAAGTTTTGCTTGCATAGTGGAGCATATGAGGTTTCCTCTCATTTCGTTGGCCCAACACAGCCCCCACAGCAAAGTCGCTAGCATCACACATTAATTCAAAGGGTAGGCTCCAATCCGGCGGCCGGATTATGGGAGCAGTAGTCAAATATTTTTTCAACTTATCAAAAGTTAGCTGACAAGATGGAGTCCACTCAAATGGAACGTACTTTGCCAAGAGGGCACATAAGGGACTAGAAATGGAACTAAAGGATTGAATGAAGCACCGGTAAAAACCGGCATGCCCAAGAAAAGATCTCACATCTCTTACGTTCCTAGGGGAGGGTAGCTTTTGAATAAGCTCGACCTTAGCGGGATCTACCTCAATGCCCCTCCTGGAGATGATGTGGCCTAAGACTATACCATGTGTCACCATAAAATGACACTTCTCCCAATTCAACACAAGATTGCTCTCCTCACAACGGTTTAGTACCGACTCTAAGTTTTGAAGACATTGAGCAAAGTTGTCCCCATATACGGAAAAATCATCCATAAAGACCTCTAAAATTTGCTCCACCATATCACTAAAAATACTTATCATGCATCTCTGAAAAGTTGCGAGAGCATTGCATAACCCAAAGGGCATTCGCTTGTAAGCAAATATGCCAAAGGGGCATGTAAATGTGGTTTTAGCTTGGTCTTCCATGGCGATTGCCAATTGATTATATCCGGAGTAACCATCAAGGAAACAATAGTAGGCCCGTCCCGCTACCCGCTCCAAGAATTGGTCAAGGAAGGGAAGGGGAAAATGATCCTTGGTAGTTACGGCATTCAAGCGACGGTAGTTTATACATATACGCCACCCGGTTTGGATGCGGTTAGGTATCAATTCATTATTTGCGTTTTCAACTACCGTCACTCCGAACTTTTTGGGGACAACTTGGGTGGGACTCACCCATTTAGAGTCGGCAATTGGGTATATAATACCCACATCAAGAAGTTTTTGCACCTCACCCCTCACAACTTCCTTTATAGTTGGGTTCAATCGACGTTGCATTTGGCGCACCGACTTAGCCCTTTCCTCAAAATATATGCGATGAGTGCATACTAGAGGGCTAATGCCTTGCAAATCGGCAATTGTCCAATCTATGGCTTTCCGGTGCTTTTTGAGCACCTCTAACAAGCTCATTTCTTGAGCCTCCGTAAGTGATGAAGATATCACTACAGGATAAGTGGGGGTCCATTGACCCACCGCCAAGATAGGACACACCTCTAGACCACTACCTTCATTAAAAACATCCCCCTCTTCCTCATCTCCCAAGCAATCTAGACCCTCACTCAATGTCAACATTCTCTCCAAAGGGTCTTCTACCATTTGCCTCTCGAAGTGCTCTTGCACTATCGAATCAATAAGATTCACCTCCTGGATGTCCTCTAAATCCCCTGGTTGTTTTCCCGCGTTAAACATGTTAAGTTCAACGGACATGTTCCCAAAGGACAATTTTAGAAGACCCCCCCTCACATGGATGATGGCGTCACAAGTGGCTAAGAAGGGTCGCCCCAAAATGATAGGAATGTGGTTCCGGGCATGGGGATCAATAATTGGGTGAGTATCTAAGACCATAAAATCGGCCAGGTAGTAAAACTTATCAACTTTCACTAAGACATCCTCAATTATTCCCCTAGGGGCTTTGATAGATCGGTCCGCCAACTAGAGTGTAATCCTCGTAGGTTTTAATTCACCTAGCCCCAATTGCTCGTACACCGAGTACAACAATAGATTCACACTCGACCCTAAATCTAGAAGGCACCCCTCTATCCTATGCTCTCCTACGACAGAAGTCACGGTAGGACAATCGGGATCTTTGTACTTTGGTGGGGTTTTGACTTGGACAACGGAATGGACATCTTTAGCAAGAAAAGCGTTCTCCCTCACATTTAATCTTCTCTTAACAGTACATAAATCCTTAGGGAATTTAGCATAAGAGGGAACTTGTTTAATGGCTTCAAGGAGTAGTAGATTTATTTTGACTTGCTTGAAAGTCTCATAAATCTCCGAACTTAATTGATTCTTGGGTTTAACTAACTGGGGAGGAAATGGAGCGTGAGCCAAGATCTCACGTTCCTCTCTCAAAACTTCCTCACCATTGGGTAAGGACCCACTCGGCTCTTTCTTCTCACAATTCCCTTCCTCATTCTTTTCTTTCTCATTTTTTTCTTTCTCACTCCCCTTCTCCTTCTCACTTGGTACTCTCTCAACCCCTTTTCCTTTTCTAGACTCTTCCTCATTAACGCCCGACCCCTCATCTAGCTTAGACACTTTTACCCCACCCTTAGGGTCCCTAGGAGGGATGGTTTTGTCAATGGTTTTACCACTCCTCAAAGTGGTAATGGCCAAAACATTCTCATGGCTAGTTGATGGTGGGGCCAAGGTTTCGATGGAATGGACTTGCCTAGAAGGATTGAGTTGAGGTTGTGCAGGCAACTTACCCTTCTCAGTAAGGGTCAACGCTTGAGTAAGAAGAGTCAATTGACTCTTGATGTTATCTAAAGTTTTGTCAACTCGTGAGTTTACCCCCCCTTGGGTTTGGATGAATTGTTGGAGAGTATCCTCCAACGGCTTTCGATGTAGGGGGTGGTATGTGTTGGGTTGAGCTTGAGGTGGAGGCTGGAATGGTTTAGGTTGGGTAGGAAATGATGTGACCGGTGGAGGTTGGTAATGTTATGGGTGCGATTGTGAATGAGGGGCTTGATAAGATTGAGGGTTGTTATACCCTCCTTGATAAGCTTGGGGATTTGAAGTCCCCTCATTGCGCCATCCAAAGTTAGGATGATCCCTCCATCCCGGGTTGTAAGTATTGGAGTAGGGGTTTCCCCCTCCTCGATTGTATTGCCCAATAGCATTGGCTTGGCCATGCAAGGCTTCTTTAATCCCCGGGATAATCGGGCATGACGTGGTGTCATGCTCTTTGGTCTCACAAACCGTACAACACATTCCCTTGGGCTCCTCACTCCCCACCGAACTCACATTCTTAAATTCTAGAGCCTCTAATTCTCTAGCCATTGTGGCAAGCCTAGCATTCATATCATCAACTTCTTTCAATTGATATTTTGCCCCTTGCGTGTTTGGTCTACCTTCGGGATTTTGGGTCCCGGTGTAGCCCAATCGCGAGCCAAATTAGCTAGGTAATCAAAATATGCATTAGCTTCATGAGGTTGCTTATCCATAAATGTTCCCGCGCATATAGTCTCAACGAATTGCTTGAGTTGGGGCGTTAACGAAGAGTAAAAGATGTTGATAATGTGCCATTTGACAAAGCCATGGTGTGGACAAGAAACTAAAAGCTCTTTAAACCGCTCCCAACACTGAAAAAATGATTCTCCCAACATTGGAGAAAATTGTGAGATTTGGCATCTAAGTGCCTCCGTTCTATTTTCCGGAAAATTTTTTTTCAAAAACTCTCCTTGAAGAGTTTGCCAAGAGTGGATGGAAAGTGGTCTCAAAGAATTGAACCATGTCTTGGTAGTGTCCTTTAAACAAAATGGAAAGATTTTAAGAAAAAAGATTTCCTGTGAATACGAGTTGTCCATCACTAATGAGCATGCATCCTCAAATTCCTTGATGAAGGCATAAGGCCTTTCTGAATCAACTCCGTGGAATTGAGGAAGCAATTGCATCATGCCCGGCCTTATGTTCAAAGTGGCATAGTGGGGCGGAATAACAAGACAAGAACTTGGTGCTTGCCGCGGTGGGTTTAAGAAATCCCTTATTTGGAATTGGGGAGCCCCCATGTCACCATGGTTGCTCGCATTTTCCATGTTCTCACCCCCTGAACCATGGGCCGGATGTAAAGGAGGGTGTTGTGGCAATCCACCCATCGGTGGGTTTGGCAAGATATTTGGATTGGGTGGAGCATCATTAGGTAGCCTAAGTGCGGGGTTTGGGTCATCCATAGGAGGTGCACCTAGGTCGACCACTAATGAAAATTTAGGAGAAGGTGTGTTAGCTGGTGATGGTGGGTCAACTCGTAAAAGACGTCTATTGTCAATTCGTGCCCAATGGGACATGCAAATGTAATGCGCAAATAGTATGCCTCAATCCTAGTCAACACATCATACACAAACAATATATATATGCCAGATAACGACTTTTTCTCTTTACCGGACAACGGCTTTTCAACTCTAATCTCCCACTCCAAGTGCTAGAATACCACCGATTAGCAAATAAAGCACACACTAACCTAACTCCTCTAATGCTCCTAACAATATGCAATGTCACTAGTTAATCAAACAAAAGAAACTATTGAAAAGAAAGAAAGAAAAATCCTAACATGGTATCCACATTGAGTTTGAAGAAATTACCTAGGCCCGAAGCCGTAGATGCTTCCCTCGTAGGTGGGTGATCAATTCCCACCTTGTTTTTACGATTTGCAACTTTTTCATTTTCGCACTTTGCTCGTTCCTTCAACTTCTCGGCAACGGCGCCAAAACTTGACTCGACCCTTCCACGCTCACCGCAATGGGGGTGCTTGTAGTTTAAGTGGGGTACTCCCACTATCGTGTTCTCCCATGAGATCTGTGCCAATTTAGCAATAGGAACGAGTAGAGTTTAGAAAGGTATTCAAATTGCAACCGCAAATCAAGAGTGAAATCGATTGTTATATTAGCTAAAATTTGACCGAAAATCTTTTGGTATTTGAGGGTTCGGTTTACTAGCAATTAGGCAAACAATTGAATTGAAATTGAAACCTACAACTTAATTCTAGCTAAAGTAAATTGACAATTATGAACATTCTACTAAAACAACCACACCTAAAACTAAATCCACTCTTAATTTAATCGGAATTCCAAATGAGCACAAATAGAGATTTAACTTAGTTAAAGAAGGGGGTTTGGGTTCAAATGTTCCAATCTACCAATTCTAGGATGGAATTTGAAAGGGGCAGTTTGGGTTAACTCAAATCAAGAATCGTCCAAAGGCCTTTGATTAAGAAAGTTTAGCTTTGAAATTTTAGGGATCCCTAATTATGTTGGAATTAAGTTTTATCACAATTTATGGGTTCTTTAGAAATAAATCACATGTTATTAATTATGATTATGGATCTAAGATTTCTACAACAATTAATTCCAATATAATTAGAGAGAAATAAGCAAAATAGATATTCAACAAGATTCAAGAACTCCCCTTTCATTTTCCATGCATTCTTTGATAGATCTTCACATTTGCTCCCAAACAATGAGTTTAGCTTGAAGAATCCATGGTTGAAAGCTTTCTAAAGTGTAGAGACAACATCTTGACTTTAAACCAAAAGTGAATATATATTGAACTGTGAAAAATGTAAGATATTACACTAAATCAACCCAAGAAATCTATCTAAATACTTTTCAAATCTTTAAATACAACAAAGTAAAGTAAATCTAAGCAAAATACATCATTTTCCCCTATTCTCCCTCTCTACCCGCAGCAAGAAAACTAAAATCTGATATATCTCTGTTTTTTCTTCGACTGCTGGGTTGTAGGGCAAATCTGCGCTCACTGTCCGAAGTGCGTCCTAAGTACGTCCGATATGTGTCCGGACGCACTGTCCGAAAGGTGCCATAACCGTTCGGACAGTTATTTCACCGTTCGGACGGTTTTCGAACGAGGAAACTCGGCTCTGTAATTCTTCCAACGGAAAAAGACGACTCTGGAACGGCTTTGGACGGAAAATATCGCCTCTGGAATGGCTTCGGACGAGAAATATAGACTCTGGAACTCCCACGTCCTTCGTATCGTCTGAACGGTAATTCGTCCATCTGAACGGGCCGTCCGAACGGTAATTTGTCTGTCTGAACTGTGCGTTCGAACGGTAATTTGACCATCCAAACGCAGCATCCGAACGGTTTAACCGTTCGAACGGTCCGTCCGGACGGTCTTCTTCTCTTTAAGCTCTTTTTCTACCATTTTATCACCAAAAACCTACAACACATAAAAAAAAACACTTTACATCAGTTTATTGCTAAAAATTTATACTAATACCCATATAGAGGCTATCAAACACTTAGTCAGGGGACAAAGATTACACTTTTAGAGTGGAATCAGGCTACATTGAGGGTTAGTTTTACCCTCGGTAATGTGTACTTGTCTCACTACTAGGTTAGGTTGAGGTTGAGTAGGGATCTTTCTGCGACATGTTGAGTCAAGACTTGTGTTAAAGTAGACATTTGCTTTACGATGTCGTCTAGTAACTTACTGTGTTGATCTAACACTTTTCTTGCTTGTCTACCCTTGTATTCACCCCTCTCATATCATTCGAAAATTGATAGATGTTATTTTCAATTGGTTTCATATGAGGAGGATGATACACTATAGGTAGTGCTTGAAAGGGAGCTACCGATGGAGGTGGAGTTTGATAAGGTTGAATGTTTTAAGGTCCTCCTTGAGATACTTGAGGGTTTTAAGTACCCTTATTCCTCTACCCAAAGTTAAGATGATTTCTCCATCTTGGGTTATATGTGTTATGATTACACTCTAAAAGTGTAATCGTAATCCCCTTATTAGTGGATTGTTAGACTCATTTTAGGCTTTATTTTAGCTTCTTAGTATACATTGTTTTGATTGGCCTTTGTCTCTTTTAAATTGTAGGAATCTGGCAGAAAAGGGGCAAAAAGTGAGTAGAATCTGAAATGAGCATTCGAACGACCAACATGGTGTTCGAACGAGTTTTTGACGGCAACTAGCGTTCGAACGCAAGGGAGCACCTTTCGAACAATGCGACGACCCAAGTTCAAATTTTAGAAATTTAGAGAGGCGCATTTTTCATTCGAAGTAGGTTCGATAAGATTCAGAGAACTTTATTTCCCATTCGAAGATCGTTTGACGTAAAGTTCAAACATTCGAACACCATTTGAACGACCATATAGGACGTTCGAACGACATTTGGCATTCGAACGCTCCAATTGCCAGTGCCTATATATATCACACTTGGCCAAAAATATAGATCTTCTTTCAGTTTTTGATGTCTTTTCTATAAATCTTAGATAAATATAGAGAAAGAAAGTGTATTTAGAGATTTTCCTTTGCTTTCCCTTACTTTCCTTGTAGCCAAACAATAGTTTCTTTTCCAATTAATGAGAGATTTACTATTTCTAGTGCATTTGCGTATGGATTCAAGTAGCTAAACTCATCATTGGATGCAATTGTGAAGATCTACTAAGGATCTTTAAGGTCTTTAATGGAGGTATATAAACTTCAATGAATTATCTTATGATTTCTTCATATTCATCTCAATTGTGTTGTAAATCTATAGAAAACCTAGATTCATAATCACCATTAGTAATCTTTATGCACATTTCTTAAATTGGTATAGATATTGCACAATTGATGATTTGCTTCTATGATTCTTAATATTGAACACAAATTCATATCCAATTGAGTATGAACTCTTATTTTTATGGTCTAAATCTTCCGAATTAAGGATCCGCGGAGTGATTCCTTGATTTGAGTTATCGAGTCCTCCATTGAGACATTTGTAGAGAATTGGTAGATTAGATCAATTGCATTCAAGCTACTTTAATTGTATTTAAGTCTTATATCAATTGATTTCAAATTTACATAGTATTGTTTTTCGTATTTAGTTTAGTTAATTCAATTTGCAATCACAACATTCAGAACCAACATATTTTCAGTCTTATTTGTAGATAGTTTCAATTTGCTAGGTGACTTTCTAATTTAATTTAATTTGTTGGTTATTTTGCCATATGTGATATCTAAATTGGGCTTGATCCTCGTGGAAATCGACTTCGGTACATACTGGATTTATACTTTAATTGCACACTCATGCTTTTGCGGGAGGCTCGATTTCATCACGTTTGAGAGGAGCGGTTCAAGTTAGAGTAAGGGTTGCCCCCAACTCTTTGGAATTGGCCAATCGCATTGATTTGGCCATGAAAAGCTTCTCGCACTCTCGAGATGACTGGATATGAAGCAGTATCATGATCCATAGTCTCACACACCACACAACACATATCTTTAATGACCTCACTCTCTACCCCATTCAACTTATGGACTTCTATGGCCCTTACCTTACGAGAAAGGTTAGCAATTCTAGCATTGATGTTATTAGCATCCTTAAGTTGAAACCTCCCTGTGCTTTGTGGGTTTGGCCTAGATTTGGGAATTTGGGTCTTAGTGGTCGCCGAATCTCTAGCCAAATTTGCTTAGTCAAGGTAGTTGTAAGCTTCAATGGGATCCTTGTCGAAACGGGTCTGGGCGCACATGGACTCAACAAATTGTTTCAATTGTGGGGTTAAGAATGAGTAAAAGGTATTAATGATATGCCAATTAGGTAACCCATGATGTGCACAAGAATGTAGTAATTTCTTGAATCTCTCCCAACATTGGAAGAAAGATTTGCCTAGCATTGGAGAGAATTGTGAGATTTTGCATCTAAATGCCTCAGTCCTATGCTTGGGAAAAAAGTGTTTCAAAAATTTCCCGCCCAAGAGTGTATGGATACAGGCCTCAATGAGTTATGAAAAAACGTATTGTCGGACTATAGCTTTGCTTATGGATACTAGATAGATAAACACTATGCAAGTATAACTATGGCTAAGTGCATACACATACGTGTCAAGAAAAGTAAATACGAATCAAACAATTGACACACGATATTTTTGCTGTGGAAACGTATACTGGGAAAAAAACCATGTGCCATTTTTCCGAACAAAGATTATGCATTAAAAACCACTATTTAAACGGTTACAAGAACACTTACAACCAAAACTCCATCGACTCCTCGACTCTATTGGTTGCTTTATACTTGCTCGACTCCATGATTTACCATTAATGTGCTTGATCACCGTACAGATCCCTTAGTACAGATTTGGTGCCTTGAACTCCATCAAGACTTCGATTGTTCAAGGTTGAAGAGTTATTGTTGCTAAGAATCAACTGAGAGCTTCAACAATGTTTAGAAAACTTTTAGGAACTCTCTTATGCAGTTACTCTATCTTAGAAACCCTGAAAAGAATTCCTCTTTTTATAGGAAATGAAAGAGACTTGTAAAAAAGAAAGGTTTCCTTCTAAGTAGATTCTGCAAAAAATTCACGACACCCTTGAGCGAACTACATCGAAGTCGATTGAGTCAGACAGATAGATTTGCACACTCTCTCTATCTTCGATCGAAAGGTATCGAAGTCGATCCAAAGGTATCAAAGTTGTCTGTGTTTTTCTACAGTTTCTGTATCTTCGATCCAAAGCTATCGAAAGGTATCTAACTTGAATGCTTCTTGAAGATTTCCATTTATTCTTCATCTCAAGCATCTCTTAGCTAATGCTTGTAAATGAAGAACTTTCTGGACACAAAACCTTGCTTCTTGAATGCTTGTGATTGACACCCAACATCCCAACTTACAAGGGGTATAAATGAACACAAAATTCGCTAATTACAAAAGTTTACAATCTCTCCCTATAGAAATTTTGTGACCAAACACCCTAGTCTAAACATATTAGGTTACATGAAAAGATAGACATTACAAAGCTTAACAAAGCTAACCCAAATCATAAGCTTCAAGTAACTAGGATATGCCTTTTCAAGAATCACAAGCACCTGCATAAGATAAATCTCAAGAAACCATCAAATGCAAGGATATAAGGCATTAAAAACATCATGTATTCTCCCCTTTTTTGGAACAAATTGACAAAGGCGGCAAGCATAGGAGGAGAATTAACAATCCAACACAATAGATAATTATCCAAAACAATATCCAAAGAGATATATATCAACAATGAAAAGATAATCATTCAACAAAAACAATCCACCACTAGCCGCAAAGATAAGACAAGCAAAAATAGGCTAGGAATGAAACAACCAAGTCTAAAACAGTATGACAAAATAAACAACCACCAAACTAGCTATAAAGGAGACTATCAACAATAACGAGCTAACATAGTAGAAAAGGTGGCTTGGAAATCAGACTTTTCCTTTTCCATCTTGGTTAAACACTACACTTTCAAGATGAAATCGAACACAATACTAAAAAAATTAGAGCTTATGACATTTTTAAAAAATTTTGCCCAGAAATGCGCTTCGCTGGAGCTAGAGGTATTGAAGTCAATCAAAACACTCTTGATCCTTTTCACTAGATCAAAGTTGATCAAAAGAAGCAAAAAAGACCAATTTTGAAAATTTTGATAAATCGATGAACTTTTCAACCTTTAGGAGTCCTGGAAAGACATGACCAATCACAACTGAGCAAATATAGACTCATGAATATCAAGATACGACTTAGCGTGAAAAGATCAACATCAAACACACATAAAAGTCACACAAAAATGAACACAATTTGTCATAAGATGATTAAGAGCATATCAATAACAATGTAATGGTGTAAGCATGAACTTCATAGAGACCAATGAGAATTTAGATCCTAGCAGTGATCAAGAATAATGTACCATGTACAAATAGCTTGTAGATCAACACACCTAGAGGTCAAACCTATCTAATCCCATGCTCTCAATTTTTTTTTAAGTACTCCCCCTCAATCTTTTCAATGGAATTCCAACTCTATCTCTCCAATAATGATAACTTTGAGACATAAAGATATGGCGACTTTCACACACATGAGTAGGTAGCTTTTTTCTCTTGTCACATAATAATGGTAGTTGCACTCACAGTCACTGGTAGTCCTTTCCATAGAAAACAAGAATGATGTGAGAGGGAATCAACAAAAAGTCAATCTAGGCATAAGATAATCCACAATTATTCGACAATGGCATTAACAAGTTGAAAATATCATAAAGGTGGATTCCAAATTCTAAGATGTCTCAAGAAGTGTGCTTCTAAATGAACATGAATCATCAATATGATAAAGATCACTGAAACCATTGACTCATATTTGTGTATGAAATCATGCAAACAAGATTCAATATTAAACAAGCATGCACATCAATCTACACATTTGTGAATATTTGAAATAATGATTGAGCATGAACAACAAAAAACCTTTTTGTATTTTTCAGATATCTATGTTTTATTTTTCAATAAATTAAACAAAAAAAAATAAAAAATAAGTCATAGAACTGGATCCACAAGATAAGCAAGAAGCAAAAATATCATAGGCTATGTCACAAGCAACCTTTAATCAGCAAGGCTTGAATCTATAACTTTCTTAGGGGTATTCAAAGATTCCAAATCAAATTTTCTTACCCACATAACAATCATCTTCAGTTTGTCAATGAACTCATGAATTTTGGGTGTAGTCTTAGTTCTTGCCTTGACATTGTGGTTCCTTCTTTGACCATGATTTGTGAAAACCTGCCTGGGCATTGAAACAAATCTATTCACATGTTTAGTAAAGACTCTAATATGATTTTCCAACCTCTTATAATCATTCATAGGTTGTTGATGAGTATAAGATCTATAAACCCTATTCTATTTATGGCAATAAGGTCTAATATGACCAAACACACCATAATGATGACAAATAGGATTAAATTTAGAAGATTGTTCATTCCTAGGATTCTTGGGCTTCACATTAGAAGTGATGACTTTGGGAGGAACAAGTTTATTCTCCAAAGTAGGACAATGGGGCCGGATATGACCCTTAACACTACAATAATGACAAATAGGAACTAAATGTGTGATAAAATCATCATCTTTTAAAGAATCATACTTACTTGAAGGCACCAAATTGATTTGCTTCTTGGGTTGCTTTCAACTAGATTGTTGATCTTCATACCCAAGTCCATGCATGTCCCAAGCATTCCTTTGATCTTCCAAATCTCTTTCAAATGTATTAGTACCATTGTTGAACTTCTTGAATGACAACATTTTCATTTCAAGTTTGGATTCAAGTTTCTTCACATTTTCTTCAAGTGTTTTCTTGATTGCCTCCCTATCATCTGTGTTTACAAGGTTAATCGGTGAGTCTTCAATTGGTTTATTTTAGCTTGAGTATCAATAACTTCCTTTTTCAACACTTCAACTTCATCCAATACTTTCTTCAATTTTGTTCCCAACTTGACATTTACTTTTGTCAACTTATTGTATTGTTGATAATGTTGATCATAGGCTAATTGGAGCTCACTTGTTTCTTTATCATCAGATTCTTCACTTCTTTTAGTTTTGAAGACCCAACTGAATCATTAGCATCATTAGAATTTTCTATTTTTTTGGGCTTTGATGAAGACTCAAATATCTTGGAGGTAGATATAACAAAAGCTATGAAGTTCTCAGATCCATCATTCTTATCAGACTCTTCTTCTTTCTCTGAATCGCTCCGTGTAACAGTCAAAACTCTACTTTCCTTATTTTTCTTCTTATTGGGACAGTCTTGTGCAATATGTCCATAGCCATGACATTCAAAGCACCATTTTTGACCTGATATATATATTTTCCTCACAAACTTAATCTTATCAAAAGGTTTAGCTTTAGTTTTATCAAGAGAAGAAGATTGGCATTGTTGTCTCTTTTTGAAATTTTTTTGACAATAACAGCCATATCTTTGGAACCCATATTAGAGTCATTATCACTTACTTCATTCATGCATTCCTTAATAGAATTCAAAGCTAATCTTTTGTTCTCTTTAGGATGACAAGAATTAGTTTCATAAGTTTGTATGGAACTAACTACATCCTCAACTTTCATGGAGTCTATATCCTTGCTTTCCTCAATTGCCATAACCTTGGGTTGAAATCTTTCTAGTAAAGATCTTAAAAATTTTTGAACAATTTTAGAAAGAGGAATTCATTTACCAAGGTTAAAACTTGAGTTGACGATATCGCTAAGTTTAGAATAAAAGTAATCAAAAGTTTCATCGTCATCCATTCTCAAGTTTTCAAAGGCAGAGTACAATCATTGCAGTTTAGCTATTTTCACAGTTGTGGTACCTTTATGGGTAATTTGTAAAATATTCCATGCCTCTTTAGCAATTTCATAGTTAGAGATTCGACGAAACTCTTCAGATGTGACACCATTATAGATGGCATTCATCGTTTTGCTATTCCACACAATTTTCAAAATTCATTTATCCCATTGATCTGTTGTTTTCAAAATCATGTTATCTTCAAATTCAATGGTAGGTGGGGTCCAATAATTCACAACTGCTGCTAAATTCACTCATCAATAGATTTTTAGAAAAGCTCGCATCTTTGCTTTTCAATAGGGATAATTAGATCCATCAAACAATGGAGTTCTAAAAGTAAAACCACCTTCCTTAGGCAAATCTATAGTTCCAGACAATCAGGATCTCATTCTTTCAAAAGTCAAAATATTTTTGAGTATCACTCTCTAATACCTATTGAAAAAACATATTGTTGGACTATAGCTTTGCTTGTGGATACTAGTTAGATAAATACTATGTAAGTATAACTTTGGCTAAATGCATACACACATGTCAAGAAAAGTAAGTATCAATCAAGCAATCAACATACAAGATTTTTACTATAAAAACCCAAACTGGAAAAAAAGTCATGTGTCTACTTTGCCGAACAAAGATCAGGTACTAAAAATCATTGTTTAAACATTTACAAAAACAATTACAACCAAAACCTCATTGACTACTTGACTCCATTGGTTGCCTTGTACTTGCTTAACTCCACGATTCACTGTCACCGTGCTTAATCACCATACAAATCCTCTTAGTATGGATTTGGTGCCTTGAACTCCATCAACACTTCGATTTTTCAGGGTTGAAGAGTTGTTGCTAAGAATCAATTGAGAGCTTCAACAATGTTTAGAGAACTTTTAGAAACTATCTTGTGCGGCTATTCTCTCTTAGAAACCCTAAAAAAAATTCCTCTTTTTTATAGGAAATGAAAAAGACTTCTAAAAAAGATAGGTTTCCTTCAATCGAAAGGTATTGAAGTAGATCCAAAGGTATTGAAGTTATCTATATTTTTCTGCAATCTCTGTATCTTCGATTCAAAGCTATTGAAAGGTATCCAAGTTGTTTATTTTACACTAGCTGATATATCTTTGATCCAAAGTTATCAAAAGGTATCCAACTTGAATACTTCTTGAAGTTTTCCACTTATTCGTTATCTCAAGCATCTCTTAGCTAATGCTTATGAATGAAGAACCTTCAGGACACAAAACCTTACTCTAAAAAATAGTTGTGATTGACACCAACATCCCAACTTACAAGGAATATAAAAGAACTCAAAATCTGCCAATTACAAAAGTTTACAAGTTGAACCATGTCTTGGCCTTGTCTTTATGAAATTGGGGCATCAATTGCATCAAGCTTGGCTTGAGGTTTAATGTGTTGTGATAGGTAGCGAAGACTATGCATGAAGTAGGTGTTTGCCTTGCTGGATTCAAATAATCCCACAAGGTTCTAGCATGGGGAGCACCTATGTCATGATGGTTTCTGCCTCTCTCAAAGTCACCTCCTACATTAGTATTAGGATTAAGGTTGGGTTCAAATTGCAGTTTAGATTGAGTGGAACACCAACATTAATGTTCACCATTGGGATTGGTCCTAAGTCAACAATTAATGGTTGACCGGAGTTAGGATCTCTAATGGGTGAAGGAGTACAAATGTGATCAACTTGAACTAAATGGTTGTGGATGTCTCTAATATAAGATGACATGTAAATGCAATGCACAAATAGGAGAGCATTTGAGTCTCAAGCAACACTATCATACACAAGCCCTTCCATTGATTCTCCTTTCAAAACTTTCCAATGTCCACAAATATAAACCACCGATTCAATACTAAATATCAATTCACCCAACCGACACTTCTAGTTTTCATATGCAATGACACTACTACCGATAAGTAATTAGCAAACAAGCCTATCCACCAAAAACTATCCATCGATTGATTAACTAAGCAATTCAATCGCTCTTTAACCCAAAGTTTGTTAATGTTTACTCTGTGCCTTTGGTCCCCGACAACGGTACCAAAACTTGGTTACGTTCTAATCGGTATTGTCAAAGTACGGTTGTCGTGTGTAGTTTAAATCCTAGTATGACTGGATATCAAATCCTTAAGGACCAAGCTCAATATAAGCGTAGCACTAGGAAATACTAATCAACCTAAGATTCAATGGAGATTTGTATAACTCAAATCAAGGACCACTACATAGATCGTTGATTTGAAGAATTTCGACTATAGATATAGAAATTCATTAGCAATTGATTATATAATTGAACTCAATTTTAGAATCACGAATTCACACCATAAATTTGTGCAATCCCTATACTAATTCTAAGATTATGCATAGAAATTACCAAATATAGTATAGAATTTAAGTTTCCTTAAGAATCTAACTATCAATTGCTATGAATTGAAGTAATTAGAGGATAAAGCTTTAAGATCTAATTTACCTCCATGTGAAGCTTAAAAATCTTGGTTGTTCTTCATAATTGCATCTAAGAGTAGAATTAGCTACCCATTTCCATGATCAAATGCATAAAAGCTTGAAGAAGTATGGAATTCATTGATATATAATGAAAATACAATGCTATTGTAAGGTTTCTCTCTTTAGAAACTATATATAACTGCTGTAATGATGTACAAAAATGTAGAAAAGTAAAGCTAGATCCCCAATTGGGTACAGAACAACCTTAAATAGTAGGAAATTAAAATAGATCTTCGTTAGGCGTTTGACCAATGGCATTGACTTGGCCATGCAAAGCTTCTCTCACTCCCGGGATGACCAAACATGAAGCAGTATCATGATCTGTAGTCTCATACACCACACAACACGTATCCTTAATGACTTCTCTCTCTACCACATTCACCTTTTGGACTTCTATGGCCTCTACCTTATGAGAAAGGTTAGCAATTCAAGCATTGATGTCATCAGCATGCTTAAGTTGAAACTGCCCCGTGTCTTATGAATTTGGCCTAGATTTAGGATTTTGGGTCCCGGTGGTTGCCCAATCTCTAACCAAATTTGCTAAGTAGTCAAAGTAGTTCATTGGGATCCCTATCGAAAAGGGTCCTGACACACATAGCCTCAACAAATTATTTCAATTGTAAGGTCAAGGATGAGTAAAAGGTATTAATGATATGCCAATAGGCGAACCCATGACATGAGCAAGAATGTAGTAATTCCTTGAATCACTTCCAACATTAGAAGAAATATTCACCTAGCATTAGAGGAAATTGTGAGATTTAGCATCTAATAGCCTCGGTCCTATGTTTAGGGAAAAAGTGTTTCAAAAATTCCCCTTGTAATGAGGCCCAAGAGTGTATGGACATAGCCCTCAATGAGTTGAACCATGTATTGGCCTTCTCCTTCAGAGAAAATAAGAAAAGTTTCAAAAGGAAAACCCCCCTTGGACAAGTGTTATCCATGAACATTGAACACTGAACACGTATCCTCAATTTCCTTGATGAAAGAATACGGTCGTTTAGATTCCAACCCATGAAATTGGGCTATCAATTGCATCAAGCTTGACTTGAGGTTTAATGTGTTGTGATGGGCGGGGAAGACTATGCATAAAGTAGGTGTTTGCCTTGCTAGATTCAAATAATCCCGTAGGCTTTTAGCATGGGAAGTACTTATGTCACCATGGTTGCTCCCTCTCTCAAAGTCACCTTTTACATTAGCATTAGGATTGAGGTTAGGGTTCAAATTGGGGTTTATATTGGGTGGAACACCATTATTAATGTTTGCCATTGGGATTGGTCCTAAGTCAACAATTAAGGATAGACCGAGGTTAGATCTGTAATGGGTGAAGGAGTACGAATGTGATCAACTCAAATTAGACAGTTGTGGGCATCCCTAATGTAAGATGACATGTAAATGTATTGCACAAATAGGAGACCATCCGAGTCTTAAGCAACACAATCATACACAAGCCCTTCAACTCATTTGCCTTCCGAAACCCTCCAATCTCCACAAATATAACGCACCGATTCAATATTCACTATCTATTCACGCAACTGATACTTTCAGTCTAATTATGCAAAGACAATACTATTGATAAGCAATTAGCAAACAAGCCTATCCACCGATTGATCAATTAAGCAATTAAAAAATTCTACACTATCCAAAAAAAAAAAAATCCTAAAATAAAAGAGAAAAATCAAGAAATAAAATTTAGCATGCTATTAACATAAAAGGAAGAATGAAGTTACCCATGACCTTAGCTGAAGATCCCTCTGTCATAGTGGATAAATGGAGATCCAATCCACCAATCACTTTTTAACCCAAAGTTCGTTGATGTTTACTTTGTGCCTTTGCTCTGCGACAACAACTCCAAAACTTGGTTACGCTCCAATTGGTACCACAAGAGTACGGTTGTCATGCATTATTTAAATCCCACTAAGATTGGATATCAAATCCTTAAGGACCAAGCTCAATATAAGCGTAACTCTAGGAAATACTAACCAACCTAAGATTCAGTTACAATTGAGAGAATTGTATCTAAAATAGACCGAAAATCCTTTAATGTTGGGAGATTGTGGTTCACTACACTAATTCTAAGCAATTAACATTATTTTTATGAATTGAGAAGAGTCTTGGATTCAGTTACAATTGATTAGTATTTGCTAGTGCTACGCTTATATTGAGCTTGGTCCTTAAGGATTTGATATCCGGTTTTCTCAATCATTGATTCAAAGAATTTCGACAATAGATATAGGAATTCACTAGCAATTGATTATAGAATTGAACTCAATTTGAGAATCATGAATTCGCACCATAGATATGTACAATCCCTATATCAATTCTAAGATTGTGCATAGAAATTACCAAACATAGTATAGAATTCAAGTTTTCTTAAGAATTTAAGTATCAATTGCTATAAATTAAAGTAATTAGAGGACAAAACTTTAAGATCTAGTTTACCTCTATTTGAAGCTTAAAAACCTTGGTTGATCTTCACAATTGCATCCAAGAATAGAATTAGCTATCCATTTCCATGATCAAATGCATAAAATCTTGAAAAAATATGGAATTCATTGATATATAATGGAATTACAAAGCTATTCTACGGTTTCGCTCTTTAGAAACTATATATAACTGCTGTAATAAAGTATAAAAACATAAAAAAATAAAGCTAGATCCCCAATTGGGTACAAAATAGCCTTAAATAGCAGGAAATTAAAATAGCTCCGTCTAGTGTTCAAATGCCCTAAGACCTTTCAAATGGCCGTTTGAATGCCCATTGAATGGTCATCGAATGGTTGAAGCAAGCCTCAGTATTTCCCCTCTACTATCAAACCTAATTTGAGCGATATAAAATGCTCGCAGAATCTCACCTAGCGTTTGAATGGATGGACCTAGCGTATGAACAGCCGTTCATATGCTCGGGATACTATTTGAACATCTCTGCAAATTTTTCTCTTTTCGATCATTTTAAGCTTTATTTATTACACAAGGTTTATTTAGGCAGTTTAGGGACAATTTATAGCTAATAAAGCAGAGTAAATCCTATAATAGAGCTAATAATCCACATAATCGGGGATCATGATTTTACTTTTGGAGTGTAATCACAACCCTCTGTGACCAGATAGTGCCCTCCTAGAACTTGACCCCCAAAGTTTTTGAGATCAAAATCAAAAGACGCGACCATGAGATCTTTGAATTAAAGATTGAAATCTGAACTATCAACGATACGGTAGCTGATCATAATGATTAGAGAGAAAGGCAGGGGAGACATCGCGAACAAACGAGTGATCAACACATGCATCGATCAAACCGGAGAAAGAGAAGGGCCGACTCCAAGAGCTCGAGTGTCCCCTCAGCCGAATGACTAAGAAGCCAGGCTCCTAGCATTGGTTATAGAGCCGAGTCTCACGCAAGAGATTGACACCATGAAAGAGGATGATCACATGATTACCTTAGGCAATGGTTAAACAACCAACTTGAGGGGTGAAACATACAATCAAAACGGAGGACGGCTCGGGACTTAGTGCGTAAAGCTTTACAGCAGATAACATCTTCACCATTCATGGAGGAGATCAAGAGGCACAAACCACCGAGGAAGTACCCCCTATGATGGGAAATTAGACCCCATCAGCTATGTCAGACATTATAAGCAGACGATGATGTTGTGGAGTAGGGATAAATCCCTAATGTGCTGAGTATTCCCTTCCAACTTCGGCGAAGCAACCCTTCGTTGGTTTGATAATTACCATTTGGGACAGTGGATTCCCTACTTTCCACACAAAAAAAGGATGATAAAAGGTTAAGGCAGTATATAAGGCATTACTGAGAGGCCTATAATGAAATTAAAGACTGCAGTGAACAGGAATATCACCTTAGGCAACCCCTGACTAAGAGACCTGTGCTTAGCATGCCCGAGCTCATGGAAACGATAGAGCAATACTCCAAAGTGGGAGAGGATACCTTGTTACCCAACCAAGATTGGAATGACAACATAACTACGATTAAGAAAGATGCCAAAGAGGCTAAGAAACCTCAAAGAGAGGAGGCCGACCAGAAGGGCAAGAAGGCCTAGAAACCTCAAAGAACTGATTTATCAGATACTGCTCTAGATAAAAGATAAGCCCTATTTTAGATGGCCACAGAAGTTAATGGGGGACCCAAGTACAATGGATCAAAAATTTTTTGCTCTTACTATAGAGAGAAGGGGCATATAATAAAGAATTGCAAACACTTCAAGAGCCATTTGAAGGATCTAGCCCGAGCAGGAAACCTTTGGTAATTCATTGACCACTCTAAGACAAAGGATGAAGAACAGTCAAAACTCAAGGAGGTCCCTTAGAAGGGGACTCGACTAGATCAGCCATGAGTAATAGCAGTCTTATAGGGCTCAATCAATCCTCAAGCAATTGACCCCAACAAATATCAAGCAGATATTCAGAAGGCTGTCCATCTCAAGGAAGTCATGTAACTACAATCCCCATCAACCATAACCTTATGAAGACATGGCAAGAGTCCAGACTCCACACAACGATGCTTTGGTGGTAACACTTAGGGTTAGAGACTGCGACGTGAGGTGATACTTTATAGACCAAGGTAGTTCTTCAAAAGTCATATACTATGACCTGTTTAAAAAACTAGGCCTAAAGGATACTGATCTACAGCCGTCACTTAACCCTTTTATTGGCTTCATCTCAGATCTGGTCTAGCCACTAAGAAAAGTGACCTTACTGGTGATGGCTGGAATAGTGACCCTCACGATGGAGTTCCTTATGGTAAACATGTCATCGCCCTATAATGCAATAATAGGTCGGACATGCTTACACCTCATAAAGGCAATACCATAAACCTATCAAGCAAAGACGACATACAAGAAATTTGAGGCGATCAGGTTACAAGGGTCAAGATTGATCAGGTTCAGATGATGGATTTGCACGAAGATACCCCCACCCTTAATGATGTTGGGGAGCTTCCTAACAAGAAGGTCATGAAAGAGTTGAAGAAGATCAAGATAGACATGCCAAATAAGGAGAAGTACTTCATGATCGGTATAACCTATACAACAAAAGAAAAGGCAGCTTTGGTTAAGTTGGTAATTGAGAACTTGGAGGTCTTCGCCTAAACACCCTTTGAGATGCCATGGATAGATCTAGAGGTCGCTTGCCATCACTTAAAATTTGACCTACAATGCTAAACTATAGTACAGAAAGGCAGAAGAGCAGCTACGCATCATGTTGATGCTGTAATCGAAGAAGTACAAAGGCTCCTTGAAGTGGGAGCAATAAGGGAGGTGTACTACCCTTAGTGGCTCATAAACATAGTGGTTGTCAAAAAGAAGAATGGAAAATGGAGGGTCTATATAGATTTCACCAACCTCAACAAAGGATGCCCCAAGGACCTGACATGACCGTAGCAATATAACACCCAAGAGTAAGTGGCTGCGACGTAGTATATCCCTGCAAGGCCAAGGTCGATTTTCTACAAGGATTGAGCCAAGTATAGGCTATAGGTTTCGACAAACACTCAAAACTCTTTGACCTCACACAACTCACTAAATTGCCTCTAAAAATAGAAATGAAAAATAATTTGATTTGAAGAGTTTGTTTCTTAAGCTAAAACTATGGAAATGAAAACTATATTTAATAAAGTTAAAGGGGATTGGATTGAATTGATTCAAACACACAAATTACCCAAAGATCTCAATGAAGGTCTATAAATCAAATCATTAACCACAATCAAGGGTAATGATCTAGAGAATTAGGTTTTAGAGAAACATAGATTCTACCTCAATTGATGTTAGATTAATGCTCAATCATAGGATCATAGGTTAATACCATTGATTTGGATGAAATCAATTCACAATTGAGAGTTTATAAGTTGAATTCACCAAACATAATCAATAACCTAAGAGTACTTATGAATCTAACACTCAATTTGATAGAATTACAATCCAATGAGATATTTTAATGAGATTATGGAATACCTTCAATGAAGACTTTGAGTCCCTTGAGTTTTCTTCACAATTGAACCCAATTTGGGGTTTAACTACTCATTTCCATGGTGAATTCAACAATTTGAATTTGAATAAAAGATGAAATCAAAGCTAATTGAAGAATTGGCATTGAAAAAGACTTAAATTACAATGTATCTCCCTATAGAAAGCTCTCTAACTACCTATTTATCTGCAGAAATACGTATAGAAAAGTAGATAAAAGATGGATCCCCAATCTAAGTATAAAAATTGACTTTATAGGTTGAAATTAAACAAAGCTGCCCTCAACCGTTCTAACGGTCGAATGGGAAAAATCAAGCCTTAGTAATTTCGAACGGTTTCATAAGGGCTCCTTCTAGTCGCAATATTTGCAAAAGCTTCGAATGCCCTTGGGGGCAATTTGAACAGTTGAAAAGTGTTCAAGGGCCGTTCAAATGGTCACTTTACCATTTTTCCCTCCGATGCTCTAATTTGTTCCTTTTAAGCTTGGTTCCTATAAAATAGCCATAGACATAGATTATGATCATAATACAGCTAAAAATAAGAGAATACTACTAAATTAGGTGTAACAATTAGCTATTTAGAGGATGATGATTACACTTTTGGAATGTAATCAAGACCCTTTCTCACTTCCAAAGATTGATCAATTGGTAGTTGTAACTTCAGGTCACGGAAGGATGAGTTTCTTAGATGCATACAGAGGCTATCATCAATTCCCCATGCATAAAGAAAATAAGGAGAAGACAACTTTTATCATTCCAAGAGGCATCTTTTGTTACATAGTAATGCCCTTTAGACTAAAAAAATGCCTCGACAACTTAACAAAGATTGGTCACAAAGATGTTCAAGGATCACATCGGCACCTTTGTTGAGGTGTGTAAGCCCCCATTTTTGACCGCTCGGCAGTCTACACTCCATCCAGACTTGTGTTCAAGTCATTATGGGCGTATTCGAACCAAAACCAACTTTTTAAGTCCAAATCCCATCTGTCCATCGCTTTGCGGGCCCGTCAGGCCCAAATAGAGGTAAAATGACCAAAACGCCCTTAGGGGCATTGTTCTTTCCAACTCCAACTCCAACCCCTCTCTCGAGACAGTTGATTCCTCGAGACGGTAAATCTATTCCAATCAGGCACGTCTTTTTGAAGACGGTAAGTCCCCTTTCCAATCCCTCTCTCGAGACAGTTTATACCTCGAGACGGTTCCAAATCAGGCACGTCTTTCTGAAGATAGTAAGTCCCATTTCCAATCCCTCACTCGAGACAGTTTATTCCTCGAGACGGTTCCAATCAGGCTGTCTTTTCGAAGACGGTAAATCCCCTTTTCAATCCGTCTCTCGAGACAGTTTATTTCTTGAGATGGTTCCAAATCAGGCACGTCTTTCCGAAGATGGTAAGTCCCCTTTCCAATCCCTCTCTTGAGATAGTTTATTCCTCAAGACGGTTCCAATCAGGCACGTCTTTCTGAAGACGATAAGTCCCCTTTCCAATCCCTCTGTCGAGACAGTTTATTCCTCGAGACGGTTCCAATCAGGGCCCCTTTAGTAACTTCCCGAGAATGCTTCTTATAGTATTCTCAACATTTTCTTATCTTTTCGGATCATTTCGAGTCAGTTCCGGCCAACCCGGCATAAAATGACCGTTTTGCCCCTAGTGGGCCGGTCTCCTTTTTCAACCACACCGGCTCTAGGTATCAAACCGGTAACCTCCCGAGAATGCTTCTTATAGTATTCTCAACCTTTTCTTATCTTTCCGGATCATTCTGATTCAGTTCCGGCCAACCCAGCACAAAATGACCGTTTTACCCCTGAAGGGCCGGTCTCTTTTTCCGACCACACTGGCTTTGGGTATCAAATCGGTAACCTTCTGAGACTACTTTTTGTAGTGTTCTCAACCTCCCTTTACCTTTTCGGATCATTCCGAGTCAGTTCCGGCAAACCCGATGCGAAATGACCGTTTTGCCCCTAGTGGGCCAGTCACCTTTTCCGACCACACCGGCTCTGCGAATCAAACCGGAAACCTTTAGGAACATTCTGAATAATGTTTTCAAATTCCAAGTCTTCTTCCAGGACAGTCTGAGTTCGTCCCGGCAGCTTCCCGATCCGATTGACCGTTTTGTCCCTAAAGGCCCAATTAACCCTTCCGACACGTTCTATCCTCAGTTTTCAAGTCAAATACCTCCAAGACACTATTTTAAGTGTTCCTGCTCTTTTTCAGCCTTTCGGGTCATTCCCGATCTTCCAAACTCCTTCTCAGACTTTTCGGAGTCACTCCTAGTGAAGCCAGGCTAAAATTGCATGATAGTCACTAGTACAGGCGTCCAAATCTAGTCAAAGATACGTTGCTTACCGACCTAAATACTTTCCTAATTGGCTGGCACCACTAGTAGTGGTGCCAAGCCAAGAATTGGCCTGGCGCCACTCCTAATGGCGCCAATAGCAATTTTGCCCGGGCGCCACTACAATAGGTGCCAGGTTTGTCCAACCTCTATAAATACAGAGCCTCTTCCAGCGTGAAAGAGGTCTGCAAACTCAGTTTAAGAATCATATAATTTGATATACAGAGCTCAGACACTTCAGAAACCCTAGCTTCTTTAGGTTCTCCAAACCCTAGCCATCATACGTAAACCCTAACCTCATATACACTCATACACTAGCCTTCAACCCTCCTTTGAAGACTTGAAGAGTTGCAATCTAAAGTTTGAAGACAACTATTGAAGATTAAAGATGAGCCTTCGAAGATCAAGACTGAAGTGAAGCGAAGACCGAAGAAAGCGAGACATGCAAAATAAATAAGATACAAGGTAGGTTTTCTATTTAAATTTCTGCATTCCCCCTCTCTCTTCTCTCTCCTATCCCATTTGGGTTTTCTCTATTTTAATACCCCATCTCTTTCCCCCCCCCCCCCCCCCCCCTTTCTTTGCATGCTTGAAACAAGGGGACTCCCGGTCCATGTGTAGGAATAGACTATCGGAGGGTCACCGTGTCAGGGGCTTTCTTTTAGTCTAACCGGAGACCACGTGGGTCCGACCCCCTTGATTATGTGGTGAAGCCTTAACCTTGTATGTTCACAACCCCAAAATTGCATTGTGTATATCATGATCTTGCATCTTCCAAAAATCGTTTTCAAAGTTGTTTTCGAACTTGTTTTCAAAATTGCATCAAAATCCTCTTTTTCAAAAACTTGTTTTCAAAATCACAATCCTAGGGTAATTCTAGCCTTTCCATGGCTAGGATTGCTGTAGGAAAGTGTTACATTAAAAGTGACTTTTATGGTCCATATTTTCAAATCTTATTGTTTTCAAAACCACTTTTTTAAAATGGTTCTAACCTTTTTATGGTTAGAATCGCTTTAGGAAAGTGAGACGTTTTTATACTTTCCAAAAAACTCTCTTTTCGAAAATCTCTTTTCCTAAAACCTCCTCTTTTAACGTACTTTCCTAAAACTCTCATTTCCAAATTTTTTTTCTAAAAACTCCCTCCCGAAATCTATTTTTCAAAACTCCCTTCCAAAATACTCTCCTCAAAATCTGCTTTTTAAAAAAACGCTTCCTAAATCTCCTTCCTAAAATTCTCTCCAACAATCTCCTTCCAAAAATCTTTCCAAAAACTCTCTCTTCAAGATCTTCCTTCTAGAAACTCCTCTCTAGGATTTCCTTCCAAAAATCTTCGTTTCCAAAAAACTCCCTTTTCAAAAAGCTCTTTCCCTTAGAGCCCAAGTCAAGTCCTAGAGCTAACAATTAGGAAACCCTAATTTTCTTGCCAAAAACACGGTTTTCAAACTTGTCTTAAAACCTAGGTTTCCAAAACCCCCGTTTTCTACGTCAAAATTAGGTTACCAAAAACCTCTTTTCTATGTCAAAATTATAGCCTTCCAAATCTAGGGTTTCTAAAACCTCCCTTTCCAAGTCCTTGTCAAATACAATCTTTCCTTTATGAAGCCAAATCCCATCTTCCCTTTAGGAAGCCAAATCCAATCTCCCATTTAGGAAATTAGATCCAATCCCCCGTTTTTGGAAACAAAATCAAAACCTTCTCTTTTAGAAACAAAATCCAATCCTTTCCTAATTCAAATCCTTCCTAATCTTCTACTTTCCTAAACCTTAAGTTTCCAAAACTTGAACATAAAAATCTTTTTTTAAAACTTAACTTCCACATCTTTCCTAATTCAACCATTTCCTAATTCTACCCCTTTTCAAATCTTAACTTTTCAAATCTTAACTTTTCAAATCCAAGTTTTCAAACCTTTCTCAAATTCAAACCTTTCCTAATCTCAAGATTTTCTAAAACTCTAAAACTTTCTAAATCCTAAACTTTCTAAATTTCAAATCTTTCTAAATTCCAAATCTTTTCAAATTCAAAACTTTCTTAAGTTAAATCTTTCTAAACCTAAATCTTTCTAATTTTCATACTTTTTAAATTTCAAATCCTTCCAAATTTCAAAACTTTCTAAGCTCAAAACTTTCATATTTTTAAAACTTCCTTGTTTTCTAAACATTCCAATTTTCAAAACTTCCCTATTTCAAAACATTCCAAATTCAAAACTTTCCTAAGTTGAAACTTTCTAAATTCAAAACTTTCCTAAGTTGAAACTTTCTTAATTCAAAACTTTCCTAATTTGAAAACTTTCCCAATTCGAAATCTTTCCTAAAATGGCGTTTTTCTAATTCGAACTTTTCCTAATTCAAAACTTTCCTAATTCCAAAACTTTTCTAAAATGACACTTTCCTATTCCGAAACTTTCCTAATCCAAGCCCTTCCTAAATCCAAGCTTTCGTAATCCTCCAAGTTCAATATTTGAGTCAATTCTTCTCTAAACTCTTTCCAAGTCAAATCGAAGCCTTCTTTTCTAAGTCTCAAGTCTTTCTAGATTTCATAAAACTGAGTTTTCCAAAGTCAAGTCTTTTCAAGTCTTCCAATCAAAGTTCAATCTCTCAATTTTCCAATCCAATTTCCAATTCAATCTCTTTCTTTCAATCAAACATTCTATCTTTTATCTGACTCTTGTCCGAACTACGACTGACTTGATTCCTCCAAAAGGATACATAGGCAACTCTCATGGGTGCGGTCACAACCTTCTTCAAATCTCAAATTCCATAACATCTTTCAATTTCTATTTCTACAATTTCTTTCCGATCTCTAATTCCACAACATTTTTCAAGTTTCCAATTCCATAACTCTTTTCAAATCTCTTTTCAATTCCAATTTCAAATCTATCTTTCCAAATCTCTTTTCAAATCAAATCAATTTCTTTCCAAATCAATTCTTCAATTCTCTTTTCTTGCACTTGCATATCATGCATCATGTTTTTCTAAACATTGTTTTTCAAAGTGAATAGGATTGGGCATTAGTTAGTTAAAGACTCTCATAGGTGAATCTAGGGTAGATTGACATGTAGGTACCGAAAGGGCGGGGTAGGGTGATGGCTTAGTGCGTCTTCCATACACGTAACCAACCTTCAAACCTAGATCACTGATTTCAAAGACCAAACGGAGTTATTTTTCAAAAAGGGCTAAATGTTTTCCAAAGGTTGCCAAATAACCTGTTTTCTTAAAAACCCTCTCTTGAGGAGATATTTTCAAAATCGTTTTCCAAAACCCTAAGTGTAGTTTTCGGATTATGCTTAGTTTTTAGGTGACCTAACTCACCTTAATCAAGTTAGGTGGCGACTCCAAACTTTTTCCAAAAGCCCTTTATTCAAACTTATTTTCAATTCAAACCTAGTCACACTCATTCTTCTAGGAGGGTGAGTTCTAACGAGAGAGTACAACATTTTTCCTGCTTGTGTGAGTATTCCTCGAGTGCGAAAAATCTGGGCGCGACAAGGTGTAAAGAGATGACATGGTTGTAAAGAGTAAGATCGGCGTAGACCACCTGGTCCACTTGAGCAAGGTATTCGAGATTCTAAAGAAGGATAAGATATGGCTAAATGCCTTAAAGTGTGCTTTTGGGATTGGATTGGCAAAATTCCTGGATTAGCTAGTTACTCACCGAGGAATTGAAGCCAACCCTGATAAGATCACATCTATCCAGAACATCCAAGCACCCAAAACCACAAAGGAAGTGTAGAAACTAACAGGGATGGCCACAACATTTAACCGCATTAGAAGTCGATCGTCAGATAAGTGCCAACCATTCTTCTAACTCTTGGAAAAGTAGGAACCCTTTAATTGTGGCTCAAAGTTTGACAAAGTATTGGATGATTTGAAAGCATACCTTGTCCAACTACTATTGCTATCAACACCAGAAAAAGATGAGGAGCTCTATATATATCTTGCCATTTTTGAGCAAGCGGTTAGTGCTGCGCTTATCTGACAAGAAGGGAAATAGCAAAAACTAGTATATTAGGTAAGCAAGACTCTACTAGATGCAAAAACTAGATATCTCCCATTAAAGAAGCAAGCCCTTACTGATTACACTCCAAAAGTATAATCTCAATCCCCTAATTAGTGGATTGTTAGCTTTAGTTTAGGTATTAGACAAGTATTTTATCCTTGAATTGTCCTAAACATGCCTTTTTTTTTTTAACCAAAAAATACATCACCAAGTGATCCCCCAAAGCAATCGAGCGATCACCAATCCCACCGAGCAATCGGCCGAGCGATTGCCAATCCTACCGAGTGCTCGGACGTTGAAAAAATGCACTGATTGCTAGATTCTGCAAGCCATTTTTAGCTATTTGATTTAGGAGCGCTAACTTCAAAGAGCTATTTTCACTGATTGATTTAGGAGCACTAACTAAGCGCTTTGTAGCTTGACCGAGCGCTCGCCTAATGAAGCCTTATTCTTTGTTCAGCATATAAAAGGCTGTTTTAGGCTTTTTTCTTTAAGAGGATCCCAACTTTATGTACTTAGTTTCTTAGATATAGTTTATACTTGAGAGCATTGTAGAGAGACAATAGGATTTTCTTACCTTTTCTTGCACTTTCTTTCATTTTCCTTGTATCCAAACACTACTTTCCTTGCAAATTAATACAATATATTTCAAGTTTATTGCATTTCTACCATGGATTCAAGTAGCTAAACCTATCCTTCAGTAGAATTGTGAAGATCAACCAAGGATCTTCAAGGGATTTCAATAAGAGGTATATGGATTGCATTGATTTATCTTAAGTTCTCCTTAATTCATCTTAATTGAGTATAGATCTCCTAGAAAACCTAGGTTCATAATCTCATTTGGTAATTTCTATGCACAATTACACAATTGGTATAAGGATTACACAAATCTATGGTTTGAATGTATGGCTCTTTTAATTGAACAATATTATATTCTCAATCAAGTATGGATATAAGGTTTTACTGTCTACATCTTCGGAATCAAGGATCCATGGAGTGATCCTTGATTTGAATTATAAATTTCTCTATTGAAACTCTTGTTGTGAATTGGTTGATTGGATCAATTGTATCCAAGCCTCTTTAATTACAACTAAATCTAGTTTTAATTGCTCTCATTAGTTGTTAATTGCTTTGCATTAGTTTAGTTAGCACAATCTCTCAAACAAAAAATGATTTTCGGTCTATCTTCAATCTAATTCTCTTTAATTTTGCAATTCAACTTTGTTTAATTGAGTGTTAGTTGAGTGCTATGTCATATTGATTTCGATCTTTGAGGAAATTCGACTCCGGTACTCACCGGATATATACTTCAATCGCGACACCCGTTTTCTTGTAGTGGGCTCAATTTCTGAACATCTTTGGAAGCAATTCAAGTTTTGGCTTGTCATGACATCTAGAAACCTGGTCCACTACTTCGGAGCACATACTATCAATGTCCTGATTGTAAGCACCCCATTTTTGCCTGTTCAGCAATCTCTGGCCCGACCAAACTCACTTTCAAACACTGCAAACACATTCAAACCCAAATTGGCCTTTCAAACTCTAGTCCAGTCAATCAATCACTTCCGAAGCCTGTCAAACCACAGAATTAAATTCGCAGAGATCACTTCCATACCAGGTTGAGTGGTGCCAGGCCAAAATTTGGCTAGGCACACCATTATTAGTAATAGTGGCACCACCTCTTCTTTTTTTGCCTATAAATACAGTGCACCCCTAGCATATTCCAAGTAAAAAAAAATCACAAAGAAACTTTGCCAAACTCTCTGCAACCCTCGAAATTCCACAAAACCCCAATCTCTGTGGGGGTTTGAGCCTCCCTAGCCATATACACTCTAATCCTAGCCTCCAAGCACCATTGAAGGTCACTTTCAGCCCCTTTAAAGCTCTTGAAGGCCTCTCAAGACCAAGACAAAGGCTCCATAGAAGCTTGAAGAAGATTCAAATACAAGGTAGGATTCCTATTTACATATTGTAATCCTCCACTCCTTCTTTTCTCCCTCCTAGTCCACTTGGAATATTCTCTATTTTAATCCCCATCTTCTACCTCCTTTTCTTGCATGCTTTAAACAAGAGGACCTTGGGTCCATGCCTGGGGAAAGCCTTGGGGAGGTCATCAGTTGGGGACCTTCCTATAGTCTATCTTGTGATGGTGTGGTCTCGAGCCTTCTTAATTGTAAGGTGGAACCTCAAACCGTGTATGTTGACCATCGTTTGCATTGTAATTACCATGATCATGCATTCTTTACAATTATTTTTCTTTCAAACTCACAGTCCTAGGGTAATCCTATCCTTTTCATGGTTAGGGTTTCCCTAGGAAAGTGATATTTTCAAAGTGGTCACCATGGTCCATACTAGGGTTTCAATCCCTAAATTCCTTTCAAAATTGCAACCCTAAAGTCTAGGCTTTTTATGGTTAGTATTGCTTTAGGAAACTGATATATTTAAAGAGGCCTCCAAGGGGCACACTAGGGTTTCAAACCCTAAACACCTCTTTCAAAACCTAGTTTTTAAATCTTTTTAAATTGCATGTTCAAAGGTTTTTTCAAAAATTGGTCCAAAAGTTGCTTTTTTGAAGCCCCCGAAGTCCATGTCTTAAGAAACCCTAGCTTTGTCCCCTGAACTCCATTCTAGCATTCATTGCATTCAAGTCGCGTCAAAATAATTTTCAAAATCATTGGTGAATCATGTCTTTCAAAATCACCTAACTTTCTTGAGTTGTCACATAAAATCGTAAGTTTTCCATGCAAAATACTTCATATAAAATCATGAAAGATTTACATATAAAATCATAGATTTTCGAATCCAATCTTATTATTTTTAACTTCAATTCAAATCAAATCTTTCCATTTTGAAAGCAAAATCAAATGTTTCCATTTTGAAAACAAAATCAAATATTCTATTTTGGAAACAAAACCAAATCTTCCCTTTTTGGAAACAAATTCAAATCTTTCCTTTTCAGTTCAAATATTTCTTTTTCCAATTTTAAATTAAATCTTTCCATTTTTAGCACAAAATCGTATCTTTTCATTTTTAACATGAGATCATATCTTTCCTTTTTCAACATGAAATCATATATTTTTTTCATATAAAATTATAGTTTTTTCAAATTTCCTTTCCATTGCATGCATGTACCCACCTTCCAAAACTATTTTCCAACCTTAGGTCAACCAAACCCTAGTGGGTCAACCTAACCCTAGGTCAACCTAAGCTTAGTTGATTCAACCCTAAATCAACCTAACCTAGGTTACCTTAGCCCTAGTTTGCCCAACCAAGGTTAGATGGCTTCAGGACTCCAACTCTAAACATCTTTTCAACTCAAATGATCTTTTCTAAATATGTTTTCAAAAACCTCTTATTCCATCGAGTTTCTAAAAACCCTAATCTAAAAGTCTTTTCAAAATACTCCTCTGCTCCACTAAAATGCTTTCAAAAGCTCTCTCAAACTTGTCTCAATCCAAAATGTCTGGACATAATTTTTCAAAAAACTACTTTAAAAAATGATTTCAAAAACTCACAATCCTAAGGTAATCATAACCCTTTCACGGTTAGAGTTTTCAAAGGAGAGTGATATATCAAATGAAACCTAAAAGGTTTATATTAGGGTTCCAAACCCTAAATGTTTTACAAAATCTCTTTCCAAAAACTATTTCAAACATTACACTCTTGAAGTAATCCTAAGCCTGCATATGGTTAGGGTTATTCAAGGCAAAGTGAGATATGTAGACAAGGGTTCTATAACCATAATGTCCAAAACCCTAAGGGAAGTGTCTAGTCCCTTTTCTAAAAAAGTTTTTCAAAAGTCATAGCATTAAAGGAGCTTAGTTCTCAATTAACTAATCTCTTAAAGGCAATGAAACATCAACATACCTTTCCTAAGGTGTTAAAAAATTGTTCTCAAAAACCTTTTCAAAACAAGTTCATAAGAGCTTTTACAAGTCCAAATCCCACATCCAAAACTCTCTAAAGTCCTATTTTGAAGGAGCTTTCAAAAACTCTTAAGTTTTATTTCAAAAACACTCCAACATCCAATTTCAAATCAAAACTCTCTCGAGTTATTTTCAAATTTTGGGTCAAAAACTCTCAAGTTCTCTTTTTTAAAATAAGACCTCAATAAGTCTTTAAAGATTTCCAAAGGCTCCCAATGTGCCTATTTTCAATCCAACCCTGAGTCTGAACTATGACTGAACTGATCTCACCAAACGAGATACGTAGGCAACCTTTATAGGTGCGGTCATTACCCATTTTCAAACATAAATGCCCCTTTTCAAATCCACTCAAGTTTCTTTCAAATTCTTTTTCAAATTGCATCACGCATCATTCACCCCAAAAGTGAAGACAAACCCTTCTTTGAAACTTTTTCAAGTGGATATAAATGGATATTTAGGAACCAGAGATTCAAGTGAGTAAATATAGGGTGAATAGACAGGTAGGTACCGTAAGGGCGGGATAGAGTGATGATCTTAGGATATATTCCCTACAAGTAACGGACCCCCATATCACAAATTTCTGTTTCAAAGACCAAAACTGGAGTCATTTTTTAAAAGGGTTGAAAACATTTTCAAAGGTTGCCAAACAACTTGATTTTCCAAAAACACCTCTCAAGAGGACATTTCCAAACCATTTCTAAAAAACCGTAAGTTTGACCTTTGGATTATACTTTGTTTTAGGTGACTTAACACATATTTAATCATGTTAGGTGGCAACTCCAAGACCTTTTCAAAAAAGCCCTAAATCAAATTAATTTCAAGTTCAAACCTTGTTACACTTGCATTCTTAGGAGGGTGAGTTCTAGCAAAGAAAGTATCAGATTTCGTTCGAGTTCAGACCTAGACTTGTGGAAAAAACTAGGGTGCGACATTGATGGATCACCAGCTCAGACCACTTTTTAGGAGCGCTAATTTTTTTTTAGAAGCATAACAAAGTAGGCAGTAGAGCTCAGGGAGTTCAACATCAGGTACTAGCCTAGATTTGCAATAAAAGGCCAGGTGCTTGCTGACCTAATTGCTAAATTCTCCACCGAGCTACCTGTCAACGATGAAAGCACAACCTCTACCAATCTCTATGAAAGTAATCCTAAACCATAGTAACTGGAGCTGGGGGGTTACTGGAAGCTTTTTTTAGATGGGTCATCCAACGATAAAGGGGCAGGATCAGGTATTGTCTCGATAAGTCTAGATGGAATGGCCATAGAATATGCCATTAAGCTAGAATTCACTGCCTCAAATAATGAATCTGAGTAGGAAGCTCTGCTCACTATATTATATCTGGTAATCAGATTAAAGATAGCCAACCTAACAGTGTACTTAGACTCATAACTGGTCGGCAATCAGATTGTGGGACAATATGCAGCTAAAAATGAAAGAATGGTGTTTTACTTTGCCAAAGCACATGAGTTGATCAAGAAGTTCAAAAGTTTGAAGTTATTTCAGATTTAGCAAGATCACAATGCTCATGCAAATGTACTGGCCACATTAGTTATAGCCCTCCGATCTGGTTCTAAAAGAATGATCTATATCGAAACATTAGCTAGACCGAGCTTCTTTCAAGAATAAGACTTAATACTGAGAGTGAAGCAGCTAGCCCCATCATGGATGGACCCGATCAAGGCCTTCCCATGGGATGATAAGTTTCTAAAAAAGAAAAATGATTCGAGAAGGATCAAGTACAAAAGATCAAAGTTTTGGCTTTCGTCAGACCAAGAGCTATATAGAAAGTCCTTTTCCAGACTGTACCTATACTGTGTACATTCAAACAAAGTTCAGGGCATCCCCTACGAGTTCCATGAAGGGATTTGTGAAAGTCACATTGGGGTTAGATCAATAGCCTATCGTGCCATCTCCAAAGGGTACTAGTGGCCATACATGCAGAAAAATGTTACTGAGTATGTGATGAAATGTGAGAAGTGCCAGAAGTTCTTAACCCTAATACACCAGCCTGCAGAGGACCTTAACACAATAATCAACCCTTGGCCTTTCACACAATGGGACCTGGACATAGTCGGACCACTCCCTCAAGCACCAGGTAATAAAAGATTTCTTATTAATGCAATTGATTATTTCACTAAATTGATTGAAGCCGGACCATTGGCGACCATAGGGAGATAGATGTTGTAAGCACTCCATTTTTGCCCCTCGGCAATCTCTTGTCCAACCCGGTACTCTGAACGAACGTTACAACACTATTAAGCCCAAACTGGCTTTCTAAATTTTAGTCTAGTCAATTGGTTGCTTTTCGGGCCCATAAGGCCCAATTGAAGCTAGAAACACTAAAATGCCCTTGGGCGGTCCTGGCAACTTTTTGAGACCGAGCATTCTCTAAAAGCAATCACTGCCATCAAACTGACAGAAACACTCACAAACTTTAAACGATTCACTTTTAACTCCCGCTAACCCGTCAATATAGAATATCTATTATGCCCCTTGATATCTGGTAGTGTCCAAAGATCAGGCAATCTTCGGAACCAGTACCAACACTTTTGGAGTGGTGAAAGCACTCGTAAACCATCACATTATCGGAGTGGCGGAAACACCCACAAACAGGTCGACATGGGTTTTGCCACAAAATCACCCAGTGTTATGAGATCGAATACACCTATTTGTTGTGGCATGTTTATCAGAGAAAAGAAAGACCTTTGAAAACCAACTCGTCTCAACTGTCAGAGTGATGGAAACACCCGTAAACCCAGGTCAACACCAGCGTCTACTAGCCTAACACGGTGAAAAATGACCAGACTACCCTTTGGGCACATCTGCACTATCACAACCGACTCTAGTCTGATTATGGTCAACACTGATTAAAATAACTGCTTTGCCCCTGGTAGTCCGAGCATTCTCTAAATCTCACTAGCTTTAGGTACCAAACCGGCATTCATGGGGATGCCCTGCTGAACATCCTCATCCATTTCTGAGTGAGTCCCTTGACTTCACACACCTCTAAGTCAACAAAAGCTTCCCGGACACTCTGTTAAGGCTGACTGTTTCTTCGATTCCCTAACCCAAATGCACCATCAAACAACTTGAGAAAATATGTAAATTAGGGAATTTCCTGAAGCCATTCCAGAGTGCTTTCTATCGGTATGGTTCGATTGAAGAGATTGATTTCCGAAACCCCTAATTGTATGATACAAAAATGACTACTTTAAGAAGCCCTTAGAGTGTCTCACAGACGCTCCACCAAGGTCGACTTTTTCTCAATTCCTTGATCAAAACACATCGTCAAACAACTTGAGAAATTCATAAATTAGGAAATTCCCTGAAGCTTGTCGGAAGGACCTCCCATCAGTACGGTTTAATTAAGGAGGTTGCTTCCCGGAGGCTACAATCATGTAGTACAATAATTGCCATTTTTGCAAACCTTCAAAGCATCTCATAGATGCGCCAAAAAGCTTAGTTTTATGTACGCTTTCCAAGATGACATATCTGTCATCCGAAATCCTTTGAAGCTCCCTGAGGGCTCCCGATCAATTTTTGCAAACCTTTCTCAGATTGATGAATCTTGAGGAAAAGTTAGTAAAAAAGTTCCTGATAGTGGAGCATGTGTTACATGTGCCCATATTTTGATCAGATCATCTAAAAACTTTGCTTGCTCCCTAAGTTAGGGTAATGCAAGGATGCCACATGACATCTTGTGAGTCGAAGGGTACTGGCACTTGTGCTACATGAGCTATGGCAAATTGTGCCTAGGCACATGTAGTACATATGCCAGCTTCAATAATTTTGCTTATAAATATCAAGCCACCCCTCAAATAATTCAAAGTTGAAAATAGTGGGGAAACTCTGCCCAATTCAGCATTAAACCTTGAAATTCCAAAAAACCTAAAGTCATCCAAAGATCCAAGCTCTCCAAGCATATTCAAGCCTATCCAAGCTCAAGACTACTCAACAATGGTGGATTAAAGGTGCGTAGAGGCTAAAGGTGAAGCTCTCTTTATGTTTATGTCTGTCCCTCTCCTTCTTTTCTCTCTCCAAGATCACTTAAGCTTTCTCTTTTTAACCTCATCTTCGACCTCACTTTCTTGCAAGCTTGGAACAAGAGGGTTCTTAGGCCATGTTTAGAGGAAAGCATATAAGAACCACCGGTTGGGGGATCTCTCATAGGCCTACTTGAACATAGCATGGCCCAAAAACCCCTTGCAATGTGGTGTAGCCTTGAACCTTGTATGCTTCATGACACTTTGCATAAATGTTATAATGTCCATGTGATGCTTGCCTTAGCTTCATTTTTTATGTTTCAAACCATTTTTAAAAACACCATTATTTCCATCTTCCAAAGCTCTTTAAAGTTCATATCAAAATGGTTTTTTAAAAATGGCTCTAAGATGAAGTCTCTTAAAGCTTAAGTTAGAATCCCTAGCTTGCCAAACCTTAGGTTGTTTTCCAAAATCCTAAACCTAATCTTGCATTTTGTACGGCTCTCTTGAGTTTTACATTAAAAAAAAAGGTTTTCCAAACAACCCTCTCTTGAAGAGGTTTTCAAAATCTCTATTATCTTAAGTTTTTACCAAAAATGGCTTTCAAAACCTTCTATTCCATGTTGATTTTTAAAGTTTTACTCTCTTGAGTTGTGTGGTTGGAATGATCGCCATAGACCCTTCTCTTGAGTGGTATCCCCAAAACTGGCCATAGGAACTCTAGCTTACTAGAGTGGTTCCCAAAATCCTAAGTGGTTTTTCCAAAACAACCCTTTTCAAAAGAGGTTTTCAAAAAGCTTATTCTCTTTAGTTTCAATCAAAATGGTACTCAAAAACTACTTGTCAATATTGATTTTTAAAGTTTCACTCTCTTGAGTTTGGGGTTGTAATGGTTCTAAGGCAACCCTCTTTTAAGTGGTTTTCAAATACCAATCATATGGACCCTACACTCACTTGAGTGGCTTTGTTGAAATGATTTAAAACAATTACAACTTTCTTGAGTTGGTTTTCATCAAGCTTTCTACATAAAATTATAAAGTTTTTCACTTGCAATGATAAAGTTCTTTACATAAAATCAAGGCTTTCAAAACCTTTTTCAAAGTTCATGTTCAAAACCACCTTCCAAAACCAATAGGTCTAAACCCTAGTTCAAGACCACTTTTCAAAACCACCTTTCAAAACTCTAGGTTCACCAAACTTTAGCTGTCTAACCCTAGGTTATCTAAACTCTAGGTCACCTTAACCCTAGGTTAACCTAACCCTAATTAGGTAACCCTAGTTGTCCTAACCTATGTTAACCTAACCCAAGTTAGTTAACCCTAGTACATCCAATCCTAGGTTAGCCTAACCCAAGTTGGTTAAACCTAGTTCATCCATACCTTAGTTTAAACTAACTCTAGTTAGTTAACCTTAGATCAACTTGACTTTAGTTCACCCTAACCTAGGTTAGTTGGCTTCAAAACTCCAATTCCAAACCTCTTTCAAACCATCTATCAATCCAAATGATTTTTAAAACATGTTTTCAAAAATTAATTCAAAAATCTCTTCAAATGCTTCCATACTTTACCTTAAAATATTTTTAAAAGCTCTTTTAAACTTGTCTGAATCTAAAAAGGTTAGACACTTACCATTTCCAAAAAATACTTTCAAAAACTCACAACCATAAGGTGATCCTAACTTTCTCATGGCTAGGGTCCCCAAAGGAAAGTGATATATTCAAGTGTAACCTTCAAGGTTCATAATAGGGCTCCAATACAATAAGGCTTCGCTTGAAACCCGTATTTTTGGTGGGAAAAGGAAAATGTGAAGGTTCACAATTTCCTTTTCCTTTGCTTTTTTCACCAAAAATTTGAGTTCCAAACGAAGTGTAAGTGTTTTCAAAAACTCATTTAAAAAATGATTCTCAAAAGTCACACTCTTAAGGCAATCTTAGTCATTATATGATTAGGGTTTCTTAAGAAAGACTAGATATCAAGTAGGGTTCTATAACCCTAAAGTTCTAAAAACCTAAGTGAAGTCTCTAGCCTATTTTCCAAACATGTTTTCCAAACTCATAATCCTAAAGGAGTTTATTCTTTCATGACTAACCTCCCAAAGGTGATGAAATATTCAACATGCCTTTTATAAGGTATTCAAAACTACTTTCAAAAGCCTTTCATAGACAAGTCCAAAGGAACTCTTTCCATTCCAAAACTTTATTTTTCAAAACTCTCTTAAGTTGTTTCAAAAACATTCCAAAACTCCCTTGAGTTACTTTCAAAAACTTCTAAAGACAATCCAAGTCCTATTTCAAAGGCACTTTAAAAAATCTCCAAAAATTCAAGTCAAAAGTCTCTTGAGTTCAAGTTCCAAGGACTTTCAAAGAATCTCATGAGTTTATTTTCAATTGGGCCCTAGTCCGAATAACGAATGACCTGACTCTCGCCGAATGAGATAAGTAGATAACCTTGAAACATGTGCGGTCATATCTTTGTTCTTAAGTCAAACACCCTTTTTAAAACTCTTCAATTCCTACAAAAGTCAACTCTCAAATCTTTCTAAACTCTTCCAAAACTTGCACCGTTCACCCAAAAAGTGATGACCAAACCCCGTTTTTAAAATTCTAAAGTGGATAATAAGTGGATATTAGTAACTGGTGATTCAAGTGAGTGAACTAAGGGTGATGTGATTAGACATGTAGATACCGAAAGGGTGGGATAGGATGACGACCTTAGGATATCTTCTCTATACATAATCAACAGGTGAGGTTCACGTTTTCTATTTCAAAGACCAAAATCGGAGTCACGTTTTCTAAAAGGGCTTTAAAAACATTTTGAAAGGTTACTAAAGAACCTCTTTTCTAAACAATCTTCTTAAGAAGGACATTTTCAAAATATTTTTAAAAAACATAAGTTTAATCTTCATATTATACTTAATTTTAGGTGACCTAGCACATCTTTAACTGAGTTAGGTAGTGACTCCAAATTTTTTCAAAAATCCTTTATTCAAGCTTAAAAACCATTTTTCAATTTTAACCCCCATCGCACTTGTGCTTCTAGGAGGGCAAGTTCTAACAGAGCAAGTACTGTGCTTTCCCGAATCATGAGGGCTTAGGTAAAAATTAGGGCAAGACAGACACAAAGAGGTTCGCTTGAAAAAATGTGATCACACAGTGTGGCATCCTAAGAGAATTGGTTTCTGACAATGGACCATAATTTGATTGAACATGTTTAGAGGGTTCTACTCTAAGCTTGGTATAAGGAGCTACTACTCAACTCCAACCTACCCTCAATGCAAGGGACAAGCAGAGATCTCCAACAAGACAGTACTGAATGGGATCAAGAAAAGCCTAGAAAAAAGCAAAAGAAAAATGGGTTGAAGAGCTCTCCAATGTCCTATAGCCACATAGAATAACTTTAAGGAGATCAACAGGTGAAAATTTTTACTCGGCTTATGTTGTAGAGGCAGTTATCCCACGTGAGATCGTGTTGCCAACTATCAGATCGGTTGCATATGACACATACTCTAATGAACAAGCACTAGGCAAGGACCTTGACCTCAACGAAGAGAAGAGGGAAGGTGCCTTGCTTAAGCTTACTTCATATCATCAATAGCTAACTGATCTTACAACAAAAAGGTGCACCCAAGAATGTTTGCTCTTGGGGACCTAGTACTAAGAAGAGTATTCGCGGATGGAAAGCTTGGTCCCAATTAGGAAGGACCCTATAGTGTGGCATCCCAAGTCAATGTGGGTGTATACTATTTAGAGACAATAAAAAAAGGTCGCCAACTACCCCGACTTTGGAATGCACAGAATTTGAAGAAATTCTAATAGTGACACATGATAAGCTGGTTAGGGGCTAGTTATTCCACTTTTCCTTTTAAAATCAGAAGAGTTTTATTTAATTTCCTTAGATTAGTTAGAGGTTCTAGACAAAGCTTTCCTCCTTTGAGCTGATTTTGTTTATTCAATAACATTTTAGTTTAGCATAAATTGTTTTGTCTCTTAAAAAAAAAGAGAAGAAAAGAAAAAGCCAAGTGTAAAAACTTGGTCTTGCCTAAGTTTGGCAGGTCAGCTTAAAGATAGCCAAAAGAAAAAATCAAGTGTAAAAATTTGGTCCTACCCAATTTTACAAGGTTGTCTTAAAGAGAGTCAAAAGCAAAAAATTAAGTGTAAGAACTTGGTCCTGTTGAAGTTTGGCAATTCAGCTTAAAGAGAGCCAAAAGAAAAAACCAAGTGTAAAAACTTGGTCTTGCCCAATTTTGGAAGGGCTGCTTAAAATAGCCAAAAGGAAAAACCAAGTGTAAAATCTTGGTCTTGTCGAAGTTTGGCAGGTCAGCTTAAAGAGGGCCAAAAGAAAAACTAAGTGTAAAAACTTGGTTCTACCCAATTTTGGAAGGTTTGCTTAAAGAGAGCTGAAAGGAAAAAACCAAGTGTAAAAACTTGGTCCTGCCAAAATTTGGCAGGCCGGCTTAAAGAGAGCCAAAAGAAAAAACTAAGTGAAAAAATTTGAACCTGCCTAATTTTGGAAAGTCTACTTAAAGAGAGCCAAAAGAAAAAAAACCAAGTGTAAAAACTTGGTCTTGCTTAAGTTTGGTAGGCCACCTTAAGAGGTTCAAAAGAAAAAAATCAAGTGTAAACACTTCGTCCTATTTAAATTTGGTAAATCGGCTTAAAGAGTGCACAAAGAAAAAATGAAATGTAAAAACTTGATCCTGTTTAAGTTTGGTAGGTCAACTCAAAGAAAGCCAAAAGCAAAAACTAAGGCTACCTAGGTTTGGCAGTTCAGCTTAAAGCAAACCAAGTAAAACTTAGTCCTACCTATGTTTAAAAGGTCGGTTAAGAAAGAAGAAGAAGCAACAAAATTCCTATGTATGGCAACATAAAAGAGATTACCAAGCATCATTTATATTCATAAACTTGAAAATCAAAACTCATATAAAGAAAGGAAGCTGTTCATTGAAGATTCAAAAGGCCACAAAAAGAAACTGCCTAATACAGAGCTTACAAAAGATAAGAAATAAAAGAAAAAACCTAAAAAAAAAACTAAGTCCTTAAAGGAGGGACTGTACTGGGATCTACTGCATCATAGGGGAAACCCTAACAATTGCAGAGGTAACAATATCGACAGACGGAGGAGCTGTATGAGCAAGATCAGGAACATCTTTAGGGATGGTCAAGTCAATGGGGCCAGAAGAAGAGGCAAGTTCAATTTTAGAAATATCTCTGGGAATGGCTTCACTAGGCAAAGGCCATGTAATGTCCTTCCACAAAGGGGAGGTCTTGTTGACCTTTAATTCAATCAAGGCTGATACCCAGCCCTCCTTAAAGAGCAAGTTGGTCACCTCGAACATCTGTTGCAAACCCACTTAAAGCTAACCTCCCTCTCGCTCTGAAGCTTGACCTTGAGTTTCAGGATCTCATTGTCCTTCTTCAACACCTCCTGGTTCCTTTTATCCAGGTTAGACAAAGCTGAGTTGAGAGCTTCCTCACTCTTCTTTAGGTCGCTGGTAAAATGTGATGACTCTTGCTACTCCTGGACAAGAGCGGCTTTTAGGTCGACAAGCTTTCTTTGAGCTTGCCCTTTTCCACTTTAGATAGCCTTTCCTTCTCTAACTGGACTCTGAAGTGCTGCATCAAGTCGACCATCTGTTGCAAACGCCACGAAAACATGAAAGCAAAAGCCTTAGAATAAAAAAAACCAAGTAAAGGATCAAAAGAATGCTTAGTGTAAACACTTACCACCAGGCTGGAATGAATAGCTCCCTTGAAAAGAGAGGGGTTCAAGGCCTGCATCATGTCATGACATCGTCGACAAGGACAGTTCTTTGAGCCACAGCCATTGCCACATTGATGTCCTTTAGAGTGGAAACCATGTAGGTTACTAGGCGCTACCCGACACAGGGTTTGAGTAAATTAGCCTGAATATCATCAAAGCACTAATCGGCACCAGAGTTGCCTCCGCCTGGCCTAATAGACCGAGCCCTCCTAACTGGAGGAGATTTAGGAGGTGGGTCCACCGGGGTCTATTCTTCATCGACCTATCTACCAGAGGGACTTGGCTTTGAACTGCTTCACTGCTTCATGTTGCTGCGTTGCAAGGGCAGGAGGAGGTCGAGACCCCTTTACCTTCCTATTAGCATTTTCCAGCAAGCTACTTGACGATGGTGGTTGCAGCAGCAATCTGAGATGGTCACTGAGTTAGAGGCAGAATCTTGCTCCAAGGCAAGAACTAGAGTAGGGTGATCTGAAGAACCACAAGTAGAACTGGAATGAAGAATGGACGCAAAAGTACAAGTACCACCAGTGGCTACTATAGTCAACCGACTTGCTTATCACACAAATGGGATATGAATTCTATCTGGCACGTCCCGGCGAGCGCGGCTTGACCTTGCTCTTTTAGCCTTGCTATGATGTCAAGTGGTACCCCTTCGTACGCAGTGATTGACTTGTAACGGAAGGGATAGTGAAGTCGGATATGGGTAGCCGGACCAATGCCTCGTTGAGGGTCGTCAATGGGCCAGGTCAGCTGGCTCAACTCGTTTTTTGGCAGGGTCGGGCCAAGCCCAACCATGCTTTGACTGGTCAATGGGTCGGGTAGGGCCATGGCCAAAAAATGAGACCCTGGCTCTGCCCATGGGCCTGGGCTTATGGGCCTTCACTTTTTTTATACTACATTAAAAGACTAAAAGTGTCAAAGATAAGAAAAAAAACTTTATTTATAAAAATTAATATGTAGTTATATGAAATCATCCATAGATCTTGATTCTTTACATGTAAATATTGTAAACAATTGAAGTTATGGAGAGGGACTGTATTACTACAATATAAGTATATTCCAACTAGGTTGGCACATACACATCTGTTAATCATTTGCACAAACCCTCCCGCCCCCAAAAAAAAAAAAAATAGTTACTAATTTGATAAGATTGATAAAGTGATACATGAAGTAAAAAATTATTTGTCTCTGTTCTTCATCAGGTGAACTATCCTGAATCCATGATGATCTTGATAATGTTAGGTTTTTCATTTCAACATTCCTAGGATCCATTACAATAGTCATACCAAAAATAAGTGGTACATTGTCCCAATATTTATCATATTTTAGTGTCATTGCATTAGTACATCGTCAAAGCAAACAATAAATGGGCGGGCGGGCCATGGGCCGGGCTATGGATTGGGCTTTTAGGCCGGCCCATGGGCTACCCACAAGCCACAAAATTAGACCCAGGCCCAGCCTATACTACCCCGGGCTTGGGCTCTCTAGGCCATGAGTTGTGCTAAATCCCGTTGGGCTGGGTTAGGCCTGGGCTGGGCCATAGGCCGCGGGCTTTTCAATGACACTTATGCCTCGCTAAGGACCTTCACCCTTGAAGACCTAGACTCTTTTCAGCAGGTCCAAATCGACCCCGATCTTCTTGTACTTCTTTGACACCTTTTTATGGTCGGCTAAAAGTTTGAAAAATAAAAGGATAAGTATAAAGGGATAAAAGTAAGAGTTCAGCATAGTTAAAAAAAGAATAACTAAAGACCTGGATCACCGTAACGTTTGGGACACTGCCATGGAGACTGGTGACGCTCAAGGGTGTCCCTACACTCCTAATTCCCAGAAACTATAGCCATTATTTCATTACACCCTTCCCAACATCGGGAAGGATCTGAACAAGTTGCCGACTTTGATCCTTTGTCTTAAAGTAATACTTTACATCCTGTTTGCTCACAAAGCAAGGAATGCAGCAGTACTTAAACTTTTCTAAGCCTATACTAACATTGAGGACTCAATTTAACTCCACTATCCCCATGATTATTCGAAAGGAATTATGAGGCAAGTTGGGTTGGCATAAGCTATAATAAGAAAGGATCCTAAACAACCATAGGTGCAAAGGGAACCATACCCCACTCTCAACTATGGCGATTAAGGGAAATGGCATCCCAACATCAAACTCCTCTAGACCATTATCCCTATTAGTGGCCAACGTAATATCTATGCTTGCTTGGAATTGATACCTCTCGTTAAAAGCAGCAATGGCCGCTAAAGAGCCTAGCATATTCTTTAAACGGACCACCATAAACTAGATGAAGAGGTCAGGTGCAAAGTGAGAAGAAAAAGTAGAATTTGGGAAAGAGAAGAAAGACTTACAAGACTTGATCGGTATACTCTCAACAACAAATGGCTTTCTTCTCAAGCAAAGAAGAGGCAAAGAACCAAAGGGATTTGCTTTTATACTTAAGGTTGCAGCAGTTTCGAAGAACAATGAATAGCTCCATCATTACACCTATGCTAAAAGGTTTCCTCAGCATTAAATGCTTCTGCGCCTCCCCAATTGCACGTAGCAATCGAAAAGCAATACACACCACAAGCACCCTCGATTGGCGAACCACAATATAATCAGGTCAGAAGATGAAGAGTGTCACACCCCCAACCCAGATCATCATAACTAGCAAACACAACCCTTATCCCTTGACCGACCAAATAAGGAATAACGACTAAAGGGCAATTGTGGGCATGAAGGCCTGTCGCACCCCAATTTTTAACTTGCAAGCCCTCTTTAGGCTCAAAGGAAAAGTATGGTACTCTCTTTGTTAGAACTTACCCTCTTAAAAAGACAAGTGCGGCGGGGGTTTGATTTTTATATTAATTTAAGGGTTTTTTCAAAAATTTTGGAGTCGCCACCTAGTATAGTTAAAAATGTGCTAGGTCACTAAAAACTAAGTGCAATATAAAGACTAAACTTTAGTTTTTCAAAAATGTTTTGAAAGTGCCTTCTTAAGAAGGTTTTTAGAAAATAGGTTTTTAGCAACCTTTTTGAAAAACGTTTTAAAGCCCTTTTGAAATATAACTCAGAGTTTGGTCTTCAAAATGGAAATCTATGGTCTGGGGGTTAGTTATGTATAAGGAAGATATCCTAAGATCATTACTCTACCCCGCTCTTTCGTTGCCTACATGTCTATTTACCCTTAATTCACTCACTTAAATCACTGGTTATCAAATGTCCACTTTATTTCCACTTTTAAAGTTTTGAAAATGTGACTCCAGTTTTGGTCTTCGAAATAGAAATATATGGTCCGGGGGTTGGTTACTTGTAAGAAAGATATCCTAAGATCATCACCCTACCCTGCCCTTTCGGTACCTACGCGTCTAATTATCATTAATTCACTCACTTGAATTACCGATTACTAATAGTTCGCTTGTATCCACTTTAGAATTTTAAAAATGGGGTATAGTCATTATTATTTGGATGAATCATGCATGATGCATGTTTTCAGAAAAATCTTTGAAGATAGAAAAGTTTTGAAGTATGAGTTGAAATAGAAATTTTAATTGAGAGAGAATTTGAAAATGGACATTTGACTTGGAAAAAGGGTTATGACCACACCATTTTAGGTTGCATACGTATATCATTTGGCAAGAATCAGGACATTCATATTTCGGACTAGGGCATGATTGAAATTGAACTCAAGGGAGTCTTGAAAGGTTTTTAAAACTTGAACTCAAGAGAGCTTGGACTTTTACTTTGAGATTTTTGAAAGTGCCTTTGAAATAGGACTTGGAATGTTTTAAAGATACCTTTGAAATAGGACTTAGATTTTTTTTTTATGGAAAGTTCTTGAAGTTGGACTTGAATATTTTTGAAATGTTTTTGAAAGTGCATTTTGGAAGTCACTTGAAAAAGTTATATAAAGTTTTGAAAGCAACTCAAGGGAGATTTAGAATAGAACTTAAGGAAAGTTTGAAATGTTTTGAAAGTAACTCAAGAGAGTTTGAAATGTTTTTGGAAGCTTGATTGGAGATTTTTTGAAATGTTTTTGAAATCACCCAAGGGAGTGTTGGAATGTTCTTGTTTTGAAAATCTTAGAGATGGAGTTTGGATTGGAAAAGTTCTTATGAACTTATCTTTGAAAGGGTTTTGAAAACCATTTTTATGTACCTTACGAAAGGCATCTTGAATATCTCATCACCTTTGAGAGGTTAACTAATAAATAGCTAAACTCCTTTAAGGCTATGACTGTTGAAAATATTTTTAGAAAAGGGGCTAGAGACTTCCCTTAGGTTTTTAGAGCATTAGGGCTATAGAATCCTACTTAATGTCTCACCTCCCTTGAACAACCTCAACTATGTAAGATCTAAGATTACTTAAAGGTTACGATTCTTGAAAATCATTCTTGAAAAGAGCTTTGGAAAACATTTAGGGTTTTAAAACCCTAATATGAATAACCTTGAAGGTTGTGTTTGATATATCACTCTCCTTTGGAAACCCTAACCATGAGAGGGTTAAGATCACCTTAGGAATGTGAGATTTGAAAACATTTTGTAGATAGTTTTTAGAAATGTTGAGTGTCTAGCCATTTTATTCATGACAAGTTTAAGAGACTTTTGGGAAATAATTTTGAAAAAGGGGCATGGTAAAATTTGAAAAGACTTTTGACTTGATTTTGGAAACTCAAGAGAGTATGATATTTTTTTAGGAAGGATGTTATGAAAATCATATTGATTGGAATGTGTTTGAAAAAGGTTTAGAGTTAGAATCTTGAAGCCAACTAACCATGGTTGGGATGACTTAGGGTTAACTAACTAGGGCTAAGTTAGCCTAGGGTTAAGTTGACCTAGGATTAACAAGCTAAGGTTAAGTTAACCTAGGGTTTGGTTGACCTAAGATTAACTAACTAAGGATAGGTTAACCTAGGGTTTGGTTGATTTAGGGTTAACTAACTTGGATTAGGTTAACCTAGGGTTAATTAACTTGGGTTAGGTTAATCTAAGGTAAGATTGACCTAAAGTTAACTAACTAAGGTTAGTTTAACCTAGATCTAGGGTTAACTAACTTTGGTTAAGTTAACCAAAGGTAAGACAACTAGGGTCAAGTTAACCTAGGGTTTTGAAATGTAATTTTGAAAAGTGGTTTTGAACTAGGGTTTGGACCTATTGATTTTTAAAGGTGGTTTCATACATGAAACTTGAAGAGGTGTTTTGAAAACCATTTTTATCAAAACCACTCAAATGAGTATTTGGGTCTATATGGTTGGAGTTTGGAAATCACTCAAGAGAGGGTTGCCTTGGAACCATTATACTCAATAACTCAAGAGAGTGAACTTTTGAAAACCAATATATAAAAGGTAGTTTTGGAAAACCATTTTTAAGCAAATTAAGGAGAATGAACTTTCGAGAATCCCTCTTGAAAAGGGTTATTTTGAAAACCAACTTTGGAGAAGTAGAAAACCACTTTAGTGGGTTTGGGGTTCTTATGGTCATTATAGGGACACCACTCAAGAAAGGGTCTAATGGAGACCATTCCAACCACACAACTCAAGAGAGTAAAACTTTGAAAATCAACATGGAACACAACACTTTGAAAACCACTTTTGGTAAAAACTTAAGAGAGTAGAGATTTTGGAAAGACCTTTTTGAAGGGTGGTTTTGAAATCATGTTTATGAAAAAAACCCAAGAGAGCTATATGGAAATACAAAGAAGGTGGTTAAGGCTTGGGAAACTAAGGTTTAATCCTAAGCTTAAAGAAACCAACCCTTAGAATCATCTTTAGGAAAATAGTTGAATATGGAGTTTGAGAATGCCATGGAAATAGAAATGGTTAAGGTTTTTAGAAAATAGTGATGAGCATGAAATTGGAGCCATGCATGCAATACATGGACATAGTAACCATATGCAAAGGGGTCATGAGATCATACAAGGCTAAAATGCCACACCATATTACAAGGGGCCTATGGTCCATACCATGATAAGGTACACTAAAGGGAGAACCCCCACTCGGTGGCTTCCCTAACGCTTCCCCTACACATGGACCTAAGTTCCTCTTGTTCAAGCAATAAAAAAAAAAGGGGGTAGAAGATGAGGTGTGAAATAGAAAATAGATTAAGTAGGCTAGGAGGGACAAGAGAAGAGTGGAGGGTAGCAAATATAAATAAAAATGCTACCTTATCTTCACAACCTCTTCAAGCTTCAATGGAGGGCTTTGCTTAAGCTTTGAAGGGTATTCAATGGCCTTGAAGTAGGTTGGAAATGGCTTGGGTCTTGCTTTGGGGGCTTTGGGGATGAAGTGTATAGGCTTTAGATGGATAAAATCTAGCTTAGATGCTTGGAAGGTGGAAAGATGTGGAATATTTATGGTTTTTTAGAGTTCTAGGAGTATTTTAGCAGGGCTTCACCATTGTTTCCAGCATTGGAATACGCTAGGGGAAGGCCGTCATTTATAGGCAAAGTCCTAAGGGGCTGGCGTATATAGTACATGCGCCTAAACAAATTTTGGTCAAGCGCATGTGCTACATGTGCCTGTACTAGGCCAGTAAATGAGTGCCATATGGCACTCCTTGTATTACCCCAACTTGGCCTGCAAGGCAAGTTTTGTCTAATCTGATCATTTTTGGGCACATGTAGCACAACTTTGCTATTGGAAACTTTTATGCTGACTTTACCTCAAAATTCGGGCAATCTGAGAAAGATCCAGGGAAATTGGTCACATTCACGACGTTCCCCCGTTGTTTCTCAAGAACTAATAGCCCTCAAGGAGCTTCTAAGGATTCCAGATGATGGAGATATATCATCGGGAAGCATGTATGAAAATAAGCTTTTCGAAACATCTTCGAGACGCTCTGATAGTTGCCGAAAGTAGCAATTTTTGTGCCATATGATCGTGGCCTCCGGGAAGTAACCTCTTTAATCGAACTATACATATGGGAGGTGCTTTGAACAAGTTTCAGGGATTTCCTAATTTATGCATTTCTCAAGTCGTTTGACGGTGCATTTTAATCAAAGAATTGAAGAAAAAATCAACCCTAGCTAAGCATTTGTGAGATGCTCCAAGGGTTTTCCAATATGGTAACTTTCGCGCTATGTGATCGAGTGCTTTGGGAAGCGATCTTTTTAATCGAGCTGTATCGATGGAAAGACTTATGGAAAGGCTTTTGGAAATTGTCGCGCCCAGATTTTTGGCACTCAAGGAATACACACACAAGCGGGAAAAATATTGTACTCTCTCGTTAGAACTCACTCTCCTAGAAGAATGAGTGCGACTAGGTTTGAATTGAAAATAGATTGGATTGAATAAAGGGATTTTAAAGAAGAATTGGAGTGGCCGTCTAACTTGATTAAGGTGAGTTAGGTCACCTAAAAACTAAGAATAATCCGAAGATTACACTTAGGGTTTTTAGAAAAGGATTTTGAAAATATCTCCTCAAGAGAGGGTTTTTAAGAAAACAGATTGTTTGGCAACCTTTGGAAAACATTTGGCCCTTTTTTAAAAAATAACTCCTTTTGGTCTTTGAAATCAGTGATCTAGGTTCGGAGGTTGGTTACGTATAAGGAAGATGCACTAAACCATCACCCTACCCCGCCCTTTCGGTACCTACATATCAATCTACCCTAGATTCACCTATGAGAGTCTTTAACTAACTAAGGTTCAATCCTATCCACTTTGAAAAAGTATGTTTAAAAAGATATGATGCAAGATATGCAAGTGCAAGAGAAAGGCTTAATTTAAAAATAGATTCGGGAATAGAAGAATTTGATTTTATTTTAGAAAAAAGATTTGAAAGGATAGATTTGAAATTGAAATTGAAAAGAGATTTGAAGAGATAGAATTGAAATTGAAAAGTTTTAGAAATTGAAAATAAAGATTTGAAAATAAATTTTTGGAATTGGAAACTTGAGATAGATATGGAATTGGAGATTTGAAGAAGATTGTGAAATTGGAGATTTGAAAGAAGTTGTAAAATTGAAAATTTGAAAAATGTTGTGAAATTTGAGATTGGAAAAATGTTGTGGAGGAATTTGAAATTTGAAAGTAATTGTGACCGCATCTATGAAGGTTGCCTACGTATCATTTTGGAGGAATCAGGTCAGTCGTTGTTCGGACAAGAGTCCGATTGAAAATAGAAGAGTTGATTGGAAGAAAGAGATTGAATTGGAAGATTTGATTTTGGAAAGCTTGGTTTTAGAAAACTTAGACATAGGAAGATAGGATTTGAACTTGAGATGAAGAAAGATTTGACTCAAAAGTTGGACTTGGAAGATTAGGGAAGTTGGAATTTAGGAAAGTTTTGAATTAGGAAAGTTTCGAAATTAGAAAAGTTTTGAATTAAGAAAGTTTCAGCTTAGGAAACTTTTGAATTAAGAAAGTTTCATTTTAAGAAAGGTTTTGAAATAAGAAAGTGTTGAATTTAGAAATGTTTTGAATTAGGAAAGCTTAGTTTAAGAAAATGATTAGAATTTGGAAAGTTTTAAGTTAAGAAAGTTTTGAATTTGGAAAACTTAGAATTTTAGAAAGATTTTAAATTAGGAAAGATTTAGAAAAGGTTTGAATTAAGAAAGTTTTGAGTTTAGAAAGTTTTAGATTTAGAAATATTTGAAGTTTTAATAAAGTTTAGAATTTAGAAAGTTTTAGATTTAGAAAGTCTTAACTTAAGAAAGTTTTGAACTTGGAAAGATTTGAAATTTAGAGAATTTAAGATTTAGAAAGTTTTAAAGTTTGAGTTTTAGAAAATCTTGGAATTAGGAAAGGTTTGAGTTTAGAAAAATATTGGAAAGCATAGATTTTGGAGAGTTAAGATTTGGAAAAGGGGTAGAATTAGGAAAGATTTGAAAGTTGAGTTTTAAAATTTAGGGAAGATTTTTATGTTCGAGTTTTGGAAACTTAAGATTTAGGAAAGTGGAGGATTAGGAAGGATTTGAATTAAGAAAGATTTGGATTAGGAAGGGATTGGATTTTGTTTCTAAAAGGGAAGGCTTGACTTTCTTTCTAAAAACGGAGGATAGGATCTAGTTTCCTAAACGAGAAGAATGGATTTAGTTTCCTAAAGGAGAGATTGGATTTGGCATGGATTTGGAAAGGGAAGTTTTAGAAACCCTAGATTCGAAAGACTATAATTTTGACGTAGAAAATAGGTTTTGAAAATGTATATAGTTTGGATATGAAAACAAGAGGTTTTGGAAACCTAGGTTTTAAGACAAGTTTGAAAACTATGTTTTTGGAAAGAAAATTAGGGTTTCCTAATCATGAGTTCTAGGGCTTGACTTGGGCTCTGAGGAAAGAGTTTTTGAAAAGTGTGTTTTTGGAAACAAGTTTTTGGAAGGAAATCTCAGAGAGGAGTTTCTAGACGGAAGATTTTGAAAAGCGTTTTTAGGAAAGTGAATTTTGGAAGGAGAGAGTTTTTGGAAAGGAGTTGAAAAATGGAGTTTTTGAAAAATAGATTTTTGGAGAGAGTTTTTGAAAACAAATTTGGAAAGGAGAGTTTTAGGAAAGTATGTTGAAAAGGAGATTTTTAGGAAGAGATTTGAAAAGAGAGTTTTTTGGAAAGTATGAAAACATCTCACTTTCCTAAAGCGATTCTAGCCATAAGAGGGCTAGAACCACTTTACGAAAGTGGTTTTGAAAACAACAAGGGTTGAAAATATGGACCATGTTGGTCACTTGGAATATAACACTTTCCTAAAGCAATCATGTCCATGGAAAAGCTAGAATCACCCTAGGATTGTGATTTTGAAAATAAGTTTTGAAAAAGGAGATTTTGATGCAATTTTGAAAACAAGTTTGAAAACGATTTTGAAAATGAGTTTGAAAATGAATTTTGGAAGATGCAAGATCATGATATGCACAATGTAAATTTAGGGTCGTGAACATACAAGGCTAAGGCTTCACCACATAATCAAGTGGGCCGAACCCACGTGGTCTCTGGTTAGCCTAAAGGAAAACCCCTGACACGGTGACCCTCCAATAGTCTAATCCTACACATGGACCGGGAGTCTCCTTGTTTCAAGCATGCAAAGAAGGGGGGGGGGGGGGGAAAGAGATAGGGGATTAAAATAGAGAAAACCCAAGTGGGATAGAAGAGAGAAGGGAGAAGAGAGAGGGGGAAGTGCGGAAATTTAAATAGAAAGCCTACTTTGTATCTCGTTTATTTTGCGCGCCTTGCTTTCTTCGGTCTTCGCTTCACTTCGGTCTTGATCTTTGAGGGCTCGTCTTTAATCTTCAAGGCTTCGGTTTGCAGCTCTTCAAGTCTTCGAAGGAGGGTTGGAGGCTAGTGTATAAGTGTATGAGGATGTGTATGAGTGTATATCAGGTTAGAGTTTGTGTATGGGGGCTAGGGTTTGGAAAACCTAAGAAAGCTAGGGTTTGGGAAGTGCATGAGCTCTGTATATCGAAATATATGATTTTTAGACTGAGTTTGCGGACCTCCTTCACACTGGAAGAGGCTCTGTATTTATAGAGAGAGGAATGCACTGGCGCCTGTTGCAGTGGCACCAGGCCAAAACTTACACTAGTGGCGCTAGTCCATTTTTTGGCTTGGCCCCACTACTAGTGGCGTCAACCATTTAGGAAATATTTAAGGTTGGCAAGCAACGTATCTTTGACTAGATTTGAGCGCCTATACTAGTGGCTACCATGCAATTTTCAGCCTGGCTTCACTAAGAGTGACTCTGGAAAGTTCGAGAATGATTTGAAGAGGCTGGGAATGACCCTGAAGGCTGGAAAAGAGCAAGAACACTTAAAATAGTGTTCTGGAGGTATTTGACTTGAAAAATGAGGATAGGATGTGTCGGAGGGGTTGACCGAGCCTTTAGGGGCAAAACGGTCAATCAGATTAGGAAGCTGCCAGGACGGACTTAGACTGTCTCGGAAGAAGACTCGAGATTTGGAAACATTATTCAGAATATTCTCAAAGGTTGACGATTTGATTCCCAGAGCTGGTGTGGTCGGAAAAGGTGACCGGCCCACCAGGGGCAAAATGGTCATTTTGTACCGAGTTCGTCGGAACTGACTCGGAATGATCCGAAAGGATAAAAAAAAGGTTGAGAATACTATAAGAAGTAATCTCAGAAGCTACCAGTTTGATACCTAGAGCCGGTGTGGTTCCTAGGGCGTTCGAATACCTAAGGACAAAATGGTCATCTTGATCGGAAAGTCTCAAAAAAGGCCCAAGGGGCAGTTTGGTCATTTTTTACTGAAGTGGGCTAGCAGGTACTGGTGTTGACCTGGGTTTTGAGTGTTTTCGCCACTTTGACGACGGTCGTCGTGACACAGGGGTTTGTTGGCAATTTCCTATATTGACCTGTTTACGAGTATTTCCGCTACTTGGACGGTTGTGATGTTTGCGAGCATTTTCGCTACTCGAACCGTCTCGAGGAATAAACTGTCTCGAGAGAGGGATTGGAAAAGGGGTCTTATCGTCTTCGAAAAGACGTGCCTGATTTGGGACCGTCTCGAGGACTAAACTGTCTCGAGAGAGGGATTGGAATTGGAAAGAGGTCTTATCGTCTTCGGAAAGACGTGCTTGATTTTGAACCGTCTCGAGGAATAAACTATCTTGAGAGAGGGATTAGAATTGGAAAGGGGTCTTATCGTCTTCGAAAAGACATGCCTGATTTGAAGCCGTCTCGAGGAATAAACTGTCTCGAGAGAGGGATTGGAAAGGGGTCTTATCGTCTTCGGAAAGATGTGCCTGATTTGAAACCGTCTCGAGGAATAAACTGTCTCGAGAGAGGGATTGAAAGGGGGACTTACCGTCTTCGGAAAGACGTTCCTGATTTGGAATAGATTTACCGTCTCGAGGAATCAACTGTCTCGAGAAAGGGGTTGGAGTTGGAATTGGAGAGAACAATGGCCCTAAGGGCATTTTCGTCATTTTGCCTCTATTTGGGCTTGGCGAGCCCGCGAAGCGATGAACAGACGAGATTTGGACTTAGAAAGTTGGTTTCGGTTGGAATATACCCACAATGATTTGAACACAAGTCTGGACGGAGTGTAGACTGCCGAGCGGTCAAAAATGGGATGCTTACAGAAATTTTCTAATTTATGCATTTCTCAAGTTATTTGATGGTGCATTTTAATCAAGGAATCAGAGAAAAAGATAACCCTAGCATAGTGTCTGCGAGACACTCCAGGAAGCTTTTGTTGATTTAGAAGTGTTTCGAGTCAAGGGACTTACCTAGAAATGGTACCCAAATTCAGAGTATCTTGATGAATGCTGGTATGGTACCCAAATTCGGTGTGGTTTAGGAAGTGCCCGGGCCACTAGGGGCAAAACAATCATTTTGATCAGAACCTGTCAGAGTGTGACCGGGATAGATTTGAGTGGCATATCGAACATGTCCAACTATTGAGGGATAGTTCTAAATAGTAGCCTTACCATCTCAAGGGATTGGTGCTTTTTCAAAGGACGTGCTGGAGTGCTCAAGGCCAAAATGGTTATTTTGATTGGAGTTGACCGAAATTGAGCCTAAGTTGGCTTGATTGGCATCTTAAATATGCCAGACTATCAAGGGATAGTCAGAGAAGGTGGAATTACCATCTCGAGGACTTAGTATTTTCTCTAGGACATGCCGGAGTGCCCTAGGGGTAGTTTGGTCATTTTAACCGGGTGTCACCGAAATTGGTCTAAAGTATACTAAAATGGCCTTTTGAGCATACCAGACTATCAAGGGACACTCAAATAGGGTAGACTTACCGTCTTCAAGACTTAGTACTTTCTCAAGGGAGTGTCGGGTTGGATGGACTTACCATCTCGAGGAGTTTATACTTTCTTGTAAGACATGCCATCATGCCCAAGGGGCAGGTTGGTCATTTTTTACCTAGACAGGCTAGCAGGCGTCGGTGTTAACTTGGGTTTACGAGTGTTTTCATAACTCCGATGATTGTGGTGGTTAGTTTTTGGAGGTCTCTCTTTTCTCTAATAAATGTGCCACGGCCAAGAGGCGCATTCGGTCCCGTGGCATTGGGTGGTTTAATGGAAAAACTTGTGTCGACTTGGTGAGTGTTCTCATCACTCCAACGGCTTAAAGGTTTTTGAGTGTTTCCGTCACTATGACAGTTTGGTGTTGGTTTTAGAAACTTCCTGATCTCGTGAAGCCATGTAATGCCAAGGGGCATAACCGACATTTTACATTAGCGGGCTAGCAGGCTCCAGAAGTGAATCGTTTATGGTTTGTGAGTGTTTCTGTCACTCCGATGGCAATGATTGGTTTTATAGACCGCCCAGTCTCTGGAAGCTACTTTGGAAAGTTTACGAGTGTTTCGATCATTCTGACTGTGCTTGGCATTAGTTTTAGAGATTGATCGATCTTAGGAAGCTACTTGGAGTGCCTATAGCCATTTTGGTCTTTTTGACTTCAATCAGACCCTATGGGCCCAAGAAGCGACCAACTAACTAGACTAGAGTTTGAAAAGTCGATTAGGGCTTGATAGTGTTGTAACATTTTACTGGAAGATTGATGTGGAAGCATTTTTGAAAAGGGGGGTGGAAGCATTTGAAAAGACTTTAGAGTCGTGATTTTTGAAAAACTGAAGAGAATGGGAGGTTTTTAAAAGTAAACTTTGAAAGATCATTTGAAATTTGAAGAGTGTCTTGAAAGGGGATTGGAATTAGAGACTTGAAGCTAACTAACCTTGGTTAAGACAACTAGGGTTTAGATGACCTAGTATTAACTAACTTGGGTTAGGTTAACATAGGGTTAGAATGATCTAGGTTAAACTAACTTGGGTTAGGTTAACCTACGGTTAACAAACTAGAGTTTGATTAACCTAGGTTTAGGATAACCTAGGGATAACTAACTTAGGTTTAGTTAACCTAGGGTTGGATAACTCGGGTTGGGTTGACCTAAGGTTAACTAACTTGAGTTAGGTTAACCTAGGGTTTAGAGATGTCCTACAATTAGCCAACTAGGGTTGGGTTAACCTAGGGTTTTGGAAATGTGGTTTTGAACTAGGGTTTAGACCTAGTAGTTTTGGAAAGGTGGAAAAAAGGGTTTTATGTATGAAAACTTTGAAATGGTATTTTGAAAATCATGATTTCATGTTAAAAAAAAAAAAATTTATCATTTCATGTAAAAACTTTATCATTTTATGTGAAAAACTTGAAAGAATGTTTGGAAAAGTATCATTTTATATATAAAAGTTATCATTTCATATAAACTCTTTTGGAAAACTAACCCAAGAGAGTTGTGAGTTTTGAAAACTATTTTATTAAAACCAGTCAAGTAAGTATAGGGTTCATATGGTTGATATTTGGAAACTACTCAAGAGAGAGTTTTGTTGGGATCATTCCAACCATTAACTTAAGAGAGTAAAGTTTTAAAAGTCAAGGTAAAATAAGTAGTTTTGAAAATCACTTTGATAAAAACTCAAGAGATAGTAGATTTTGAAAACCACTTTTAGAGAGGGTTGGTTTTGGAAAACCATTTCTATGCAAACTCAAGAGAGCACTCACGAGAGGGTTCAGATGCTTGATTTAGTGAAAATCACTCTAGTGAGCAAGAGTTCATATGCTTGATTTGGTGAAAACCACTGAAGGGAGGGTTGTTTTAAAAACTTTGAAAACATTGAAAATCTCTTTTAGAGAGGGTGGTTTTGAAAATCATTTCTATACAAATTCAAGAGAGCAAAATACAATGATGCAAAGTGGAGATTAGGGGTTTTAGGAAGGCTTTCTAAGGCATGTAAAACTAGGATTTTGGCTTAAACTTCAAGAAACTCCAATTTTAAGAACTTTAGAGGCACTTTTTAAAAACCATTTGAACATGAACTTTGAAGAGCATTTAAAGGTGGAATCAATGTTAGTTAGAAAAGGTTTGACAAACAAAAATAAGCCATTGCAAGCATAGCATGAACGTTATAACAACTAGGATTCAAGGGCCATGAATTATATAGAGTTTGGGCCACACAACAATGCAAGGTGCTCCAATGGCCATATTATCTTAAATTAGGCTTGTGAGAGGTCCCCCAACCGATGGTTCTCCCAAGCTTTCATCTAAGCATGGCCATAGAGCACACTTGTTTCAAGCACACAAGAAGAGGGGGTACAAGATGTGGTTTAAAATGGAAGCATAGCTCAAGTGAGTTTGGAGGGAGAAGAGAAGAAGTGGGGATTCCATAAGCTTAAATGGATGTTTACCTTTGGATTTTAAACTTCTCAATCCACCATGGTTGAAGGGCTTAAGCTAGAAGAGGCTTGAAGCTTGTTTTAAATTCTTGAGAGATTAGATTTTTAGAATTTCAGAGGCTTTGGAGCTATTTTGGCAAAGTTTCCTCACTATTTTCATCTCTGAAATGAGCTAGGGGTGGCTTGGTATTTATAGGCAAAGAAAACCCATAGGGATGCATGTACTACATGCGCCTGGCTAAATTTTGGCGAGGAGCAAATAGTACATGTGCCAAGTAACATCCTTTCACAAGATGCCATGTGGCATCCTTGTGTTACCCCAGCTTAGGCTGCAAGACAAGTTTTATCTGATCTGATCAAGATTTGGGTGCATGTTGCATACTTTTTGCCACTAGAAACTTTTATATTGACTTTGTTTCGATATTTGTGCCATTTGGGAAAGATTTGGGAAAATCGGTCACGTTCACAAGTTTTATCTGATCTGATCAAGATTTGGGTGCATGTTGCATACATTTTGCCACCAGAAACTTTTCTTGAACCAGGAGCCCTCAGGGAGTTTCGAATGATTTTGGATGGTGGAGATATCACCTTAGGAAGCGAGCTTAAAAACAAGCTTTTGGGAGCGTTTGTGAGACACTCTGCCGATTTCCTAAAGTAGCCGTTTTTGTATCACACGATCGTAACCTTTGCGAAGCGATAATGTTGATCGAATAGTATCGATGGAAAGTCCTCCGAAAAGGCTTTAGGAAATTTCCTGATTTATGCATTTCTTAAGTCATTTGATGGTGCGTTTTAATCAAAGAATCGAAATTTAAACCAATGCTGGGAGGCGTACCTTTATTTTTTCTTAAATGTTGGAAATGTACCCCTCTTTGTGCTATTGGATCACGACCTTCGGGTGATGTTATTGAACTTCAGACTATACCGGCAAAAAGCCTATCACTCAGGCTTATTGAAACTTTCTAATGTGCACATTTCATCCATCGTTTGACGGTGCATTTTGTTAGGGAAGTGAAGAAAAAGTCAACTTTGGCAGAGAGTCTATGATACGCTCCGCAAAGCTTTTATTGACCGAATATGTTATGAGTTGAGGGACTTATTTAGAATTAGATAGGGATCTTTTTTGAAGTATCTCGATAGACGCCGGTTCAATTCCCAGAACTAGTGTGGTCTAAAAAGGCTCTCGGGCCGACAAGGATAAAACAATCATTTTGACCGAAACTTGTCAGAATAGGACTGGAATGGACTTTATTTGCACACAAGAGTGTTTTTGACTACAGGTAGTTTGGTGTGGTCTTATTGCTTCGTGGGACTTGTACTTCCTAATGAGCATGCTGGGGGTGCCTAGGGCAAAATGGTCATTTTGACCATGGTTGATCGGAATGAGATCGGGATTGGTTTGAATGGCATATTAAACATGCTAGACTATCTAGGGATAGTCCCAGAATGGTAAACTTACCAAGTTGAGGACTTAGTACTTTTTCGAAAGACGTACCAATCTGCCTATGGGCAGAATGGTTATTTTGACCAGAGTTGGTTTGAATGACATATTGAACATGTCAGACTATCTAAGGATAGTCTTAAAAGGGTGGACTTACCATCTTGAGGACTTAGTACTTTCTCGAAAGACGTGTCAGTTTGCTTTAGGAAAGAATGGTCATTTTTCACATGTCGAGCTAATTGGCGATGGTGTTGACCTAGGTTTACGAGTGTTTACGTCACTTCAGCGATTGTGACAAGTTAGTTTCCGAAGGTCTCCCTATTCTTCAAAAAACGCGCCACAACTAAGGGCGCTTTTAGTCCCGTGAGACTAGGTTGTTTACGGCATATCCATGTCAACCTATTTGTGAGTGTTTTATCGCCACTCCAATGGCTTAATAGCTTGTGAGTGTTTCCACTACTCTGGCAATTTTGACGCTAGTTCTAGAGACTGCTTGATCTCGGGAAGTTGTCTGATACTAAGGGGCACAACAAACATTCTACATCGGTAGGCTAGCAAGCACTAGAAGTGAACTATTTAAGTTTTATGAGTGTTTCTCCCACTCCGATGGCGTTGGCGATTGGTTTTGGAAACCATTCGGTCTTAAAAAGCTTCCTAGAATGCCTAGGGGTATTTTGGTCATTTTGGCTTCGGTGGAGCCCTTGGGACCCAGAAGCGACTGTTTTAACTTGACTTAAGTTTCTGAAAAGCCAGTTTGGACTTAATAACGCTATGACGTTCTACTAGAGGATTGATTTGGACTGAAGATTGCCAAGCGGGCAAAAATAGGATGCCTACAAGGCTCGTTTTCCCTATAGACCGAATAGGCCCATTAAGAATGGTGGGACCAACCTGTATAAAAATAGGCCTGGTATACATAAAAGCAAGTAGGCTTGCCATTAAGGCTAGGCCCGACCTAAAGAAGATAAGTCCAGCACCTATAAAGACATGCCTAAGAGCCAAGAATGGCCCAAAGGGTAAGAAAACCCAATCCAACCAAAGAAAGGACTTAAGAGAATTGGTCCAATCCTAACACCGACCTCAAGATAGTTAATCCCAAGTTCAAATGGATTAAGAGAGCAACTCCTAGAAAGAGTAGGACCTCTAAAGGGTTATAAATAAGGCAAGGTGAAGAAAAACAAGGTATGCATTACTGAGAGCTAGAACATACTTATTTCTTTATTTCAAGAAGGTCAACACATTCTCACCCCTCTCTATTCTTGTAGGCTTTCTAGTGTTCATCTTCAAGGTTCGCTGCATGGATCGAGGTACACGAAAAATGCCATCCACAATGTTTATTCATTGTCCAAAGCTTATGGAAAAATAAAGAATTATTTTGTAGATTTTATCATTTCAAGAGTTTTCAAGATCAGAACAAGAAAACATCATGCATCAGCAGTAGAAGTGCAAAAGTAGAGCACTTTGATTTATGCAGAAGCAGAACATGTGGTATTACATACATCTTTTTGAATATCTAAAATTGGTAAAACTAGAATATAGAAAACCTGTGGTTGTGTGGCGGTATCAAGAATTTTAACAAGTTTTATTTATTACAAAACCCTTCCAATATGATATTATGCAACACCTAAATATAGTTTTGCATATTTCACTTCCCTTACTCCCTTCTTAATTCGTTTCCATCTACTCACTCTCCAGTCTTCCTTCACAAATTTGGTGTCTTGAACCATTATTTCCAGCCTTTTTTTTTTTTTCAATTTTCTTCCATCCCTAACACCTCTACACTTCAATTCCAATGGCAGCAAGCTCTATTCCAACCATGTTTGCATACTCTTTGAAAATGGATAATATCTTTATATTATTTTAAAAATGAAATAGTATTGAATAAACTTGATGTGAGTAATATTATATTATGAGCATCAAATTTTGTAAGTAAATAATGAATCTTGCCATGTGCCCCTAGATAAGTTTAATCCTGATCTTATCCTACATGGACAAAAATTGCCCAAAGTTGAATGTTTTGATAAGAGTAACGACTTACTCCTTATAAAATGAGGCCCAACTTAATGGTATAGCTCAAGCTCAAACCACACTCAACTTCGGGATATGAATTTGTCCATACTTGCCAGACCCTTGAGCAAAAATAAAGAGTAAATTGGGCCCTATCAACTATATATATACATAGAAAAAAGATAAGAAAGAAAAGAATAAGTAAATAATTGTAAACCATGCAAGGAAGAGAAAGATTACCAAAAAAGCACTTGGAAAGCAAAACTAATCACGTTTTTGTTGTGAATAATTATGGATGACCCACTAGAACATGAGTCAGCCGCAATGGATGACTTTTTTCCACAAACTTCAATGTGGGAGGTATGGCAAAAGATTGCGTGTGAAATATTCATACTGGACTTTCGCTCTATAAATAGGCATAGCTTTAGCAGAAGAAGGGGCGCAAGAAGAAGAAGAATAGAGAAAAGAAAGAAGAGCAGAGAAAGAAAGAAAAGAGAGACAGAGCAGAAGCTCTGGACAAATAATGAGAGATATGATTGTATTCATTTTTCTTTTATAATATAATGAACCATTGAGTGATCTAAAAGATCAAACCTTAATAGTTCCAAAACAACTAATATGATATATATTTGACAGTTTTTAAAGAACTATTCACTATACTTTATGTTAAGTTATTTTATCTATTTTATATTTTATTTACTTTTATAACACGTTATGAGCATGAGACTCAAAGTGCTTGTCAAATTTATTTCTTTTGTGTTCTTCACCACATCAAATAATCTGTGGAGATAGCATGAACAACTTCATTTGGGTTTACACTGGATATGGGTAATTTCATTGCGGATTATATTTCTAACCCTAGTATCAGGACCACAAAGGGTGCTTTTGTGCTTGTATACACTATTTTCTTCAAGAAGGTTTGGTTGAGTTTTAATGGTGGTTTGGCCAAACGATCACCAAATAGCCTTTTTTTTAGTATGTTATTATAGCCTATAATAACATGATTCAATCGATGAAGTTTCATAAGAAAACTCATTTTCATTTTACATAGATCTGAAAAAGAAATTTTAAAATCTGAAACTTTATTAGTTTATTTCTCGTAGATATTTAATTTTTGACTTATGATATTTATAGATTTGGAATTCTTATTTCAATAGTTTTCCATAGACATGTGACTTGACTATGTTTCGATGTCTGGATTGAAAGTTATAGACAATTTAAATTCGGACAAATATTGTGATTGGAGCAGATTGAGTTTATTCAAATTGACTGATCTATCCGAACTGTGATATTATATATATATATATATATACCGGATAAATTACACAGTAATGAATATTATTCATCAATAGTACTTTTACTATTTATAATTAATAAATATTGAGATGAAACTAACTATTTATGCACAGTGATTGCATAGTAATTATATAACAAATAATATTAAATAAATAGTATATTGCGCAATATGTTTCGCATTTTTGTCGGTTCTCTTTTCATGGGTTTGTTATTTTTTGTCATAATAGTCACCTAACATTAATATGTTCAGTAGAGGTTTTACATGTTCATTAACTTTTGATTATCAGATCATATTATTACAATTACATTTTATTAAATGTATTGTCTTAGAAATGCAATTAAAGAAAAGACATCAAACATTCTTGTAGAATGCTTATTAAGGCCTACACATCGTTTATTTAATTAGTGTTGCTTGTTAAGGCCTACTGCCTATTCATTCTAATTGTTCTATTTTCTGCTTTAATGTAAGCTTTATAAGGAAGGTTACACCACCTATTCCTGTTTTAAGTTTTATTGCTTATTGCCTAATTTAATTTGTGTTACTTTAAATTTTTTGTAACTCTAATTTCTGTTGGCAAATCTTATTATGGTTGCCGCCTATTTTGATTTTTCATAGTATTGTTATTAGAAAATAAACGAGTGCCAGAAGATCGTAGTCTTTTCAAAGACCTATCCACCTGAAGTTGCAAGGTTATGATTTAATGAATCTTAAGTTGCAATATTTTACAAGTGGCGATGCATATAATATGTACTATGTAAATCAGCCCACAATAAAAATTATGTAAAAGAAATCTTCCTGATAAGGATATGATAGAAAACTATATTTATGTTTTATGCCTCGAATGTCACTAGCAATAGCAATATCGAGAGAGTTAATTTAGAAAATATTCTGAAATAATATATTGTATTCCAATAGCACATCGTGTAAAGGTAAATAGTTAAATAAATTAGTTACTATTCATATGTAATATTTACATTCCTATTTATAGGTCCCACACTATTTTGGTTGTCTCCCATTTGTTCTTACATTTTCATTAGTGTTATATCATCTTTTTGAAAGGCATACAATTTAATTATTGGGGATGTGGTTGCAGATGTGACCCGATATAGATACTTTTTAAAATTATAGGGTTATAATGTGTAAATTAGAAATACCACAAGATACCACCAGAAGTGGAATAATGTGAGCGGAATAAAATAAAAAAAAAGGTTTGGTGAATAAACCTCCCAAGAATTATGAAGATATTTCATTAGTCACGTACCTGCAGTACGATGATTAAATATTAAATAGATTTCTATAGGAGAAATCATTTTTACAATCAAACTTCATATGTATTTTACATGTGAAAACATGGATCGTACCAATGTCTTAATTATCTCAAAGATAAATGTGGAAGAGATATGTCTCGTAGATAATGCCAGAATGCACACAATTCTTTGAAAGAAAAACATATTTCATAAACTTAACGTTACCTGAAATTAATATTAAGACAATATAGACATTACAAAATTTGATTGAAAGCTCCAGATGAGCTAAGCCCTAGATAAGTTAGACTTCAGAAGAGCTAATATAATGTTGTTAAAGGGCACAGAACTCAATTGATAATGATTGCTGTTAGAGTTACAAAACACTTACTCAGTTTTATAGCTATTTTTACATTGTTTCTATTATTTACATGCTAGAAACACATAATGAAAAAAAATATAGAAATAAAGGTAGTGAAATATCTTTACATTATTTCTATTTTTCATACCAGAAGCATATAATGGATAATTTTGTTGCTTTTTATTTTGGGTTATATATTATATGACTATACAAGTTATGGGATAACCTGAAGTAATACATCAGACGTGTTTTTGACCCAAAATGTTTTTATATTATGAAATCATCTGAAGTGATGTACCTAATGTGAAACACCTAAAGTGTTGCACCAGAAGTGCTTTCATCCCGAAAATTTTTTACACTTTGGCATGATAGTCTTGGTCATTCAGAATTAATAATAATGCATCTAATAATTGAGAATTCTAATGGATATTTGCTAAAGAACTAAAAGATTCTTAAAAAATTATTTGCTTGCACTGTGAGACTAATATATCTCTCATTTATGCATATATATATTATGGTTATATCTTTATTTACTGTTAACTCTCATATTTTATGGATAGTCATTTTGATGAGTTAGTCTTTTCACCATTAGGGGGAGATATGACATAACGTGAGATCAATTGGAATGTTGTGAAACTATCTCTTTTTAATTCTCGAACAAGTTGATGTGAATTTGAAGTTCACAAAATTATTTACGTATAGTCGATATTTGCCTAAAGCATTTATCGACACAAAAAAGATAATCAAATCATATCGATACCAATTGCTAATACTCTAGCACATATTGATGTCCTTGTAGGACAATCTGTTAATATAGTAGTATATGATTTTAAAGTGTTTGAAACATGCAAGGCCTGTCGGTGCAAAAATCAAACTCTCAAAAAGAGAAAAGCATAACAAAATGAGCAAATTGGTATTCTTGAAGAAACCATAATATCTAAACTTCTTGAAGAATGAACTCTTGAAAAGCAATATCTTGAAGAGATAGGAAATTATTTCTATAATTCTTGAAGAAGAAAATGAACCTCCAAAAAAAGAATGTCCATCATCTAAACTTTCGTAAGAAACTCCTGTAACATAATCTCTAGAAAAAAACTTCTTGAAAATATGTCCCCTGTAGAGAAAATGGTACCTAAAAATGAGATCTCAATGAATAATAATATGAGTATATGAGAACAATGGAATAGAAATGATATTATTATCGACAACATATTTTTATTTAAAGTGGCTCTTGCAATTACTAGAAGTAATGAAGGGACTGAACCACAGATAGTCGACAAATGTTGATATTAATATGATTGATCAAAATAAAAAGAGACTACTGAGGTAGAATTAAACTCATTAGCATAATGTAAAGTATTCGAACTTGTAGTTCAAACACCAGAAGATGAAAATATTAGACTTGTAGTCCAAATACCAGCATATATCAGACATGTAGTCTAAACACTAGAAGAAGTAAAGTATTCAGATCAGTAGTCCACCCACCTAAAGATGTAAAACTAGTTTGATACAAATGGGTATTTGTGCAATGAGAAAATGGAGTAGTACGATATAAAGCATGACTCATTCTTGAAGGTTTCTCGTAGAGACATGGTATTGACTACGATGAGAAATTCTATCTTATAAGGATGCAATTACATTCATATTATTGATTAGTTTGTCAGTCTCAGAAGAACATGATATACATCTAATGAATATATAACAACCTATTCATATGGTAGATTAGATAATGATATACATATGAAAATTCTTGAATAATTTAAAAATGCTTGAAGCAGATATTTTATTTCATCCTCAAGAAGATGGTGAAAAAAGTTTTGATCGTGAAGTACCATGTCATAGTACTATTGGGGTTCTTATGTATTTTATAAATTGCACAAGACATGATATTATATTTTTTTGTCAACGTACTGACAAGATAGAGTTCTGCACTAATCCTAAGACAGTGGAATGGAGTAAAACACACATTGTGTTATCTTCGAAGAACAACAAACATGTGCTTCTTCTATGTAAAATAGTTACTATCAGAGTTAGTTGGCTATGTTGATGATAGCTATCTTTCTTATCCACATAAAACTTTGTCACATGATGTATTTGTTTGTTGATGACGAGACTACTATATCTTGTTGATCTGTGAAGCAACTATTAACGAAAACTTCCTCAAATCACTTCTTCAAAATACTCATGAAGCAAGTCAAAAGTGCATTTGACTAAGATCTATGATTCAATATATTCAAGAAAGTTGTGGACTATCTTCAATCAAAAATATCTCATCAATATCGTATGAAGAAAATGCAACATCAAAGGTGACAAAACGAGCATATATCGCCAAAGTTCTTTTATATACATGAGCTCCAAAAGAGTGGTGATATTAATGTCCAGTAGATACGTTCAAGCAATAATTTGTCAGACTTATTTACTAAACCACTACCAATTGTGACATCCGAGAAATTGGTGTACAATTGATTACATCCTAAAAGTGTAATCATAGGCTCTTAATTCGCACTTTGTTAGACTTATATTATAATTAATTGTCTTATTTTAGTTAGATATTTGCTTGAGTATGTTTTTTTTATGTGTTTTGTAGGTTATATAAGCTAATAAAGGCAAAAAGAAAGTAAGAATAATCAAAGCGGGTTCAAGGCGAATAATTTGTTCATGAAAATTCAAACTTATCTCGGTATTTGGGCCATATCTTTGTACTTCGATATCCGATTGAGCTGATTTTTATGCCATTGGAAAGAAGATTTCAAGAGCTACAATTTGTCCCCTAATATGCATCGGCTGAATCGGCCTCTAAGGTGGTCAAAATCAAGCTTCAAAGTGGAGGGATGAATAGTACCCGATCGATTGGTTTGGCAAACTTCAGAGAGGGTGTTTTACTGATCGATCGACCGAATCGATTGGTGAACAGTGCCTGATTGATCATGAACAGTGACCGATCGATCGGTGAATAGTATCCGTGAACAGTAAAAACAGTGAATTAACCGATCGAACGCTACAGTCACCGTTCGATCGGTCGATACAGATGTGGAGCTTAAAAGTTTTGTTGTTCGAAAAAATGGGGGGAGAGGAAAAATTTTTTGGGTTTGTTGCAGCCAAGGGGGTGGCGTGAAAAGCTCCTCCAAGGTTGGTTTTTATGTTTTCATGTATTTTAGCTTAGATTTATGTTTGTAATATTAATGTAAAAGTAGAAATTGTAACTTTCTTACATTGTAATGTATTTTCCTTCACTTTCTTGCCATTTTCTCTCACTTTCTTAGCAACCAAACACTAGTTTTACTTAGTTTAATATTATATTTACCTTCATTTATGCTATTTATTATGAATTCTAGTAGCTAAACATCTCTTGGGTGTGATTGTGAAGATCCACCAAGGATTTTCAAGTATTTCAATGGGGATTCATGAACTTTAAAGTTTTATTCGTAGATTTATATAGTTCTATTTGGTTGGGTGTTGGATTTGTTCGAAAACTTAGATTCATAACTCATTTGGTAATATTTACGTACAATTCAACAATTGGTATAAATCTTGCACATTTATAAGGTTTGCTTCTAGGGTTCTACTAATTGGTTTAATCCCCACACTCAACTAAATATGAACTCAAGGTTTTATGGTCAAAATATTTCGAATCAAGAATCCACGGTGTGATTTTTGATTTGAATTATAAAAATCCTCTATTGAAATTCTTGTTGTGAATTGATGGATTGAATTAATCATATCCAAGCTTTCTATTTTAATTGCTTTACATTTAAATTAATTGCCTAGTTAATTGTTTTAATTTTTATTGCACTAGTTTAGTAAATCAAAACCCTATAAAAAACCTAAAGATTTTCGGTCATTTTATCTTTCATTTTATTTTAGATCCAATTCCCCACATAATTACAATTCGATCCTAGGCTAGATTAGTGTGAGTTGAGTATTAGAGCCTATATTTGGCTAAATCCCTTGGCAGAAAACGATACCGGATTACCGGTTTATACTTAATCGCGACCCCCGTACTATTGCGGGGTACTAACTCTATTTTGTAGTTTTCGGAGCGAGTCAACAATATTAGCGTGTGTCATTTCAAGAATCTTTTATGCTGAACAATTGAAGTTATTAATTTCTTACCGGATGTATTCATGAGGAGGAGTAGCGTATGTACTCTTTTTCATTCACCAATGATTTTTTTTTTCACTGAATTTTTCTTGGTAAGATTTTAACAAGACAGTTTTAACGCATTCATACTTTAATATGATGCACAAGAATATTATACACTTTTTCCTTAGCTAAAAAAAATTTTTCACTGAATTTTTTTCTAGTAAGGTTTTAATGAGACATATTCGTTGTGTAGTGGTTATCCAAGGGGAAGTGTTGTGAATAATTATGGATGACTTTTTTTTCACAAACTTCAATGTGGGAAGTACGGCAAAAGATTGCGTGTGAAATCTTCACATTGGACTTTCGCTCTATAAATAGGCATAACTTTAGTAGAAGAAGGGGGCGCAAGAAGAAGAAGAAGAGAGAAAAGAAAGAAGAGGAGAGAAGGAAAGAAAAGAGAGACAAAGTAAAAGCTCTGGACAAATAATGAGAGATATGATTGTCTTTATTTTTCTTTTATAATATAATAAAATATTGAGTGATCTAAAAGATCAAATCTTAATAGTTCTAAAAGAATTAATATGATATATATTTAATAATTTCTGAAAAATTATTCACTATACTTTATGTTGAATTATTTTACATGTTTTCTTTACTTTTATAACAATTTTTGATTTGTTTATTTCGGCTAGTTGTATCACACTGCAAAAAGTGGCAAATATAACAGCTTTGTCTGTCGTCTTATCATCAAGATTCATCTTTAATCCTTTTCATTCCATTAATTATGTTATGAGTAATATCATATAAACAAAATAATTTTATGTAATTTTTATATAAAATAATGTGATCCAACATGAATTTTTTAGTTTAACGAAACCCTCGTTTAGTTATTGGGCATTTTTTGTGTAAGTTATATGCAAGATTAGAGTTATATATATATATATATATATAAATATATGGTATCCATAACCATGCATGTTTGTTTTGTTGAAGGAAGTTTCAAATTAAATAATACAAGAAAACGTGGGCACGCATATGTTAAATATCCATTACACCAATAAACCTTAACCCAACCAATAACACCAGAACATATCAGGGATGGATCATGCTGTTCCCAAAATTAACATCACCTGGACCGGACATGACCCTTATCGAAACCCCATTGGCTAGGATTTGCAAAAGTTATGGAAAAAGAAAAGCCAATATCCATTACAATGCCAAGGAGACAGACAGACAAGACATTCCACCAAGTCAAAGATGTTGCCAAGATTTTGCTTAGCTACTAATGACAGAGACTTACAAAGTTTATATAACACTCTTAAAATCATCTCCATTTCTTTGTATTCTCTCCCTCTTTCATATTTATTTGGCTACACAATCTCTCAAAACAGTGGAAGTGAGAGAGAACTGAAGAGAGAGATATATATATAGGATTAATATAGTTGTTTATAATGGGTAGGATGAACACTGGGTTGTGCAAAAATGGATGGATCAGGAGGAAGCAATGCAATAAGGCTCCCATAACAGAAGAGACCTCCTGGGCTCCTTGCAGCCCCTCACCAAAGGAACCAAGTAATCTGCTTTGTTCCCTCTCAATAGTACCATCCCTTGCTTTTCATGTGTCTTGGGACTCTTGTTTTTGAAGGGTGGGCATTGCTGGTGGGAGATTGGATTGATCAAGTTTGCCACAGCAGGCTTGGTCCGCCAGAAGTACTCATAAGCATTGAAAGAGGAGGCGGTGGCCGGCGGTGAGGGTATCAGCCGAGCCACCCGGGGCGGCCGTGGAAGTGACTGTGGTAGTTGGGTTGGCTCCTCCTCCTCCTCCTCATCCTCCATCTCCACCAAACTGGCTGCTTTATTGAACTTACGACTCCATGTTGGGTTCCTATTGTCCAGCCCCATAAGCTTCTTCATTACTAGGGCTGACCTATGAACATTTATCACCCCACTTGACAGCTTTGGTGTTTGCTCGACTACAATTCCAATTTCTTTATCTCCGTTTCCATTCTCAACTTTCTCCACCATTTCTTCTTCTTCTTCTTCTTCTTCTTCTTCTTCCTCTGTTTCTTCGTCTTCTTCAACTTCATAGTCTTTTTCTTCTTCATAGTTTTCGAACATGTCCTCTTCCATTTCATCAACTTCATCCTCCTTCTGATCAATAATTGCTTCGTTGTTGTTTGGTTCTTCTAGAGTACTACTGGCAAATGTGAGAAGAAGGCGGCCGTCCTGGCGCTGGGCACGAAAGCAGTTCTGTGAGGGAACGGACACGGCTTCAAGGACTAATCGGCCGTCGTTGCGATGAAATTCCATGTGAAGGGATGGGCCATCAGGACGAGAGAGGGAAAGAAGAGGAGGAGGGAAGGACTTAGTTGGGAATTTCTTACTGGTAGAGTAATTGCACTTTACAAATTGCAATTCCTCTCTATCACAGGATTGCAACTCTTTTTCTTGCTGAAGTTGCGGTTGTGGTTCTTCTCTGTCCTCTTCAAGGTCGCTGGTCTCCGAAGGTGCGTTGGAGGAGAACCCATCAGAGCCAGTCTCTGATCCCAGACTTTCAGTGCAAACCTGGAGACTCTTCTCGCTCAAAGAGCTTGTTGATCTCTTCACAAGAGGATGAACATAAGGAGGTGGAAGCTTCGAGGAGTCCTCGTTAGCCTTCTGTGATAGAATTGAGATCCAAGTATCAAGTTGCCCAGGCTTTTCATTCTCCATCTTCTTCTGGGACTGGATTGACCTCCACACATCAGCTTGCCCTGGCCTTTCGAGCCTGTTCTTACCTTCAAACTCTTCTTCTCCGTCCGACGATGAAGACGAATCTGGAACTGCGATGGCAAGCTCTTCAGATGAAGCAATCTTGTTCATGGGGGAGAACCCATTTTGTGCCAACCATTTCTTGGAAGACATGTCTGCTGAAAGTGTTCTCCTCAACGAGGCAGCTTTGGTTCGGTCGCAGTCAGACCCGAGAATTGAGACTATGCCTTGCTTCTCAATAACCTTAGCCTCTTCTTCAACTTTCAATGGTGAAGACAGGCGAAGACTCTCGCCAATTGTACCTGACATCTTCCCGGTCCGGTGATGAACTAGAGAAGAGCAAGAACAAAAATATTTTCGCTGCACAAAATTTATGAATTAATTATTAGAACCAGACAAGAAACCAGCAAGCAAATTGAAGCCTTAACTTGATAGCTGAATTTTAACACATGCATGTGGGAAGAATATAAACGTAGAGAAACAGAGATATAGATATAGATATAGATATAGTTATAGGGAAAAGGGATGTTTACCTCAAGCAAACAACAGCACCGGTGGGTGCAGAGTTGTTGCTGGCGAAGGGAGGGAGGGGAAGGAGAAGGATGAAGATGATGTTTGAGGGGCTGTGGCTGTGTATGGCTTTGGCTGATGAAAAATACAAGGGGTGTTGGGGTATTTGTAGGAGCCCAAAAAGGCTAATGGAACCGTGTCCATGGGACCCTCCTACGCCACCATGAAAAGACCTTTCCATTGGTTTCCAAATTTTCTCTTATCAGGAATGGGGGTGGATGTTAAAACGAAGGGCAAGGCTATGACGTGGTAGTCCTCATTCTAGTTCCTCACGTTGTTTATTTCTAATGGGTGAAACCGTGGATAGATGTCAAGAATTTGGGTTTTTTTTTTTCTCAGCAATCAGAAATGTCTAGACTAATTTGTACGTACCTGGATTAATTAGGGTGACAAGAGTTTTTCATTTAATATATAGCTCTGATCAGCTACTAATCAGAGCTATAGCACGGTATCCCACAATAGAATTGAAGTTTCTCTAACAAAAACCATAGCAGATTTACAAAATGAATAACAGCTTGTAGCAGTAGACGTCTTTTGTGGCACGCTTGATCTATATGTTCTGCATGTTTCTTGTAGTAGAACAACCATGTTTTAATTACTATCTTATTTTAGTGCTTTTTTCTGTATAAATTTTTTAGAAGAATACTTCTTCAACCACACCAGTTACTTTGTGGGCAACCATAGGCTAGTTTCTATGTCAAAAACTTGAACTAATTACTTCCTTTTTTGGTTTCATATTTCTTGCAGTTAGGACTTGTAGTTAGGCACTCATACAAAGAATATTGCTTCAATGTTTTGTTCCTATTGTCTTCTCTTTTTTTTTTTTTTTATAATTAAAATTCTGGATATTTCTTTTTAATTTTTTCATTGCCGTAAAGGAAATTAAGGGTGAAACTAATATTTTCCCTCCAGATTTAGTACTTTACTGATCTCAGAAAGTAGAGTCCACGGAACAAGAGAATGAGCATGCTCTCACCCTAGCATTACTCCTAAGAAATTTACCAATTAGGTACAGCAGGAAAAGGATGTTGATTGGATGAAAATGGCTTAAAGAGGAAGCAAAGGAATCACTTTCAGAGGGCACCATGATTGGGCGGCAAAAATCCATGATCAAAGAACGTCCAGAAAGAATAATCGCGTAAATATAATTTTATTTGTATCCATTACACACTTAAATATATATAATAAGGAATAACGTATGTGGAAACAATGGGAGCAGTCACGTCTCATATAATGGGACCCTTCACATATATGGTCTGTCTTCCCTCTCTTTCTCTCTACGGAAAAGTCCCAAGACTCTCAGTGGTTTTATGTGTATGTGAAGCAGCTGCCTATACGTCGTCCACTCATAGCAAAAGTTTGTGATGGTGATCAGTTCAAAGCACTATGTGTTTGCGTTATACACACACATATTATATATGTATATGCACTATGTGTTTGCGTTATATATATATATATATATGTGCAGAGAGAGAGAGAGAGAGAGAGACCCACTTCATTGCTTTGCCACAAACCGAGGAAGGCAAAGGGAAACCTGGATGCGCCTTGTCTGGCTATAAAGCAATACCACTCAATCCTCCAAAGCCTTATCTACTACCTACTGATCAGCTGTATTTGAAAGCTGACTGAGTGACTCGGATCACACCATTTGGGTTGACTCACCATAATTTCCTTACGAGTTCTCGCATTTTCAAGATAAGTGATATCATAAAGTCACCGACTAAGTATAAATTAAATACAAAAAGAGAGAGAGAGAACGTACTCGATTATATAGTTAATCTGATCCATTTGAAGAATTTCAGCTTGAATTTTTTAAATGGGCGGTGGAGTTTTAAGGAGCATTACCCCTTGAACATTTTCAAAGTTCAAAATTAGCCTTTCAAAATGTATATTTTAATAAATAGATTGTATTATATAGCCTGCCAGGTCAACTGCCTCTCCGATTGGGTTAGTTGGCTCATCAGTCCATATAAACAATCTAACATAAGTATAAAAAAATACATAGTGAGATTAAGAAAAAGTTTGTTCTTGCTTAAAAAATGAAATTTTAAAATAAAAATAAGATTAATTATAATGACAGGAATTTGCATATGACATCTGGATGGATTGATTCGGAGTTGACTCACCAACACATTTAAAATGTTTGAGAGAGTATCTATGTACTATTATCAACATTAATAATAATAATAGTAATATTACATGCAGGCATAAAGGTATTGGATTAGGACTGTCGTCATTAATCGACCTATGTTTCCAATTGATCTATTGACAATATTATTGACCATAGCATTCTATTCATGGATTTTAGTCATTAAAGAAGTGCCTAAAAGTAGTCAACAATTTTTGACCGTTGGAATGATAATTCCTTCCCTATTGGTTGTCAAACCTTTGAAATTGCGGTTTCGCAATCTTTTAATTTCTAGTAAATTTTTGACAAATTTTTTTCTGACAAAAATTGCAAAGAGTGTTTGCTTTTATGAAGTTTAACATCTTAATCTAACAGCAAATTGCAGCCACAAATTTAAAGCATAGTGGAATGGAATGAATGCCTATTTTAGGACTTCAGTTTGGTAAACTGTTTAGTAAGGTTGAGGAAGATCATATTTCACATGGAAGGCACATACTAAACAGAATCTTAGGATTTGAGAATTTTTGGGAACTCATGGCTATATATTGCATCTTTTGCTGGGGTATTTAACCCTATCAAAAGACTTCACGCTTGATATCTCTCATGAGCCTTTTAGTATTTCTGAGGAAACAAAATCATAGTTTCTCTAAGAATGCCAGAAGTTCTGTGATACAAATATATTTATACACAAAAATACATATAATTTTACAAGAATTATTGCAAATTTGGTTTCTTGGCACACACCAAACTGAAATAATGTGACACAAGGGAAGTGACAGATCACTTCACTATCCTGAAAAGAGCAATTAATCTTGTAAGCCAAAACAAACAAAAAAACAAAAATAAAACTTTTGGGTGATAAGTTATATTAAACATGAAAAGTAATTTCATAAACAAAGAAATTGTGTGGTTGCAAGTCCTATTGGGCTTTCTGATGCAGGATTCTGGCAGCTTATTTGATATCAGATGGCAACAATGACCTTGACATTTCTAAGTGGTATCTCCATTGAAACACAATGCAAATAGGAAGGAGCCACATAATAAGGTGGAGGAAGATATTTCCACTATAAGCCACAGGCAATGCTCCTTTCAATTAAACATACATATAGTTTAAAAGAAAAAAAAAAAAAAAAGAGGGAGACCCGGCGTTATTGAAAGAGGGCATATGGTTCTGTCCACCTGCTTTTCTAGCACAACTCTCGAACAGTCTTCCTCTGCCAGTGATTCCCACTTAGATAGGGAGAGAGAGCAGACAACATAATCTCGAGTAGGACGGAGGCTACAATCTATGTTGAATTCCCCTCGTACCCATTTGTTAAATTTTATTACTATAAAAGGCAACTTCAACCACGAGCTCACAAATGATGTGCCTTGTATGTGTCCACGTACTTTGGGACTATGACATATTTTGGACTGTTTCTAGCTAGCTATCTTTTGTATTGTTTGGCTTCCTCGGTAGCATGGCATCGGCCTCTTCAATATTATTGTAATATCTAAGTTTCTTTGGAGTTCGAATCTCTCTGCACTCACTGCCTTCAACCATCGTCAGCAAATGTTTCTTTCATCTCTCTTTTGAGTGTCAGGACCACTATATGGTAGGTCTCATTATCAACTTGTTTGGTTGATCATACATAAAATGATGCCTTCCAATCTCTCCAAGCAGTACAACAATGCATTTTCACGAAGGTAACAAGACCAATACCTAAGTCACTATATCCCACAAATCATTGGTTCATCTTGTTTTTCCTAAACAATGGGGCTTGATTGATACTTTGATTCTGAATGATATTTGGCTACAATCATTTAATTATGTTCATTCTTCTTGTATGCTTCATCAATTGAATAGGGCTTATCAAAGGAATTTTGACACGTTTGAATGACAGACTCATGCATATCAGATCATCACTACTCTTCATACTCATGTATTCTCTCTCTTTCTCTCTTTTCTTTTTAATTTTTTTATAATTAGATATTTGAACCAACTTGTGCACACTTCAATTAATTCCGAAACTTGTGTAGTTCGCTATCTCACACAAATTTAATAATTACTGGGTCAAAAACTCTGAAGGAGCCCAATAAATTAATAGCACCTAAAAGATAATTTCTATTTACTACTCGCCTATATAAGCCCGCAAGTGTTAATACATGGTTTTGTATGAAAAAAATGATAAATAATTGTCAATGAAGAAGGCGTTGAATTCGTTTTTTTGTAAGCTTTTGTCGCCCTACAAGTTCAGTTTTCATGGGCCCATGGATCAATACCATGGTTTTATCTGATGATGAGAGTGTTAGGATAATTATATAACTCTGTGTTTGAGAATATCTGTATCATTATGATAATCAAATTCAATAATAATTTTAAATAAATATACGTTGCAAAATTATGAAATTCAGAGAAATAACCAATTGATAATACAATCCAAAACTGAGTCACATTTACTATAAACCAGTGTCAGAATTAAAACAGATAACGGATATAAATTATTAACAATTAAATGCTAACTGATTTGCACTAGATAAGAAGGGAAGGAATATACTAATCGAGGCTAGAGTTGGACTCTATGCCCTTAAGATATATTCGTCCCCACAGAGGTGTAGAAGGATTTGGACGTCTGTCTCCTATGATACAACAATCTCCCACACACTAAAGGTGCACTCTATTCTGTGTGTCTTGCGAACCAGAACAGTGTATGACTCTCTCCAATGCAATGAAAATCAAAACTCTTCTTTTTTTTTATTATTTATTTTTTTATGCAAAACTTTGAAGGATATACACAGCAAATAAGGTGTATGTTTCTAAAAGTCACAATTCAAAAGGTGTCTTCCAAAGATCACAACCAAACACCTATTCATTTAAAATTAAAAACAGATGTTTTTTCAACATAGAGAACTCATGGGTGTGCATGGGTCAAGTTGAGTAGGGTCTATACTAAACTCAGAACTGATCTAATCTTGAATTGTTCTAGTTTTTTAGACCTAGAACCGAACTGATCATTTAATGGAACCGATTCGAACCAAACCAACTGGATTCAGTTCAATTTGGTTTAGGTCAATATTGGGTTGCATCGGGTCGGTTTCACTTTTATTATATATTATTTAATTTGTTTATCTAAAAAGATCAAATAATATGATTGGCCTTGCATCCTTAACTTTTAAAAAAGATAAAAAATGACTAAAACATAAATCAACAATAATTAACTACAAATAATAATGATATAATGGCATATAGAAAATATATATAGATTTTTATAAAATGTAAAGAACAGTCTAGGTTCGGTTTTTGGTTCGGTTCAATTCGATTCGATTCCAAAAAATATAGAACTGATAATCGAATCAAATGGATTGGGCTGCTATTTTTTAGGCTAAAAAACAAATTGATCCTTTAACATACCCAAATCAAAACCGATTTGTAAAAACAGAGTTGCTTCGGTGCTTATGTTTTTGAGTTCGCTAGTACACTACCAAGGAACTAATAGTCCAAAACGATCCAAAGTAGTCAAGCTGTATATGCATGTGTGCATATATGTTGCATATATAAACTTTTATTAAGCATTCCTTCAAGGGTAAGGAACATTCTATGCATTATCGTTCACGAAAACCTCAAATGATAAGACTAGTTTTGACCAACTTTTCCAATAATTGGCTCGAAGACAAACTATCAGGGCCAACGTGTTTTGGGTTCCACCTAATAACTTCAATCCATACAAATAGAAAAAGAAAGAATGGGTTAATTAAAGAAATGGAAATGCAACTTTAGTTCAGTAAATTCTGTGACATAATCACATGATTTTATTTGGGGCCTTTTTAAGACTTTGTTTGGATCTTGGAAAGAGGAAGGAGAGGAAAGAAATGCTTGAGATTGCATAAAATAGATTTCTTCTTGTGATTTCAGCATTTTTGTTTTTCTTTCCTTGTTCTTTCCCAGTTCCAAATAGAGCCTTAAAGGCTGACGTGTATAGCGCAAAGGCACAGGATCTCTTCTGTTGGAGACACTAGCTAGTGCATAAAAGGCACTCAGCAATTATAAATGCTAAACTATGCATGAAATACACAATCTTTAATCTGGCCATTGAATCAAAAGACGTCATCTGCAGCAACAGTAGCAACAATTCTCTTTTGAGCAAAAGTTTTCTCGGGAGTTATTTTGATAGAAAATCAGAGAGGGAAAAGAAGGTGTGAAGAAAGGGAGGGAGGGGAAAGGAAGAAAAGGGAGATATTCGCGTCCAACAAGGGTTGCTTTATAAAGCTTTTTAAGGAGGCTTTAACACTACCTTTATTATTCTCTCATCACATAGGGAAGATCTCTTACCATTATTACACTGATTGGATGATCTGGTGGCACAGAAAGAAAGCAAGAAAAGAAAGAAAGAGAGAGAAAGTGTGAGAGAGAAAAGACAGAATATGTGAAGAAGAATTCTTTCTTTTTCCCTCAGGAATGAAAGCCATGTTGCGAATGAGGATGAGCCACGTGGTGCGGCAGTCATCGTGCTAGGAAAATTATTCAATGTGACAGTCACACTATGTCATTATATTTATGTGGTGTGACAATTTATTCGTGTACTGCTAAATGTGAAAAGAGACAGTACTTTTTGAGATATTATAGATATTATCCTATATATATGGCAGCATTTTAAATTTAAAATTTTTATAATATAGAAAATTATACCCATATTACAATTTAAATAAAATTTTACATCTTGTCAACATAATGACATAATGTGACAGTCACTCTAAATAATTACTGATCGTGGTGGGCATTGGCTTGAGCTAGGAGCTTTGTTTCTTTTGTTCCCTGGTCCAAACCATTTAGGCCCACGATGGTGAGACCAGCGGTGGCTAAGGGTTCGCCTTCTCAATCAAGGGAGTGAAACCACCATCTCTGTATTGGTAGCCAGCCTAGCAGAATCGCAGGATATTCCTAGGGTTTTTGGTATACATGCATGGCTTGTTTACACGTGTTTCTTGTTCTAACTTTTATGGCCCTTTTAGGGTTTTGTTACTTCACCCTGTCGGGAATATCTGAAAATTACATGAGATTATTCTTTGGATGGAGTATATAGTGATTTGTATACATATCGACGTCGACATGTATTGCTCTTATCCTCTACTGTGGTGTTGCTATCCAGAAAATAGATACCTTCTGTGATTTTGTCCCTATTTCATTCCACATCGAGTTAATTGATTCTTTTTAAAGAAAAAGCTACGCGTTTAATGGAAATCAAGGAATATCACTCCTGTAATGAGGTAAAAGTGATGACAGCCTGATTCCCCGCGTTTTATAAACTGTGGAATTCATGGCTGTCATTGCTTAATAATAGCTACCATGGCCTTTGGGTGGCAATAGCAAGTCTGGCTGTGTGCGTGCACGTGCATGTTTGTTTTGGACATAAAAATATTATTGCTCGCTTACAAAATTCTTCTCTCTCTCTGTGCGCGCGCATGATTACAACTGAACTTGGCTCCCTAAAGCATAGAAGAGGGAGGGAGGGAGGGAGGGAGGGAGGGTTGGGGAGTTATTGGACAAGTTTGAACATTGGAATTTTTCTTCTTTTCTAGTACTGTACTAACTTCAATATAGAAGGGGAATGCATAACTCGAAACTTGGATCAATCAACTAGCCCTTGGTACCACTTGGTTGTGCTACAACGGGGTATCTTTTTAAAAAGAAAAATATTATTCTTTCAGAATATCTGTACAAAAAAGTTCATCAAAATGATGTGACAGTGACATTATGATAATTAAGAGCCATCATAATAAGTGTTTTGTTTTAGAGTGAATGACTTTTATCCAATCATATTATTCTGGTGATAAATTATGTATAAAATTTTCTATTTGTATAGTATTATCCTTTCAAAAAAGATCTTTTATTTATTGTCCTAGTTGTATGACATTGATCATATGGTTTGAATAGAGGCTGCTTGTGTTCTTACGGGGCTTAGAATATGAGACTTGGACAATTCTTCATCACTGAAGTTCACTTTTCTATTTTTCCAAATATTTTTCCTTTTTGATTTTCTTCACCTATATATTCATGTATGTAGGCTAAAAGCTGAACCGAGTATGGGTGAGTGGCTTTTCAGTGGATTTCACTTGTGTCTAGATTGCAAATCTGTGATGTGTTTTCTTTGGGATGTGTAGTATGACCCTTCTCGCACTATAATAGTGACTCCATTTACTAGTGGGGAAAAAAATAGTGAACCCTATTTCTATACTGCATTAATTTACGGCCATTATATTTTACAGAATTTTTTCCTTTATACCTGAAATATAAACAATTAGGGGCACAAATAATACTTAAACCCTTTTTAGCCAACCTTATTCCATGTCCTTTTTATATCCACCATGTAAATACGCACAAAATTCCCTTGTTCTTACCCCCTCCCTTTAAATACAGTTTAGGGATTAGCCATGACAGAGATAAAAGTTATATATGTTGTATTGCTATCTCAATCATGAATGTTTAATTAATTGGAAAAAAAATTAGACTCGAGCTAATTTCTTCTCTCCTTTCTTTTGTTTTTGTTTTTTGATTTTTTTTTTTTCAGTTAAAGCAACAACACTTTAACCCTGCTCCATTCCTTTTAAATGCTAGCTCACGTGCAACTTTTTCCACTATGCTGCAAGGGGTCCTGTCAATGTGTTCCACTATAAAAAAAAATGTTAAGCAAGGAGTTACTAACTTTTTTACCACGATATATCTTAATTTCCAGTGCTATCGAATATAATAATAATAAATAAATAAATAAATGGACTTATGGTAAAGGTCATTGTGGAAAGAATAGAGGATAAATACTTATTGATCACATGGCTATAGGATAATAGCCAAATACTTTCTCAAAATATAATATATCTAAGACTAAATTGCATGCCAGCTAGCTCTCTCTCTCTCTCTCTCTCTCTCTCTCTCTATTTAATTTGAAATGATTTTCATGTATGTAGACGTGGTTCATGCTCACATTTATAAACAAACACTACTTTGATTTAAATTTAAAATGTTTTCTCGTCTGAACATTTGAAATACATTTTTTTTGGATTGTTTGCTGCTAAGATACTACCAAAAATGGCAAAACTTGAAACAATATTTGCACCAAACATAAGTTACAACAAACTAGCTAGCTACTTTCAATAAAACATTTTCCAAAATTGGAAAGAAGACTACAGCCAACACCATTTATCTATGAGTCTTTAATTTGTAGGTTCCATATTAACCCTTAAACGGGCAGACAAAGGTTTTAAATCTCAGGAACACCATTGGACAACCCGAGGTATTTCATTATGTAAAGTTTGAGTACGTTGAATGAAATATACTAGACAACAAGTCTAGAGACAAAGCAAAAACGTTTAGGAATGGCGGTACTTAGGTAGGGCACAAAACTCGAGGATGAAGGTGGTGTTGTTTGATCCTACCTAAGATGGGTGATTGCAACTTGACTGGCAAAGATGAGACACCACTAACTTTCGGTTTGCTGGGTTTATGGCTTGCATTATAAGCATGTCGATAACATTTCCTTGTCCTTCTGCTCCCTTTAGCCTATACTTCGAAGAATTTATACATGTTATATATATATATATATATGATATGGCTCAAGAGGAGTGATGAACACATTCACAGGTAACGCTCGATTGATTTCTTGATCTTGATGTCATACGCAAGCCATACGCAGTAATTGTTAAACCCTTACTGTGTAATATCAGTGTTACTGTAATCAGAAAATAAGAATACAAAATTACAAAAAATAAGCAAACTTACAAAATGTTGAAAATGCAGAATTATAAAACAATGAAGGCTAGTGTTTCATACTATGTCCTTAAGACAATTACGCTCCCACAATGGTGCTAATGATTGGATGAGTGTTTGTCTCTCAAGATATAATAATCTCCCACATACAAAAGCAATACTACAATATGTATGCCTAGCGAACCGAAATTGTGAAGAACTCTTTCTTACTCAAAAAATCGACTTTATGAATATGCACGAAAGAATGGGGAAAAAAAACAAGTATTTCGAATGCAACAATATGTAAGGTATTTATGGACACATGAGTGTCTTTTCAAATAGCCATGAGTCAAATAGTATTTTGAAAGGTCAACAATTCACATAAAACCGTGTTTGGACTCACTAGGCAATTACTCATTCACTTCAAGGGCATAAGTGAGCCTCACAATTATTGTGGCTCAAAGTCACCAATTTTTTAACAATCCCCCACATGAATGAAATTGCCTAATAAAATGCAAATGATAATGCTGACACGAGAAAAAGAGTACTTTTGGAAAGATATTGCATCAGGATAGGTGGTTTTGGCTTTGAACATTTCTTAGTGAAATATTATTTGATTTATTTGGCTAACTAGTGAATATGATGTCTTAAATTGTTTAGCTATTTGTATAAAGCAAGACAATAGTATTCACACAGTTTCTTTCCAGTCACAATTTAAAACTCACGATTGTGTTCATTTTGGCCATGAACATCACCTGGTAATTCATGAATGCTCTGAAGAATGTAGGCTTTTTACCATTGTCATAGAATTGGCTCCTTCATACTCACATAGGTGATTTCTTATTAAGAGTATCTTATTATACTCCACTTGGATGTCCAAGATATAAGAATCATTTAAATCATGGGTTATTGACTTACACTAAATAGTGTCTTCGGATAATCCTAAGCGCAGATTGGCGAATCAGTATAAACTCGGTGGAAGTCCGGGGTTGAATCCTCAGGGAACAGCTGACAAGTTAAAGATACTAGATCACTCTCTTAAATCACGTACAAAATCTCATTAATTACTTCTAAAAAGACCAAAATTTATTACTTGAAAGTTGGATTGTTTATATTAAACAAAACTAAGAAAATTAATTTGTATTAAATAAAGAAAAAGTCTTGAAACTAATTGATCAAATCAACTGCTTTACTCGGAGTTTCAATGGAGATATTCTATAACTCAAAGCATTGACTATGTCGGGAGTCTTGGATTTGAAAGATTTAGAGATAAAAACAATTATTCTTTAACAATCAAATGTAAAATAAATTAGGTTTAGAATTATAGATGTATATCATCGATTTGTTGCCAAGAATAAGCAAACATTTAAGTTTTCGTAAATATCTAGTCTAGATTGAATCAGTTTTAGGATAAAAAAATGCATACCATGTTTTCATGCAGTATATATACTAAACATAGGTTCATGCATAAGTATTACCGAACATAGTCAAACATCTAAGTTTTCAATGATATCTAGAAGCTTGATCTCAAAGAATTAAGAAGATGAAGATTTAAATTTTGAAACCCTAATTACCTCTATTGTTCCTCCAAGATCTTCAATTGATCTTCAAAATTGTTCATAAGAAAAACACAATTGTATAATAAAACTATATTGAATTGACTAAAAACCTAAAATTCTGCTTATAGGAATTGAGAAAAACTATAAAAACCTAACTAGAAGCAATAAGAAAACTCTCCCTAACCGCTAATAGCTCTCTTAAACATGTAATGAAAAGCTATCCCCAATTACAACAACAAATTCATCTTTTATAGATTTCTAAATCTACATATTCTGCAATATTGTATGAACGCTCAACTACACCGTTCGAACACCATGAACAATCATTCGAACGCAATGTCGAACTCACTTCAAATGGTAAAACATCTCTCTGAATCTCTCAAATGGGCTTTAGACCTAGTCTTGACATGACTCTTTTTGAGACACCATTCGAACTCACTTCATGTCCGTTTGAACGCTCGTCTCAACCGGTCAAACGATTGATGTCATGCTGACATTATGTGTTCGAACTCCCTTTTTGACCGTTCGAATGGTTATTCCTCTTTTGCCCAATTTCATATTTTTTAGCATGGAATTCATGTTTCAAATAAAATAAACTAAGTTAGTACGAATTAGTGATTCGCACTCAAATGTGCAATTGAACTTGAGCTTTCCTGTGAGAGTATGGGTGTCGATCAAAGTATAAACCAATAAGGACCAGTATCGTTCTCCCAAAGGATCGAGCCAAATATAGGCGTGGCACAAGTCGAAACAAACAACGAATGGGATGAATTAGTGAATTGCTTAGCAAATTGGAACTATACTAAAAATAAGACCAAAAATCATTGAATGGTGAGAGGTTGTGATTTGCTAAACTAAACTAATTATGCTTGAAATTGAAAGCAATTATACTAAATTTTAAATCAATTAATAAAGGGGCTTGGATGCAATTGCTTCAATCTACCAAATCTCTACAAAGTCTTCAATAGAGTTTTGTTTTACTCAAGTCAAAGTTCACTCCATGGAACCTTGACGCGGAGGATTTTGTCCATAAATGCTTGAATTCAAGTTCAATTGAGTGTAGATTGTTGGTTCATTATAAGAATCTTAGAATCAAATCCTCAATTTTGCAATTCTTATACCAATTAGAAGATTGTGCATAGCAATTACCAACCTAGATTATGAATCTAAGTATTCTATGTGTCTACAACTCAATTGAAGCAAGAATTGAAGAAAATATAGGATAAATCATTTGAATTCATATACCTCCATTGAAGCCCTTGCAAATCCTTGGTAGATTTCCATAATTAAATCCAAGAGATGTCTAGCTACTTGATTCCATGGAAGAAAGCATGAAGAACTGAAGAATTCTCATTAATTGTTGAAGGAAATGGTGTTTGCTTACAAAGAAAGTGTAAGAAAATGCAAGAAAATACAAGAAAAATGATATCTAACCCACTTTCTCTCTCTATATCTAATCCTAACAGAAAATCTAAGCTATAATTGATGATAGATACAAAAATCGCGTCATCTTGGAGTGATATAGTTGCAAAAATACGCACTGGACGGCCGGTACTGTACGTACAGTACTGATCACCGTATGTACGGTGAACGTACCGTACATACGCTGAGGCATACACTGAATCAGCCTCTCTGAAGTTTGGTTCCTGTGGTGCAGGCGTACGTACGGTATGGGAGACCGTACGTACAATGTAACCACCGTATGTACGCTGAGGCATACACAAAGCTGTACTCTTTGAAGTTTGGGTTTGGTGCTGCAGGCGTACGTCCGGTTGGACAACCGTATGTACAGTGTCTCTACCGTACGTACGGTCAAAACACAACTTGGCCATTTTTGCTCTGAATTCGTCCGTTTTCCTGCAAAATACCCACAATAACTCATTAAGACAATTATTATGCTAAAATAGAACATATATACAACCTAATTGGACTAACAACAACTATTTAAGGACTTTAGATTACACTTTTTGGAGTGTAATCACCGCCCCCCACCTAGCTTTTGCTAGTCCCTAGCAAAAATGCAAAAAGTAAGACAAAAATATATACAACGAAGATAAGCTCCACTTTCGGGGGAGTCCCAGATGTATTTAGTATATGCATCAAGCCTTTGAACCCCTAAGTTACCCCTAGTGGACGAGTGGTGTCTTGTGAGGGCTTACAATGATGACACCCACAAACATTGGTTTATAATCAACAATCCTAGATAAAGAACAATATAAGAGAAATGTATGGGAATATGTCACTATACTAAAAACAATGCATCTTTTCTTCCAATACAAACAAGATAAGTTTATGAAAACAATATGACAAGATTCATGAGTGTGTGTGTATTAGGATCATCCATAGTAGTTTACATTGCCTCACTTTACACCATCATCCTTAAAGCCTCGATCCAAACACTTCCTGGGCATACACTCAACGAATAATTGATCACACGGTAGAACTCACTTGGTTGCTCTTAATATAAGAATAAATGTACAAGTCATGCAAATGAGCAATCTCAACTAAGAAAGACGATATAATGTGAGTGTATCAACTTGGCATGACTTCATGAAAGAATGCTTTATGGCATAAATATCAATTAAACATGTTATGCAATTAATGTCTTACATTCCACCAAGACCTCTATTGAGAAGCATGCTTTAGATCATTAAGGACTTTGTAAGGAGAGGTCAAAGGGTATCAAGGTATGATAAAAAGGAAAGGAAGGGTGCGAAATTTCCATGCATGTGTTTTTGAAGGACTTGTAGTACTCTTTAAAGGCCATCACCCCTTTCCTACTTTTGAGTTTATCAACATCACTCTCACCTCTTGGAAAGTGTTAACTATCTTCATCTATCAATCATTCTTTTTCCTTTCTTCTTCTCTTTTCTCTTTTTTTTTTCTTCTTTCTTTTTTTTTTTTCATTTTTTCTCAATTGCTACACATTTCTTACAAATGTACTTTCTTCTTCTCTCTTCTCTTTTCTCCCCCCCCCCCCCCCCCTTTTTTCTTCTTTTTCTTTTTTTTTCATTTTTTTTGAATAATTTGTATATAAATATATATTCCTTTTCCCATGAACTTTAAAATTGGATCTCAAAGGGTGTGAAAATGTGGTGCCAAAGAAGAGAAAAAATACATTAAGACTCGGAGGCTCAAAATAACCAAAGAAGGCCTCAAATCATTTCCAAAGCAAATGTTGTGTATATAGATCTTAATGGAATGTAAGTGCCAACCAATGCAAATCAACATCCAACCAATAAGCCAAAGACAAGAGTAATGAAGTCATTTTGAAATGCAAGAGCCCAATGAAAATATTCTTGAGTAAGTGCAAAATCTCTCCAATAACGTAATTCGCTCTATTATCAACGGGTAACAATCTCCACTCAATTAGGTTGTGAATGTAAAGATCAACAATGTTCACTACCTAATATGATCCGTGCTCATAAAAACAATCAACTCATCATACTGTAATCAAAGCCGCATCTCATTCACATAGAAATCAAAGACTAACAATGCTCATCGTATTATGATCATGCTCCCATACCAACCCTTAATCATTCATGAATCCAGAATTGAATCTTATAAAACATGCTATGGTGCCTCATGCGAAGTATCAACACATCCACTATGAATAATAAAGGTCAATCAATAAACCACTCATGGATGCTAGCATTGGAAAGTATATAATGAGAGAAGCCATACAATACAGTTAACCTCTTACCATCATGTGATAGATAAAGATAAGGTATCCACTAAATCATATCTAAAAAAGAACCTATCTATACAAGAGATCGACATCCACTGAAAGAAATATATCATGTAAGCTCAAAACAGGTACGTACTCATATAAAAACTGAAATGGACTACATCAAAATGCTGCAGCATTTTAGATACATCAATGAACAAAAGGTATACATGGGATGCACATGAGATGCTATACAAATGATACTATGCATGTGATGCTATCTAAACTCTGCCCTGCGTAAGTCCAAACTCATCATCATCCTAGAAATCGTGCTCCCCTAGAGATGTAGGGTCTGTAGCACCAACAGCTAAGTCGGGGAAATCGGTCTCCTCATCCTGCGGAAGTCTAGTCAAAATATCAGTCAGCATCTGACTCTGTCTCGCCTGCTCCTGTCGAATCTCCTCCTAGAACCTGGATTGAGAGGCCTGGAGCTCTGCTATCTAAGCGCCTAGAACTGTCTGTACTGTAGTGATCTGTGCTATGTATGCAGTCTCGAGAGCCGCACACCTCTGACTGAACTCTGTATGGGCTGCCTGAAGTCCATCAACCGACTGTTGCATCACCTAGATGGCCGCGGTCTGTCTCTCAATATGCGAACTCTGCTGGTTTATAATTTGAGCGAATGCTTGAAACATAAGACTCGCCTGAGCTGGCTGTGGCCCACTCTCAGTCTGAGGCTGCTGCTGATCTCCTGGAACCTGCTCTCCCTCTGTGGGGGCCTGCTGCTGCTGCTGTTGCTGCTACTGGGCTCTTTACTGGGCTTGAACCAGTGCCTCGCCCTGCCTCTGAATACCAGCTAACTGACCCACCGCCCTGTTCTGAGTGGACAGGGCGATGGGTGCAACTATCTGAGCTATAGGATCGTCGTCTAGGGCTGCCGCTCCGGCACGCACAATCAACTCGGTCATCATCCCTGCAAATGGTAACCCCCCCCCCCCTACGGCTTCGTCGAAGCCGCAGACTAGTACAAAGCGCCAAACATATATCTGGGGAGATAAATACTCCTACTTGTCCCCAAGGCATAGAGTAACTAGCCTCTACGCCTGCCCACCTTTCCTCGTCGCCCTAACGGAAAGATCGACTCGCAGGTAAAAACGAACATCGGTGCATATCTCGGAGCAAGGAATTTCTTTTTAATCTGAGAAGAAATCCACTGGGTATCGGGCACACAAATCTCAGCTACCATGACATCATGCTGTACCTCACCCTGTTGTGGCCAACTCAAAGCTGGGTCATAGACTCGGGGTAGACCGAAAAACTCCGCAAAGGTGGCTGGGGTAATGGTAATGGTCTTACCCCTAACGGTGGAAACTATACGCTCATCTCTGACAACATTCGATAGTGCTTGGATGTTGGCCATCAACTCGAAGACCAAACCCGTCCTATGCCGACCACTATACTGCGCTAATCGCAGCCAACCCCGACTCTCAAACATCTCTCTCCAAAGATAGGGTTCACCCGTAAAGTGCTCGAGAGTCATCGCTCTCTCCTGCACCGGGCCCCTCTTACTGAATATCTGATCATTTCTCTGTTGTGCCTTCCCGTCAACAAACCGGGAGGCATTAAAGGTAATAGGGACCCTGCGGACCTTCTTGGTCCGCAGAGCCATCTACACTAAAGATCTAACTAAACTACTAAACTAAAAACAAACTACTAAGGAAAGCGCAGGAAATAAAAAGAAAAAGGCTCAAAAGGAATACCTAAGAGTGGACAAATGACAGGCATGAGCAATGAAGACCACGGCTGAAATCCGGCAGGGCTCCGCTACACTCTCGGACACTCCCTCACTCTCCCTTACTGAGTCAGCTCTGAGTTGACTCAGCTATAAAAATGAGTTATAATTCAAAAAAGAGAGCTTTTATAGAGAAATGAGATTATCGTACATACGTACAGTGTCGGTTGGCTAGCGGACGCACGTGAGAGCTAGCGGGACCGTACGTATGCACTGAATCACCATATGTACGGTCATGAAGAATATGCATGGGTCGAGCTTACCAATAGGAACATGCCACGTCAACATGCGAAAAGGGGCACTACCGTACGTACTCGTAGACCAGCGTACGTATGCTAATACCACCGTACGTATGCTAATAAGGAAAAACTACAGATTCGGAAAAAAATTAGCCTACTCTGCACAAAAATAAAGAAACAAAGCTAAAAATGGGCCCAAAATAGTCAGAACAGGGGAGAATGCCATGCAATCTACCCTCACCCCCCACCTAGAACGAGGCATTGTCCTCAATGTCACACAAAAAGCCACAAAACATTGAACAAAGGCAACCCGAAGGCGATAAAGCAACCCACCATTTCATTAAAGACGGAAATCAAGCATTACAAAGCCAAGGGTGGCTCAAACAACAAGGAAATGAAAGATAGAGGACTCCTATAAAAGGGGTCCTAGACACAACAACCTACAAATGCAAGCTACCACCTGGCGGGTTACTTGAGCCTACTTCTTGGAATTGGTGGAATCGGAAGACGACGCTGCTACCTTCTTGGTGGCGCCGGAAGATGAAGAGGGCGACTCATTAAGAAGGCGAGAAGCCACCAAGCAAGCAACCGTGACGACATCGTCTGAAGTAAGGCGGGATAATGCGGTACATGTGTAGGCTCGCAAGAACATGGCGTAGTCCGGGTCTTCCATCTTATCGAAATGCGAGGCTTGGGGGTCCTTGCCACTAGCCTTGGAAGAGTCCTTGGAAGCCATGGAGAGGGCTGAGACAAAGAGGGCAAATGCACAAATGGGGCTGAATAATGTGAGAGGTGAATGCAAGGAATTGAGGGTCGGAAGTCCATTCTCTTATACACCCAAGAGATCACATGAAAGGCATCAAAGATGATGTAAGGAAGTATAATGCAGTTGGAAGATTCCTTGCACTCAATCAAATTATATGATTCTCCCCAAACAACAAATAGCTAGGCCCACAAAGCAATCTACCCCTCCTCCCAAATTAGCCTAAAAATGGAAAGCAAACAAACTACTACAAACTTTATCAAAAACTAGCCTAAATGGTTCTACAAACTAATCCTATTCCTAATGAAATGGGAGGCACCAAAACTAGAAACAAACAGAGAAAGCTAAGAAAATCAATCTAAGCTACTCCTACTCCTACTCCTAAAGATGAGGGCAAAGATCATCATCAATCAAAAGGTGGTGGATCAATGAGATCCACACACTCCACTTCTCCTTGGAAAGTCTTAAAGTAAGGCTTCAAACTTTGGCCATTTACCTTGAAGGTCGCCCCATTGGTAAGATTTTTGACTTCTATGGCTCCATGGGGGAAAATGTCGATAACAATGTAGGGACCCACCCATTTACTCCGTAACTTGCCCGGAAACAAATGAAGGCACGAATAATAAAGTAGAACCTTTTGACCAACTTTAAATGATTTGCAAAGAATGTGTTGGTCATGGAACTTCTTCATGCGCACCTTAGCAATCTTAGCATTTTCAAAGGCATCATTATAGAGTTCATCGAGTTCATTCAATTGAAGCTTTCGGTGGGCCTCTACGGCCTCACAGTCCTCATTACATTGCCGTATGGCCCAATAGGCCTTATGCTCAATTTCTACTGGGAGGTGGCATGCTTTCCCACACACAAGCCAATATGGGGATGCACCGAGCACAGTTTTGAAGCCCGTGCGGTAGGCCCACAATGCATTGGTTAGCCTAAGGGACCAATCCTTCCTATGAGGGTTGACAGCTTTTTCAAGGATCCTCTTGATCTCCCTATTAGCTAACTCGACTTGCCCTTGGGTTTGAGGGTGGTAAGGTAGACTGACCTTATGAACCACACCGTATTTTTTCAACAAAAATGCAAAGGGCTTATTACAAAAGTGTGGGCCACCATCACTAATGATGGCTCGGGGCATCCCATATCTTGAGAAAATATTTCTTTCAAAAAGCGAACCAGCACTTGATGGCCATTATTCCGAGAGGCAATAGCCTCCACCCATTTAGACACATAATCCACCGGCACCAAGATGTAAAGGTAACCAAAAGAATTAGTAAAAGGTCCCATGAAGTTGATTCCCCAACAATCAAAGATCTCCAAAATGGTAATGGGTTGAAGGGGCATCATGTGACGCTTTGTGAGGGTTCCTAACCTTTGGCACCTATCACATGCAAGACAAAATGCATGGACATCCCTAAACATAGTTGGCCAATAGAGGCCACTTTGAAGAATTTTGGTCGTGGTCTTTTTGGAGGAGAAATGTCCTCCACAAGCTTGAGAGTGACAAAACTTCATGACTTGCTTGAATTCATGTTTAGGCACACAACACCGGATTATTTGATCCAGACAATATTTGAAAAGGTGAGGATCATCCCATGAAAAGTAACGCACATTTCGAAAAAATTTACGTTTATTAATGGATGACCAATAGGATGGAATCTCACCGGTCACAAGGTAATTGGCAATATCCGCAAACCATGGTGGGGGAATTTTCTCCAAAGATTGCACATGCAAAATTTACTCATCCGGGAAATGTTCATTGATAGGGGTAGAGTCGGTGGCTCTCCTATTAAGGGAAAGCCGAGACAAGTGATCCGCTACTACGTTTTCTACCCCATTTTTATCTCGCATTTCTATATGGAATTCTTGGAGCAATAGAATGCACCGAATGAGGCGGGGTTTTACATTAGGTTTAGTGAGAAGATACTTAAGGGCCGCATGATTGGTGTAAATGATGACTAGAGACCATATCAAGTAAGACCGATACTTATCCAATGCAAAAACTACCACAAGAAGTTCCTTTTCAGCGGTGGTGTAGTTGATTTGGGCATCATTGAGGGTTTTAGAATCATAGTAAATGACATGAGGCTTCTTGTCAACTTGTTGTCCCAAAACAGCCCCCACAGCGTAGTCACTCGCATCGCACATAAGCTCAAACGGGTGTGACCAATCGGGTGCACGCAAAATTGGGGCGGAAGTTAAGGACCCTTTCAAAATATCAAAGGCTTGTTGACAAGATGGGGTCCACTCAAATGGCACGTCAAGGGACAAGAGTTGACACATCGGTCTAGCTATTGCACTAAATCCCTCAATAAAGCGCCGGTAAAAACTGAGGTGCCCAAGGAATGAACGCACATCCTTGACACAAGTGGGAGGAGGGAGTTTTTGAATTAATTCAATCTTAGCCTTATCTACCTCTATCCCTTTAGAAGACACAATGTGTCCTAACACAATTCCGCTAGTAACCATGAAATGACATTTTTCCTAATTAAGGACTAGGTTACTCTCCTCACATCGCTCCAACACCTTTCCTAAATTTGCAAGGCATCCCTCAAAGGTGTCTCCATAAACCGAGAAGTCATCCATGAACACTTCCACAATGTGCTCCACCATGTCATTAAAAATACTCATCATACACCTTTGAAATGTGGCCGGTGCATTGCACAAGCCAAAGGGCATGTGTCGGTATGCATAAGTACCAAAAGGACATGTAAAAGTGGTCATGAATTAATCTTCCAAAGCAATCTCAATTTGATTGTACCTGGAATAGCCATCAAGGAAGCAATAGAAAGCTTTTCCGGATACCCTCTCTAGCACTTGATTAAGAAATGACAAGGGGAAATGATCCTTTCGGGTCACGGCATTAAGGCGGCGATAATCAATACACATACGCCACCCGGTTTGGATACGGGTGGGCACTAACTCATTCTTCTCATTCTTGATTACCGTGACTCCCGATTTCTTTGGTACTACTTGGGTAGGACTTACCCACTTAGAATCAGAGATGGGATAAATGATACCCGCATCAAGCAATTTTACCACCTTCCCCTTTACCACTTCTTTTATGTTGGGATTTAACCTCCGTTGCATTTGACGCACGGTATTAGCCCCCTCTTTTAAGAAAATGCGATGTGTGCACAAAAGAGGACTAATACCATGGAGGTCGGCAATGGTCCACCCTATAGCCTTTCCATGGTGTTTAAGCAAATCTATCAAGCTCTCCTCTTGGCTTAAAGATAGGGTGGAAGAAATGACAACAGGGTAAGACTCACCATCACCTAAAAATGCATACTTCAAGGTAGTTGGTAATGGTTTCCTATCGAGAATGGTAGGCTTGGCCTCCGATGGAATCAGCTTTGTATCACTAGGTTGGAGAGGTTCAAAGGAAGGGACCTATTGTCCCACATGCATACATTGGGCCCTCTCATGACCTAGAGATGAAACTTCTCCTAAAGTCTTATCATGACAATCTAAAGCCTCATGAGGCTCACTCCTCAACAATGCTTTCTCCAATGAGTCCTCAAAGAACTCATTCTCAAAATGATCTTGCACTATGGTCTCGATAATATCAACCTCCCGGATATCCTCACACTCACCCGGTTGTTTGGCAACCGAATAGATATTCAATTCGAATGTGGTGTTACCAAACGAAAGCTTCACTAACCCATTCCTACAATGGATGATGGCATTGGAAGTAGCTAGGAAAGGTCTCCCTAAAATGATGGGGATTTGGTTGTGAGCTATACAACTATCCATGGGTTGAGTGTCCAATACTATGAAATCCACAGGAAAATAAAAGTTATCAATTTGGATGAACACATCCTCAATGATACCTCTAGGCACCTTGATAGACCTATCCGCTAGTTGTAAAGTGACTCGGGTAGGTTGCAACTCCCCTAAACCTAGTTCCTTATACACCGAAAATGGGAGGAGATTAACACTAGACTCTAAATCCAACAAAGCTCGATTTATCCTTGTGTTCCCAATAGTGCAAGAAATGGTGGGACACCCGGGGTCCTTGAATTTCGAAACGGTTTTGCATTGCAAGATCGCACTTTGATTTTCATTCATCGTAGCCGTTTTCTTGACATGTAGCTTTCTCTTGAAAGTACATAAATCTTTTAAGAACTTGACATATGATGGAATTTGCTTAATGGCATCTGAAATAGGGATGTTGACCTTAACTTGCTTAAGAACTTCATAAATTTCAGCATTTAGAAGTTCATTATTTGATTTGGTCAACCTTTGAGGAAAAGGTGCATGTCTCAACATATCCCCCCTCTTATCCCTATTGGTCTCATTCAAGGTCTCAAAAGGAGTAGCAATGGACTCCTTTTTAATTTGATGCTCATCACTCTCTCGTTCCTCTCTCAATTTTTCTTCTTTCTCACCCTCCTTTTCCTTACCCTTCCCCTCTTGGTCAATACACAATTTAGAAGCTACATCCTTTGATGGAATGGTTTTATCAATGACTTTATCGCTTCTAAGAGTGGTGATGGCTTGTACTTGTTCATGACTTGTTTGAGGGTCCATACCACCCTCGGTAATGTGTACTTGCCTAACTACCGGGTTGGGTTGAGGTTGAGCCGGGAATCTCTCCGGGACATTTTGGGTCAAAGCTTGTGTCAATGTAGACATTTGCTTTTGGATATCCTCAAGCATCCTAGTATGTTAATCCAACACCTTATCTTGCTTATCTACCCTTGCATTAACCCGTCTCACATCATTAAATAATTGATAAAAATTATCTTCCATGGGTTTCTTATGAGGAGCTTGGTACGGTTTGAGTTGATTTGGAAGTTGTGCCATGGGTTGGGGTTGGTAAACTTGAGGTTGAGGTGCTTGGAATGGATGAATGGGTGTAGAATAGTGTTGAGGGTTTTGATACCCTCATTGGTAAGGTTGGGAGTTTGAACTCTCCTCATTCCTTCACCCAAAATTAGGATGATCCCGCCATCCTGGATTATAAGTGTTAGAGTAAGGGTTACCCCCTCCTCTTTGGAGTTGGCCAATTGCATTGACTTGGCCATGCAAAGCTTCTTTCACCCCCGGAATGATAGGACATGAAGATGTGTCATGGTCGATAGTGTCACACACTATACAACAAGTCTCTTTTTTTACCTCACTCTCGACCGCTAACACCTTTTTCCCTTCTAAAGCCTTTAGTTTCTTAGTTAAAGAGGTCACTCTTGCACTCACATCATCAACATCTTTCAATTGGTATCTCCCCACCCCTTGTTGTACGAAATGACCCTCGGGATTTTGAGTCCCGGTGAGTGCCCAATCCCTAGCCTTGTTTGCTAAAATGTCAAAGAATTCATAGGCTTCATGGGGTTGTTTGTCAAGGAATGTCCCCGCACACATTGATTCAATCAAATGTTTAAGTTAGGGGGTTAAAGACGAGTAGAAAGTGTTGATGATGTACCAATCAGTGAACCCATGGTGAGGACAAGTGTTCAAGAGGTCCTTAAACCTCTCCCAACATTGAAAGAATGTTTCCCCCATCATGGGAGAAAATTAGGAAATTTGCCTCCGGATGCTCTCGGTTCGGTTCTCGAGAAAGAACTTCTTTAAAAACTCCCCTTGGAGTACGTTCCATGAGTGAATAGACATCAGCCTCAACGAATTGAACCAAAGTTTGGCTTTGCTTTCAAGCAAAAAGGGTAGAGTTTTAACAAGAAGACCTCTCTTGGGCAAGAATTATCCATGATAAGGGAGCAAGCATCCTCAAACTCTTTTATAAAATCATACGGTTGTTTAGAATTCATTCCATGAAATTGGGGTAGCATTTGCATGCTTCCTGGCCAAATGTTAAGTAAAGTGTAATGTGACGAGAATACTATGCAAGAGGTTGGTGCTTGACATGGAGGGTTCAAGTAATCTCGTAAGGTTCTTTGATAGGGAGCCGCTATGTCGCCATGGTTGCTCCATCTTTCCATGTCATCATCACCCCCTACATTATGATCTACCCCTGGAGGAATGGGTTGAAGATTAGGATGGAGTTGTGGGTTGGGTGCATTCGGTACGGCATTAAGATTCAGATGGAAGATGTTAGGTAAACCTTGGTCATTCATGTTAGCCATTGAAAGAAATCCTAGGTCCACAACTAATGGAAGTCTCGGTGTGGGTGATGATGAACTACTCTCACTCTCAAGCCTCACAAGTCGATTATGAATGTCCCTAATGAAATGTGGCATGCGATGATGAATGTAACAAATAATAGACCGTCCAGGTCATACAGCACATCATACACAATCATGCATTGCCGGACAATGGCTTTTTCTCTTGTTCACCAACCGATCCTCCAATCTCCTTATACAAAGCAATACCACCAATTTGCAAGTTAAGCACACTATCCTATCTCCACTAAATGTCTCCTCACAAGGAGTCCTAACAAAATGCAATGCAACTACACTTAAGTCAAAGAAAACAAACTAAACAAAGAGAAACCAAAAATCTAAACAGCTTAAGGGAGAAAGAGATTACCAAGGCCCAAAGCCATAGATGCTTCTATCGAGGGTGAGTGATCAACTCCCACCTATTTGTAATTTTGTTGTTCTGTTTAGTTTTCTTTTTCTCCTTCATTTGCTATTTTTGATTTTTTCTATATGCAATTTGCCAAGCGCTCCTCCAATCCGCAATTTGTTGGTGTTCGCCTTATGCTTTCGATCCCCGGCAACGGCGCAAAAACTTGATTCGCTTTCAAATGTGTAATTGAACTTGAGCTTTCCCACAAGTGTACAGGTGTCAATCAAAGTATAAACCGGTAAGGACCGGTGTCGTTCTCCCAAAGGATCGAGCCAAATATAAGCGTGGCACGAGTCGAAACAAACAACAAATGGGATGAATTAGTGAATTGCTTAGCAAATTGGAACTATACTAAAAATAAGACCAAAAATCATTGAATGGTGAGAGGTTGTGATTTGCTAAACTAAACTAATTACGCTTGAAATTGAAAGTAGTTATACTAAATTTTAAATCAATTAATAAAGGGGCTTGGATGCAATTGCTTCAATCTATCAAATCTCTACAAAGTCTTCAATGGAGTTTTGTTTTACTCAAGTCAAAGTTCGCTCTATGGAACCTTGACCCAGAGGATTTTGACCATAAACGCTTGAATTCAAGTTTAATTGAGTGTAAATTGTTGGTTCGTTGTAAGAATCTTAGAATCAAATCCTCAATTGTGCAATTCCTATACCAATTAGAAGATTGTGAATAGCAATTACCAACTTAGATTATGAATCTAAGTGTTCTATGTGTCTACAACTCAATTGAAGCAAGAATTGAAGAAAACATAGGATAAATCATTTGAATTCATATACCTCCATTGAAGCCCTTGCAAATCCTTGGTAGATTTCCACATTTACATATAAGAGATGTCTAGCTACTTGATTCCATGGAAGAAAGCATGAAGAATTGAGGAATTCTCATTAATTGTTGAAGGAAATGGTGTTTGCTTACAAAGAAAATGTAAGAAAATGCAAGAAAATACAAGGAAAATTATATCTAACCCACTTTCTCTCTCTCTATATCTAATTCTAACAGAAAATCTAAGCTATAATTGATGATAAATACAAAAATCGCGTCATCTTAGAGTCATATAGCCACAAAAACACGTACTGGACGGCCGGTACCGTACATATGGTACTAATCACCGTACGTACGGTGAACGTACTGTACTTACGCTGAGGCATACGCAGAATCGGCCTCTCTAAAGTTTGGGTCTGGTGCTGCAGGCGTACGTCCAGTATAAGTCACCGCACGTACGGTTGGACAACTGTACGTACGGTGTCTCTACTGTACGTACGGTCAAAATACAACTTGGCCATTTTTTCTCTGAATTCATCCGTTTTCCTGCAAAATACCCACAATCACTCATTAAGACAATTATTATGCTAAAATAGAACATATATACAACCTAATTGGACTAACAACTATTTAGGGACTTTAGATTACACTTTTTGGAGTGTAATCAATTAGGACTAAAACTAAACAATTAATCCTATTTTATGCCTAATAAGAAACCAATTAAGGCATATATATTGCACTTTTGGAGTACAACCACACCCCCCAACTAGCTTTTTGCTAGTCCCTAGCAAAATTCTAACGACTAAGAAATATATCCACTTTCGTGGGAGTCACGAGTGCATTTAACATATGCACCAAGCTTTTAAACCCCTAAGTTACCTCTAATGGACGAGTCGGGTCTCGTAAGGGTTTTCAATAATAGTACCCACAAACATCTGTCCATGTCCAGCGAAAGATAGTAAAAGTACATGAAACATTCATAATTCTATTGAAGAAAATTCTTGGCTTACCCTAATTTGTGAAGCATGCAAGGTAAAGGCATAAAACAACTAAGAAAGAATCACATAAAAGTGTACGAGCAATGACATACAACTCAACTGCCTCAAGATCATGTAATTATATCCTTTATACTTTGATTCAAATCTACTAGTCATACACTTATAAAAAAAAAAAAATGAAACAAATGTGTCTCTTAATGGAAAGCTCATCAATATCAAAAACTACAAATATGTAAGTGTATCGATTTGGCAAAACTTCATGAAAGAATATTCATAGTTTAAGCATTAGCTAGAGAATTGATATGTAATAACTTATACTTAAAAGAATTAACAACTCATGTAAATTCTGGATAAACTAAGGCCATATGAAAAATTCATAAATGAAGAGAATGAAAGAGATAGTAAAACTCAATACATACATTGCGCACTATATATAATGATCAATAAGCATACACTTCCAATTTTCCAACAAGATTGTTCTTTTTCCTTCCACTTTTTTTTGCTGTTTTTGTTTTCATTTTCTTTTTGTATATGTATTTTTTTTTCTTTTCTTTTCTTTTTAACTCCATACATCTTTTGCATTTGCAAGCTCTAATAAGCAATAACATCAAATTCTTCAACATGGAAAGTATTTTAACATTGATAAGCTTCTTCAAAGATCATATGTGTATGAGTATCAAGAGAAAGAAAATAGACATGAATGGCTTAGAACAAATAGAATGGCCTTAACCTAATATCCAAAGTACATCAAGTTAAAAATTCAAAAAAGTATAAATGTCAATACCTCCAACTACTACCCAACATATGAATCAAAATAAAGTATAATGAAGCTATTGAAAGAATGAAAGATCAATAAAATATCATTGAGTAAATATAAATCAACTCAGAAAGAAGATAATTTGGCTCTATATCTCACAAGATAAAATCTCCATCTTTTAAGGATATACATGTATAAAATATCAATATCAGATGTCATATAGCATGCTAGTGCATAATGATGTAATCTCTCTTATAATGATTTTATGACAAAAACTTGTTATGCATCATAATAACAAGGTGAATCAATAATTAAGCTCAAATTTAGTCTAATGCATTACTCAAAGTATTCTCAACATCATAAGTGTGTTGACATAAATATTACTATGATCTTCACAAAAATGCTCTCCAACACACCCATCATGAAAAATGACTAGTCAATGAAAATATGGACAAATGTGCCAAAGATACCAATCATGATACTCAAAATCATAAGATACTTAAACCTGTATCAAATAACTCATGTGTCTGAAAGATAGGAAACGTAAAGCATACCTGAAACTAATCTATAAAATATGACAAGATTTAAAGTATAATGGACTGAGATAACAAATTAACAAACACATAAGAAAGATAACCCAAAACATATCCACTAATGTGCAAAAGAGTTTTAGATACATGAGATGATATGAACATGCAAAATGACATAATATCTAAACTCTACTCCTCATCATCCTCATCATTGCCAGCAGGTGGCAGATGCATATGTTGATCCATACATCAAACCAACACCATCACGTGATCAAGTGTACCCAGCTGTGAACAGATACAACCTTCTAACATACTAAGATAATCCATATGTGCCTATTGTGCTATTGGTCTCATCTCCGTGACAACCTGGTTCAATCCTCCAACGCACACGTCAGAGGCGTTTATAGTTTAAATGGAGGCAACCCCATTATCGTGTTCGCCTATGGAATTTGTGCAAATCTAGCAATAGTAACAAGCACAATTTAAGAATTATTTGAATAAAAATTACAAGATAAGGATGAAATTGAATCTATGGGAACCAAAATTAAACCAAAAATCTTTAGGGGTTTGTGGATTGGTTTTTACTATCAACTAAGCAATTAATTGAAAACGAGAATTAAAATACTAATTTGAATAATTGAAAATCTAACTAAAGCAAGTTGATAACCTTGAGATTCCACCACAACTAAAAACAATTAAAAACTAAATTAGTTTAAGCCAATGGAAATTCGACTGCAAATAATTACGTATTTAAATGAAATAAAAGATGTTTGGATGCAATTGATCCAGCCTACCAATTTTGGCATGGAATTTGAAGGGTGAGTTGAGATTAACTCAAATCAAGGATCTTCCAATGGATCTTTGATTCAGAATGTTTAACTTTAAAATTTAGGTTTCTCTTTTAATTGGAAATAGATTTAATTACCTTCATGAGATTCTTAGAAATAAACAACAAGTTCATCAAACTATGATTATAGATCTAAGTTTTTTATAACAATCAATTCTAATAATAGAGAATAAATACAATAAAGATATTCAATGAAATTTAGAAACTCCCCTTTTTCATCCCATGCCTTCTTTGGTAGATCTTCACATTTGCACCTAAACAATGGATTTAGCTAGAGAAATCCATAGAAGAAAGTTTTCAAAAATGAACAACTAACATCTAGAATTTATTGAACAAAGACTCTTGTTTAGATTACAAGGAAATAATGAGAAAGATAACAAAGAAAGAGATAAAAATCTAGTAAGTTTTTATTCCAAATTTTCTTCTCAAAACCATAACTACAAAATCCAAAACAAATACAATCAAAACTAAACATTCTTCTCGGATTTCTCCTCTTAGCCGCCGCACCTTGATTGTACTTTAAAAGTACAATCTACATGCCTTAATTAGTTAGTTGTTAGCCTTATAATATGTTTAATTATGTTATTATTAATCCTAATTTGTTACTAACTTAGTTTTATGTTTGTTTTTAGGAATCTTAGCTTAAAAAGGATAAATTCGCGCTAAATTGGATTTGGCGTTTGAAGGGTCCTCAAGGGCATTCGAACGGTATCACGGGTGTTCGAATGGTTGTGCAAATATGCAAATTTTTTGGAGGCCTATAAAAGCTTGGGTTGTTGTTGATTTTAGGGTTCACATTTTTTATGAGTAGCAGCAGCAATAGATACGTATATTATTCTTATTTCTAGTAGAGTTTTCACAGTTCTTCGCGATTCTTGTAATAAGATTTTCAGGTTTGCAATCAATATATTCAGTTTACTTTTATGCAAATCGTGTTTATACTATAAAGATGAGGAGCTAAACCTTTTCATCTCAGGATCAAAAGTAAAGTTCAATTGAAATTTTGGATGAATGAAGGAGGTATGTTATTAGTTTTAAAGTTAAATCTTCTAGTTTTTCTTTCTTCCTCTTCTTCATTTTAGAATTTTCGAACACCTGGACGTTTGATTATGTTCGGTAATGTTTATGTATGAATCTATATTTAGTATATGCGCTGCACGAATTGAGTACTCGTCCGTGATTCAAACAACCTGATTTATTCTAGAAGTTGAAGTTTTGAAGAACACTTGTTTTAACTGCTAAATCTTCTGAATCTGAGACTTGCGACGTAGTTAAAGGATTTGAGTTATCGAATTATCTCCTTTGGAATTCCAAGAGACGCAATTGATTGGATCGACTGATCCTGGGACCCTTTTCCTAATAGTTTAAAACTATATATTTTCCAAGTTAATTACTCTTGAGTTTGAATTAGTTTATATAAATACACCTTCTCAAAACAATTATATTTTTCTTTTCCTTTTAGAAGCAAGTTGTAGGATTTTCGTGAGCAATTGAGAGAAGTGTTTCAGTTCTTGCGTTTTATATAACCTACTCCCTGTGGATCGATCTCATACTTTCGAGTTATACTACTCTGCCGTCCTCCTATCTTGAGCACACATTTGGAGGCTGAGTCACACCTCTTGCCAAAACAAAACATAACCCCTTTTTCCTCAGCTGCTGTTAGGTTTACAGTTAAAATTTGAGAAAACCATCCAAAGTGCATCCTGACCGTGGGAATTACTGTCCTGATGGTAAATTTACCATCCAGAGAGTTATTTGACCATTCGAACGGTCTTTGGATGCTAGATCAAGACTCTGGAATGGCTTCGGATGCAAAAACTAGACTCTAGAAGTCCCCAGTCTTACGATACGTTTGGACAGTATCCTGTTTCGTCCGAAGGGCATCTGAATAGTGAATTGACCGTCCGGACTATGCATCTAGATGGTTAATCCACCATCCTGACAATTATACCACCATTCGAACGGTCTTTCTGCACTTTTGGCCTATTTTTGCGATTTTAGCCCAAAAAACCTACAACGCACAAAGAAAACCAATTCAGGGCAATTTATTACTAAAAAATTATTTTAAGAAACATATTATAGTTAACAAACCACTAATTAGGAGATTAAGATTATACTTTTGAAGTGCAATCACAGCCTTAATCCTCTTAATCACAAGTCCCTACTGAATAAGGGCCTGACTCTACTGCTCTATTATGATACTATGGACTACTAGTGGCTGAGACTGTTGCTCGAGTCTTGCTAGGATAGTCTGAATACTGAAAATATGGTCCGAACCCTACTATTTGGCTGTTGTGCACTGTGCAGGAGGAGGGCCCTATGGCTGCTATTATGCCTACTGTTGTGGAACAGGTAAATGTGCCTCTAACCACCTCACAAATGCTCCATCTATAGTTGATTGCTGACGAACACGGAGTAATCTAGGGATAATACCGACCCCAGCCTCCTCTATAACATGGGTGAGCATGCAACCATAGGGAATAGCCCTCTAGGATGCTTATACTCAGTGCACAGGGCCATGAACACATAACGTGGAAGATCTATGGTCCTCCCCATACTTATGGCCCAAATAAGGGATGCTCTTGTGCGCGGCTCACATCAGTATGACGTGTGATAGGAAGGAGCGAATGACATGAGAATATAAATAAAGGTCAATAACGTGGTACGAGTACCCTCAGTGGCAACTGCTAATGACCTAACCATTGTGTCCCAGCAACACATACCTCTACAAACATAGTATCAAAATCTAGAGCCCCCTTAGATAGGAACCCGAACTATGCACTAGGAACTCTAGGAATCTGATATAGTTGGGAGACAGTGCCGAGGGTAACTCTAATCTGATGCCCACAAACCCAAGACTCAATCACCTCATTCCCCAATGTGGTTACAGTCCTCTAAATGTTCGTTATGAACTCGGCGATCAATATGAATACACATGATCCCTGAAAGCTTGCCAATAGAGCCCACTGCCTAGTAACAAACTCTTCTTCCCATGTCTAAATACCACCCCTAAAAACATGGAGAGAAAATTATCTTTCTCTCAGGTAGCCTCTCACACTCCAAATCTCAGCAAACGCCTCAGATGCAACCTTACTGATAAACCTCTCTACATCATATGCTGGGGGTGGCAGCAAGGCCAGGCCCCGACCCCAAACAACACTACCACCTCTACCTCTACCATCTTGGCCAGCTCAACTAGCCATAATGATAAAAACAAGTAAACTTTCAAGGAAAACCTCTAAGAATATAAGAAAGTAATGCAAATGAAACTCAAGAGGAATACCTAAGAAGGCAGTAATGGAAGATGATAAAGTGTAGACCGATGCTTGAGCTTCGGTATGGCCTCATTATATAAAAAACTTAGATAAACTCTCAAAATCTCGCTCTCTCGCGTTTGAATTGAGTTCAAACATGAAATCAGACACCCTATATATAGAGAAGGAAGTGTGTTAGACGGTCATTCGAACGACTCTTCAGACGGTACGTTCAAATGGGTGTTTGATGCAATGAATATGCACTGATGACGTCATATCATTCGAATGGCTTACTTTGGCATTCGAACTCTGCCGTATGAATGCAATATTAACCATTTGAACAGTTAACCTAGAATCTATAAAAAATAAATAAATAAATAAAAAAAGTAAAAAAAAAAAAACTAGAAACTAAGCAAAACAACAGAGCTCTCTTCCCCCCCCCCCCCCCCCCCCCCCCCCCCCCCCCCCCCCCAAAAAAAAAAAAAAAAAACTAAAGTCATGCAATGTTCTCAATGCATGAGAAAGAAGCCAAAGAAAGCCCAAAAGAGAAGGGTGGGACAAACTAAGAGTCAAAAACTAGAAAAACAAAAACAAAAACACTAAACTAACTCTAGACACTTAAACTACACTACTCTACAAGAATGTCATAATGGTCACTCAAAGGTTGGTGGATCTCGAAGATCCACACAGTCAACCTCTCCCACTTCTAACTCAAAATAAGGCTTAAGTCTTTACCCATTCACTTTAAAGCTCTTACAATTTGTGACATTTTCTATCTTAACCACCCCATGAGATGACACTTCTTTAATGACATAAGGTCTTTTCGCGCCCCGTTTCCGGACAACGGGCCCTTCTTGGCTTGGAGCCTTTGGGGGGGGGGGGGGGGGTGCAATTGGTACGGTGCTTTCTCGTTAGAACTCGTCCTCCTAGAAGGACGAATGCGATGAGATTTGAATTTTTGAAATAAAATTGATTAGAGCTTTTTGAAAAGGTCTTTGGAGTCACCACCTAACATATTTAAAGACGTGTTAGGTCATATACACCAAGTAAAGCCCAAGGGTTAAACTTAGGTTTTGTAAAAAGTTTTTGAAAAACGTCCTCATGAAAGGGTTTTAGAAGGTAGGGTTGTTTGACAACCCTAAAAATGTTTGAAAGCTCTTTTAAAAATTGACTCCAATTTTGATCTTTGAAACAAAAATTCTTAAGTCTGGGGGTTGGTTACTGTAAGCACCCTATTTTTGACCGTTCGACGATCTCCACTCCGTCCAGACTTGTGTTTAAGTCATTGTGGGCATATTTTAATCCAAATTAACTTTCTAAGTCTAATCCCGTCAATTCATCACTTCGTGGGCCCCGCTGGGCCCAAATAAAGGCAAAAGGACCAAAATGCCCTTGGGGGCATTGTTTGGTCAAATTTCAAAATCAGGCACGTCTTTCCGAAGACAGTAAGTCCCCTTTCTAATTCCAAATCAGGCACGTCTTTCTGAAGACGGTAAGTCCCCTTTCCAATTCCAAATCAAGCACGTCTTTTCGAAAACGGTAAGTCCCCTTTCCAATTTCAATTCCAATTCCAATCCCTCTCGCGAGACAATTGATTCCTTGAGATGGTCCGACATGTTTTTTAAAGAAAATCTCTTCAAAATGGTAAGTCCCTTTAAACCTGTCGACCGGGACGAGACCCCAAGTCCCCTAGATGGTAGAACGGTTCACCTTTGGCGCCTACTAGCCCGCCAATGCAGAAATGTCCGTTTAGGCACGCCTTTCGAGAAAGTTAATTCTTAGGCGTTAAGTCCCTTTAGCAGCTTCCTAAGATTAGGCAGTCTCGGGAATGATCGCGAACCGTCAGAGTAGCGGAAATACTCACAAACATCGCAACTATCAAAGTAGCAGAAATACTCGCAAACAGGTCGATATAGGGAATTGCCAACAAACTCCTGTATCACGCGACCGCCGTCAGAGTGGCAGAAACACTCAAAACCCAGGTCAACACCAGTGCCTGCTAGCCCACTTTAGTGAAAAATGACCAAACTGCCCCTAGGGCTATTTTTCGGCATATTTCTCGAGAACACATCTGAATCCTCAGAATGGTAAGTCCAACCTTCCAAGATTGTCTTAAAGGCAATCTGATATGATTAGGTACCTTCTAGTCAGTTTCGGGCCAATTCTGAGACTTTCTAGTCAAGATGACCATTTTGCCCCTAGGCATCCGAGTGCCCTGGGAACCACACCGGTCCTGGTTATCAAACCGGTAACCTCCCGAGAATGCTTCTCATAGTGTTCGCAACCTTTCTTTATCTTTTCGGATCATTCCAAGTCAATTCCGACAAACCCGGTACAAAATGACCGTTTTGCCTTTGGAGGGCCGGTCGCCTTTTCCAACCACACCGGCTCTGGGTATCAAACCGGAAAGCCTTTGGGAATATTCTAAATAATGTTTCCAAATCTCGAGTCTTTTTTCGGGACATTTTGGGTCCATCCCTGTAGGTTTCCGGCCCAATTGATTGTTTTGCCCCTAACAGCCCGGTCAATCCTTCCGACACATCCTATCCTCATTTTTCAATTCAAATACCTCCGGGACACTATTCTAAGTGTTCTTGCCCTTTTCTGGCCCTCTATGCCATTCCCGGCCTCTTCAAATCATTCCCGAGATTTCTGGAGTCACTTTTAGTGAAGCCAGGCTAAAAATTGCATGGTAGTCACTAGTACATGTGCCCAAATCTTCCAAAGATACGTTGTTTGCAGACCTTAAAACTTTCCTATACGGCTAGTGGCGCCAAGCCAAGAAATAGCCTGGTGCCATTCCTAATGGCCCAAGAGGAATTTTGCCCTAGCACCACTGCAACAGGCGCCAGGTCTATCCCACCTCTATAAATACAGAGCCTCTTCCAGCATGAAAGAGGTTCGCAAACTCAGTCTAAAAACCCTAATATTCAATATACAGAGCTCATATACTCCCAAAACCCTAGCTTCCTTAGGTTTTCCAAACCCTAGCCACCCTACACCAAACCTTAGCCTCCTATACACTCATACACACCCTTATACACTTATACACTAGCCTCCAACCCTCCATTGAAGACTTGGATTGCTGCAACTACGAAGCTTTCGAAGATCAAGACAAAGCTCTCAAAGATTGAAGCGAAGACCGAAGAAAAAGCAAGAAAGCAAGGCGTGCAAGGCAAAGTGAAATAAACAAGACAAGGTAGGCTTCTTATTTAAATTTCCCCACTTCTCCCCTCTCTCTTCTCTCTTCTAACCCACTTGGGTATTCTCTATTTTAATCCCGCATCTCTTTCCCCCCTTCTTTGCATGCTTGAAACAAGGAGACTCCCGGTCCATGTGTAGGATTAGGCTATTGGAGGGTCACTGTGTCGGGGGCTGTTTTTAAGTCTAACCGAAGACCACGTGAGTTCGGACCCCTTGATTATGTGGTGAAGCCTTAACCCTATATGTTTCCGACCCTAATTTGCATTATGCATATCAGTATCTAGCATTCTTCCAAAAAATCGTTTTCAAACTCGTTTTCAAAGCTTGCATTAAACTTGTTTTCAAATTTGCATCAAAATCTCCTTTTTCAAAACTTGTTTTCAAAATCACAATCTTAGGGTGATTCTAGCCTTTCCATGGCTAGGGTTGCTTTAGGAAAGTGCTATATTTAAAGTGACCAATATGGTCCATATTTTCAAATCCTTGTTTTTGAAACCACTTTCTTAAAGTGGTTCTAACCTTCTTATGGTTAGAATCGCTTTAAGAAATTGAGACGTTTTTATACTTTCCAAAAAACTCTCTTTTCAAAAATCTCTTTTTCTAAAACCTCATTTTTGCAACATGCTTTCCAAAAACTCTTCTTTCCAAAATTGTTTTCTAAAAACTCCTCCAAAAATCTATTTTCTAAAACTTCTCCTTTTAAATTCCTTTCCAAAATACTCTCCTCAAAATCCACTTTCTAAAAACGCTTCCCAAATCTCTTTTCTAAAGACTCTCTCCAACAATCTTTTTTCAAAAATCTTTCTAACAACTCTCTTTCCAAAATTTTCCTTCCAGAAACTCCTCTCTAGGATTTCCTTCCAAACACTAGTTTTTAAAAACACACTTTCCAAAAACTCTTTCCTTAGAGCCCAAGTTAAGTTCTAGAGCCACAATTAGGAAACCCTAATATTCTTTCTAAAAACATGGTTTTCAAACTTGCCTTAAAACCTAGGTTTCCAAAACCTATTTTCTACGTCAAAACTATACACTACCAAATCTAGGGTTTCTAAAACTTCCTTTTCCAATTCCTTGTCAAATCAAATCTTCCCTTAAGAAAACCAAATCCAATCTTCCCGTTCAGGAAACTAGATCCAATCCTCCGTTTTTGGAAACGAAATCAAACCTTTGTTTTTAGAAACAAAATCTAATCCCTTGTTTTAGGAAACAGGAATCTTAACCTTTCCTAGTCTAAATCTTTCCTAATTCAACTCCTTCATAATCTCCTACTTTCGTAAACCTTAAATTCCAAAAACTTGAACATAAAAATCTTTTCTAAAATTTTAAAACACCACTTTCAAATCTTTCCTAATTCAACCCTTTCTTAATTCCATCCCTTCTCCAAATTTTAACTTTCCAAATCTAAGTTTTCAAATCTTCCTAAACTCAAACCTTTCCTAATATCAAGATCTTCTAAAACTTTAAAACTTTCTAAATCTAAAACTTTCCTTTTGCAAAACATTCCAAATTCAAAACTTTCCTATTTCAAAACATTCCAAATTCAAAACTTTCCTATTTCGAAAACTTTCTTAAGTCAAAACTTTCCTAAATTGAAATTTTCCTAAAGTGAAACCTTTCCTTTTTCAAAACCTTTCTTATTTCAAAACCTTTCTTAAAATGAAACTTTCCAATTTCAAAACCTTCCTAACCTAAAACTTTCCTAAGTTGAAACTTTCCTAATTCCAAAACTTTCCTAAATTGAAACTTTCTTAAGTTAAAACTTTCCTAATTTGAAAACTTTCCTAAAACGGAACTTTCCTAAAACGAAACTTTCCTATTTTGAAACTTTCCTAATTTAAATTTTTCCTAAATCCAATCTTTCTTGTCTAAGCTCCTAAGTCTAGGTTTCCTAAACCTTCATCTTTCCAAAACAAGTCTAAATCTTTCTTTCAAGTTCTATCTTCCCAAATCAAAGTTCAATCTTTTCAAATTCCAAAATTCTAAATTTCAATTTCCAATCTTCTTTTCTAAATTCAAATCAAATCCTTTTTCGAATCCAACCTTCTATTCTCAATCGGACTCTTGTCCGAACTACAACTGACCTGATTCCTCCAAAAGGATACGTAGGCAACCCTTATGGGTGCGGTCTCCACATTTTTTAAATTTCAAATTCAATCACATTTTTCAAGTTTCTATTTCCACAAATCTATTTTCAAATCTCTATTTCCAATTTCTAAAACTTTCCGTTTTCAAGTCTATTTTTTCAAATTTCTTTTAAATCAAATCAATTTCTTTTTAAATCTATTTCCCAAATCTATTTTTCAACTCTCTTTTCTTACACTTGCATATCATGCATCATGTCTTTTTAAACATTGTTTTCTAAAGTGGATAGGATTGAACATTGGTTAGTTGAAGACTCTCATACGTAAATCTATGGTAGATTGACATGTAGGTACCGAAAGAGCGTGGTAGGGTGATGACTTAGTGCGTCTTCCCTACATGTAACCAAGCTCCGAACCTAGATTCACTATTTTCATAGGCCAAAAACGGAGTTATTTTTCAAAAAAGGGCTAAATGTTTTCCAAAGGTTGTCAAACGACCTGTTTTTCTTAAAAACCATCTCTTGAGGTGATATTTTCAAAACCTTTTTCCAAAAGCCCTAAGTATAGTCTTCGGATTATTATTAGTTTTTAGGTGACCTAACACAACTTAATCAAGTTAGGTGGTGACTCCAAATCTTTTTTAAAAGCCCTTTATTTAAATCAATTTTCAATTCAAACTTAGTCGTACTCATTCTTCTGGGAGGGTGAGTTTTAACGAGAGAGTACAATGTTTTTCCCACTTGTGTGTGTATTCCTCGAGTGCGAAAAATTTGGGCGCAACAGCTGACGACTCCACTAGGGACACTTAAAGGGTTAGGCCCTAGTCATGTCTTTTACCCTTCACCCATGTAGAGTCTTCAATTAACTTGTTCAATCCTATTCACCTCATATTTTCAAAACCAAATTTTTAAAATTGTTTTAAAAAAAAAATGCATGCATATTATCTTATATTATGTTTGTCATCCACATGCTAACTCTTGCATCTTTTGTTTTGCAGGTGCTCTTTATGTTTAAACATTATTAATTATTATGCATGAATGTGATGAACAGGATGGATGGGAGTTGTTGGGCTCTTTCCTCCACTTTAAAAAATCACTCACACATTGCATGTGCACATACATTTTGCATACATGCATTTACCTTGACATGTCCTTTCTAGTTAGAATGGGAGAACGCTATATTGGTTGTGGGCAAGATACTGTGTTAGTTTCTTCGCCCACGGCCTCTTGATGGTTCCCCCGCTCGGACCACCAACCGATCATGGCACCACCTCGGGGAATGGGCCTAGGTTTGAAGATCCGAGGACCGAGCCTTTTTAGGACGCATTAGTCAACCCTCAACCTCATACTCATACAGACATCATGCATAGCCAAACCTCTGCCGGATTTAAGACACGAGCATCGTTTTCAAAACCGCGGAGGAAAGGGCGACTGCCCTTATTTTCATTTATACTTGTCTATTCATGTTGTTATAATGACTGTATTCATACTGTTATAATGCCTGTTTAACTGCTCATGCATACAGGTTTACCTTGCTCTTGCATTTTCTCTCATTATATTCTTTACATATCCATGTTCATGTATTTTATATTCCATGTCAAAACAAGAGTTCCAAGTAACTCAAGTCACTGCATTCTCATGCATATGATCAACCCATAGAGAGTGACACCAAGGTCACTCTCCCTTGCATTAAACCTACCTAAATCCTAAGGGTTCCCATATAACCCTAAGGACTCATTGCATGCATCTCAATTCATTTCATAAGAGGGACCCCAATCCCTTTATGCTCACGGAGATAGGGTTGTCAAGAAGACAAGGGGCAATTGATCAATAAGGTCTCACAACGACCTCATTAACATCAAATCCAACAAGACGAATCCGAAGACTCAAGAGTAGTTTAGGTTTTTCCTTTGTAAAACTAGATAGGTGAAAGTCCAAAGGAAAATGTTCCCCCTTCCCCCCTTGTTGAAATGTATTTCAATTCTTTTGTATCTCAAACCTAAAATTCAATGTACTTCTTTACCTTTGAAAATGAATGCATGGATGGCTGAATGTTCTCACTTGACGGTAAGGTATCTGCATACATGAGCAAACCCCCTATCTCCAAAAATGAGCAAACACATTATGCTTAGCTTCCCTCCCAAAAGAGGGGCACCTTAGGACATGCATTGCATAAAGCTCTCTAAAAACCAGAAACTGACTTGCAATTTGTGTTTCTGTCTTTTTGTCTTTTCCTTTTTATTTACAAAGGTCACCTTGCACTGAGTCAACATTGCTCCCAAGAAGGGGCAACATCCACCTAGGGATCCCATTATCACTCGGCATAGAGCATCACTGATGGCTGCTAATCCTGAAGAATCCTCTCAAGTCTCGCGGGAAGAAGTCAACGAAATGAGGGCCAAGATGGATGAGATGCTCAAGCTCATTCAAACTATAGCTATGAAAGATGTTGCTACAGTCCCATCATCATCTATGACTTCATCAAAGGACCCTGAACCCTCTAATCCAAGGATTGTGCTTCAGTCTTACAATGTTGGGAGGAATAAGGAAGAGGCCAAAGGGGCCCACACTGAAGAAGAGGAGACCATATTGCTTTCACCCGCTGCAAAGAAGGTCCCCCTAGACCCTCTTAGTCTGAAAATCTAAGGGTTCGAGGATTCGTTGCGAAGCTTCCATGGCTACGACGCTTACGGGTTCACTTCCTACGACGAGCTTTGTTTCTTCCCTGACCACCCGAGACCTGCCAGGTTCAAAATGCCCGACTTCTAGAAATACGACGGCACCGGTAACCCCGTTGCTCATCTTCGTCTCTATGCTGGGGCACTAAGTGGTCATGGCAACGATCCTAAGCTCCTCATGCAGTTGTTCCAACACAGTCTCACAGGGTCTGCTCTGTAATGGTTTGCTCGTCTAGACTTAAGGAAGATTAAAAGGATATGCCCTAAGATGGAGGGAGGCCGCTGCACAAGTTAATCCCCCACTCGAAGAGAAGGAGTATGTACAAATGTTCGTACATAGTTTTCAAGGTATATTCTACGAGAAGCTCTGCACAAGTGTGGAAAAAAGCTTCTTTGAACTAACCATGCAAGGGGAGATGATAGAAAACGGTCTCAAGACAGGGAGGATTATGGACCCCTATGCCAAGACTGGAGAAAGTACCTCCAATATAGCCAAGAGAGTGGCTACCACAAGGGGAACAATGAAAAGGTAAGCGAAGTATCCGCCATTTTGCCCGGCCAACCACCCCAATACCGTCCACCGCTACATTCACACCTTGTCCTACTCTTACCCACCTTGACCATGCCTATTCTAACCCCTAACTATGGTCCCGCTGGGGCACGACCCAACTTTAATAGACCTGCTCGGTGCATCCGTACCTTCGACACCTTAGCCTGCACCCAAACCGAGGCCTACCATAACTTGCTGAAGAACAATATCCTAAAGCCCATACCCGCTCGCTCGCTGCCAAGCCCTCTGCCCTTGACCTTTAATGTCGCCTTTACATGTGAATACCATTCAGGTGGCCAGGGGCACGATACCGAAAGCTGCTTCGCTCTCAAACACAAAATCCAAGACTTGATCGACAATAAAACCATTGATTTGTAGCCGGTAAAACCTGTTCCAACCCCCAATGTGACCACTAACCCTCTGCTGGATCACACCGTCAACATGATACTAGTAGAGATGGAAGGCGAGGGAGATTTCAACGAGCTCAGAGCCGAAGGTTGCGAGGATGATTGGGAGGCCGATGAAGAAGATGACTGGGAGGAGGATCTCCCATTATACCTGATTTATCTTTATAACCCTGATGAGATACCGGATGCTTCTAACTAGCCCATTGAGGAGCCAATGTTCCCAGAAGATGAGAATGCTGAGAACATGGCTGTTGATGGATGGGGTGCTGAATTTCTGTATCCAAAGTATGCCGCGGCGGAATGTCACTTACTAGAAAACCCTTGGCCCACAGGTGAGTACAACTATGGAGACATGGGCTGGGGGCTAGAGGAGTTAAGAGAGCAGACAGAACCATTCGAGTTGGAAAGGGGTGAACTAGTCACCCTGTTTATAAAAGAACTCACTGCAAAGAACAAGAAGAAGGCTGACAATCGTGCTAGCAACATCAACATCTTCGGAGCTCTAGGAGAAGCCTTTGCCTGTCTCGCCTTGGCCGAGGATCCAGGTCGTGAATGGAGCATTGAAGATGTGGGCATTGTCCCAAGGCCTTATTGAAACAAGAATCCCTTCAAAAGCGTACAAGAAAAGGGTGTTTTCACCCACTTTCTTTTTATCCTTTTTATTTCTGTCTCTAAATTGACGTTTACATCTTGTTTTTGCTTAGAAACTCTATGCTTTCCATAAGAATGATAAATAGTAGTTAAATGATAGTCTTTTATTTCATCGTTGTTGTCTTATCTTCTCTTCGGAATGGTAGCTACTTTCTACACAAGGGGCATGGCATGTCTCATGGAATGATTTGACTTGAGGGGATGATAGCATGAGCTAACTACTCACCAAATGATCGCTTTCCAGAGAGAGAGAGGATAAGGATGAGTGAGAATAGTACCCAAAGGCGACACTTACAAGACATTGAAGCTAAGCGATGTGTGGTCAGTCTATCAAAATGAAGAGGAACCATCTTTCACTTCCCCACATATAAATAAAAGAGTAAATAACTAAATAAATAAACACATGTGCTCATATTCCCTTTGCTTAACCCCTTGTGCCTCGTTGGAAAGCGAAAATCTTCCTTGTCAACCCCGATCCAAGACTATCCTCCCCACACTAGGACAGACAATAGTTGAGAACTCTAGAAATGGTATCCACCTCTATCATGCTAAGATAGATCAAGCAATCTAATTCAAAGTGAAGAGAGGCCCTCATTCCATTCCCGATACAGTCAAAAGTAACCCCTTGCCAAACCCGTTGAGCCGTATATCTTTTCTTAACAAAATCACAACCTAAGGATCACCGCCCCTATTGGGTAGATTGAACTGCCAAGGAAAAGATCTAAGGGCAAAAAGGTCAAAGAATTGTTCATTCCATAAAAAGAAAAAAGAGATAAAAAGGACAAAGCGAAGAAAAATAGTTGCCCAGGGGCAAGAGGCCAAAAAAAAAATCCTTTAAGGAAAGGCTTGAAGAAAACCATGATTACGCCATAATAAGAAGAAAATAAAGTCATGTTTATCTCAAAAAGCATATAGAAGGGGTGAAAGTGAAGAGTCATTTACACCCTGAAAAATATATAGCCAAAGCAAGAAGGAAATTCAAAGGTGATCCTAGGCTGCAAAGAAATCTAGTAGAAACAATAGGATTGAGCTTTTATCCTTTTTTGCAAAACCCTAAAACCATGGCCTACATTACAACCATACTAAAGTCCACTCTGATTGAAAATGGATTGGTTGATCTAAATAAGCTAAACACGCTGCCAAAGCCAAGAAGGATGCTAGCCTTACGGAGAAAAGAGTCAAGAACGGTATGAATCTAAACCCTGCTGAAAACAACATCGAATTTGGGCCTATATATCTTGTTGTTTCAAAAACCCCATAACTTAGCCCACATTACGATCCTAAACAAAGTCTCTTCAGATTGAAAGGACTGACCGCTTATCGCTCTGCCAAAGGTCAGGTAAGTTGTTGCTAAAACCTCGAGAGTCGAGAGTTTTAGCCCAGTAACTCGATACACTAACCTCGAGGCAAAGAGCCGGAGGCGATTAAAAGGTTGAGAAAGGTGCGAAGTGCTATCATTTAATCAAGGTAGGGTTAAGCCAGAGGAGAGGTTAGACCCTCGAAAAGTAAGAAGTTACCATTCTAAAAACTACAAGTTCAATAGCACCCCGTGTCATTCTATTAATGTGTTTTCAACATGTGCATACGTTTAAAAAAAAAAAAGTCACCAACATCAACATCAATAAATACCTAACATCATCATCCATCACATGCATCTGATCATATGCCTAGTTGTAAAGATCATAAATGTATTTGTCTATTGATGCATCTAAATACCATAAATATCCATCTTTATACAAAACTTACAAAATAAAACTGTCTAACATAAATATATCTCATGAATAGGGGTAAGGGAAGATCAGAATCTCCATAAAGGGCATCTGCCACATGTCAAAGTCAATGTCATCTAGATCGAAATCCCCGAAACCCGGTATCGGAGGAGGCGGATAACTACTCGAAGCACTGCCATTCTGTAAGCAAGGTAGAACCGAAATCAGCTGCATAAAAAAGAACTAAACAACAACAGAGTAAGAAGAAGTAGAGAAAGAACAACATACCCCCCCGCCGCCCAGCTGAGGTAACCGAGCCGTCAAGGAAGCTACCTTAGCCTGGTACTGATCCTGCTCCATCTGGTACTGATCTCTCTAGTCTCTCACACCAGTAAACTCAGCCTGGGGAACATATCCTCCGGCACGGCGCCACAAGTCAACCACCTCCTGGCCAACAGCATACCCGCCGACTACTACCTCAAACCGGGTAAAGGCACTTACCGAGTGAGCCCTAAAGTGTGCAGCGTAATCTGTGTCTGGGGGAAGCGGGAACTCGGCACTTGGCTGACGCTCCTGATAAGGGATAGGCACTCCTGCCACCAAGGCTCCAAACATATACTCTGATGGAGCCCCTGCTGATCGAAACTCCTCATGAAACTGTCGCCAGTGTCGCTCTTCGAGATAGGACTCCCAAGTGTCATCACTGAGAAAAGAAGCCATCGACAAGGACAATGGGACTAAGTACCGGACTGTCTCATAATGAACTGATCCAACGAAGGGCCATCAAGTCACATCCCTCGCCTCAATCAGCTCTAGGTTTGCCCGGAGCGTCACAAAATCAGTAATCTTCGATCGCTGGGCTACTCGATCACGAGCCCACCTCAAAGCACGAGGATAGAGGTCGTCCTCGACAATTGCAGGGCGACGTACAGGAAGGTACTCGTAGCTCCACCAGATGAGGAAAGGCCAGAAACACTAGTCATGCTACCCCAACGGGAAGAAGTTTGGACCCGTATCGCCCGAAGAAAGCAACCAAAGGAGAAGGACCCCCAGTCCAGCTCAGATAAAGCTCCAAGATTAGCTATTATGCTCACCAACCGACATGGCACGAGTGACTTGTTGTTGTTACAAAAGCAACTAAAGATGATGTACAAAACAAGTCACCGTCTCATAATATCCCGCCTGGCAGGTGATGGCACAGCAGCAAAGGTGCGGTCATCCTGACTGATCCGAGAGACTGGGAAGGCAGAATGCTCAGGAGGAGGCAAGTCCAACAGTAAACAGGTTTCGTCCCTACTGACTGACTGTAGGGTGATCCGCCGGTCGATAAAGGAAAGCCCTTTAATAATTGCCCAATCCAAGGGAGTGGGACCTAAGTTGAAGCCGACAAAATGGAAGGTCTCGCTCTCTCCAAACCACCACTCAACCAACGCCAGTACCAAATGCCGGTTCAGGCAATTAGCCTGTAATCCCATGAAGGCGCCGAATTTGATTTCCGCCAAGAAGAAGTGATATGACGGGGCAGCTTGCTGCATAGTCACAAAGACTTGATGAACAGCGCCTCTAAAAGCTGTGTGTACTCGAGGAGGGGGCAAATGTTGTTTGGAGTATACGCTGGGGTGATAAGCCAAATCCCTGAGTGGGGGAATATCTGGTACTTGTAAGTCTCCCAAGTCAGCATCCGTCTGCCTATGCCTGGAGGAAGCTCTCCCATAACCGGTCACCTGATCCCGAAGGCTCGGTACCTCCTCCTCTACGCCAATCTCCTCTACAAAAGCCTGTTCAACCGGAGGAAAGGGGTCGACAGGTGGCCTACTCTCCCGACCACTCTAACTAGATGCTGGCTGCCCAGTAGACCGTCGGCTGCCCTTAGACCGACTGGAGCCGCTAGTAGAATCTGTCCGAGCCGCCTTTCCCGAGCGGCGTCTCCTCTTAGAGCCATCATCACCCGCATCTGCCATCCTGAAAAGGTAAGCCATGGTAAGAGGTGTTAATCTACAGCACATACAGATAAATAATAATAAAATAAAGTAAACAATAAAAACAAGCAATAAAAAAAATAATAAATGAATAGCAATAAAAAGATTTCAAATGCTAAGTCAAAGCAAATTGCCTGTACGTTTTGTCCAAAATTTCCAAATGGTTTCTAAATTTCAGGATTTTTCAATCAAAATTCAGCCTAGTCTTTTTATTCCAATCTGCGTTTTCTAAAGCTTCCTCCTCTAAAATGTTTTCTTCTCTTCCAAGTTTTTCAAATCTTCCATAAATCCCATCGAAAACTCCAAGTTTTCTAAAAATTAAAATCAGTTTTCAACTCTTCCAAAATATGTTCGTCTCCAAATCCTCTTTTTCAAAGTCTCCCTAAATTTTTCTTCCAATAGTTTCTAAGGCCCCTGAGTTTCTCAGGCCTTCTCCGCCAAAAAGGCCCCATCTCCAATGGTTTTATATGTTTTTCCTTCAAAAAGATTTTATTTCAAAATTTTTTCAACCCACTTTCTGAATTTCTAATAAATTTCAACAGAGTCCTGTTTAAAAATGGTCCCTACAACACTCATAACATCAACACGAAACACAAAACATTAACTTTTCAACGTTACAATCACATAACATTAGCACCTGTGCACACTTGCCAATTTTTTGAAATTTTCAAAACATAAGTTTTATTTTTCAAAATAAATCAATGGTTTTCCACAATGACCTAAAATTCCTCAAAATTCTTTCAAATGTTTTCAAAAAATACCTCTACATTTTTCAAAATTTCAAACTCTAAAAATTCCATCAATTTCCTGAGTTTTTCAATTTTTCTAATTTCTAAGTATTTTTCTATTTTTCAAAAAATCAAAAATTCACCAAGTTGTCAAAAAATCACGAAACTTCATACGGTTGATAAACAACTTTTTCTAAGGCATATTGCACAAAAATCTAGCCAGAAAACCCAATGCCCAAGCCTGTAGGAACAAATCCCCTATTCTTACAGAAAACACTCTTCACATAATCACATATAATCACTCAAATTCAATCAAACAAGCATCAAAATGCAAAAATAACATCACCATAATGTTCAAAGCATGTCAAAACATCAATTTCCACTACTCCCATGATTCAAACGAAATTCTACACATCAAAATCAACAAAAATTTAAAAACTCACTTTTTGGAGTTCTCTGGCAAAATCTTCTCTTCTGGCAACTTTTCCGGCGACGGGATCTCCTTTCGACAATCACACGTGGTCTCCAAGAAGTGCTCCTTCAATGTCCAAGTCAGCTTCTTCGAAATGTCTCTCGGATTTGCGAAAACTCTTTCAAATATTGCAAGTGTTCAAACCAGAAAATTTTTTGGTTTTGTTCCCAAGCCTGGCGCCACTAGCAGAGGCGCCAAGCCTTCTTTGCCAAAGGCGCTACTCCTAGTGGCGCCAGTTGCCAATTCTGGGCAGTTTTGCCTTTTTTCCTGCCAAAACTCATTTTTGAAGGCCTTTTGGACCCAATTTCCATTTCCAAACCCCCATTTTCCAAATTTTTCCAAATCCATCCCTCCGACAGCCTCACGATCAACATGGGGCTCTTATTTTATCGTTCTCTGTCTTCGATAAGCAAAGACAGAAAAAGAGGGGCAGCTGTAAGCACCCTATTTTTTACCGTTCGGCGGTCTCCACTCCGTCCAGACTTGTGTTCAAGTCATTGTGGGCATAATTTAATCCAAATTAACTTTCTAAGTCTAATCCCGTCAATTCATCACTTCGCGGGCCCCGCCGAGCACAAATAGAGGCAAAAGGACCAAAATGCCCTTGGGGTCATTGTTTGGTCTAATTCCAAAATCAGGCACGTCTTTCCGAAGACGGTAATTCCCCTTTCCAATTCCAAATCAGGCACGTCTTTTCGAAGACGGTAAGTCCCCTTTCCAGTTCCAAATTAGGCACGTCTTTCCAAAGACGGTAAGTCTCCTTTCCAATTCCAATTCTAATTCTAATTCCAATCCTTCTCTCGAAACAGTTGATTCCTCGAGACGGTCCGGCACATTTTTCAAAGAAAATCTCTTCGAAACGGTAAGTCCCTTTAAACCTGTCAACCGGGACGTGACCCCAAGTCCCCTAGATGGTAGAACGGTCCACTTTTGGCGCCTGCTAGCCCGCCAATGTAGAAATATCCGTTTAGGCATGCCTTTTGAGAAAGTTGATTCCCAGGCGCTAAGTCCTTTTAGTAGCTTCCTGAGATCAGGTAATATCGGGAATGATCGCAAACCATCAAAGTAGCGGAAACACTCGCAAACATCGCAACCTTCAGAGTAGCGGAAATACTTGTAAACAGGTCAATATAGGGAATTACCAACAAACCCTTGTATCACGTGACCGCTGTCAGAGTGGCGGAAACACTCAAAACCTAGGTCAACACTAGTGCTTGCTAGCCTACTTTGGTGAAAAATGACAAAACTGCCCCTAAGGCCATTTTTCGGCACGTTTCTCGAGAACACATCTGAATCCTCAAAACGATAATTCCAACCTTCTAAGATTGTCTTAAAGGCAATCCGACATGATTAGGTACCTTCTAGTCAGTTTAGGGCCAATTCCAAGACTTTCTGGTCATAATGACCATTTTGCCCCTAAGCATCCGAGTGCCCCGGGAACCACACCGGCCCTGGTTATCAAACTGATAACCTCTCGAGAATACTTCTTATAGTGTTCTCAACCTTTCTTTATCTTTCCGGATCATTCCGAGTCAATTCCGGCAAACTTGGTGCAAAATAACCATTTTACCCCTGGAGGGCCGGTCGCCTTTTCCAATCACACCGGCTTTATATCAAACTGGCAAGCCTTTGGGACATTCTGAATAATGTTTCTAAATCTTGAGTCTTTTTTCAAGACATTCTGGGTCCATCCCAGTAGCTTTCCAGCCTAGTTGACCGTTTTGCCCCTAATAGCCCGGTCAATCATTCCGACACATCCTATCCTCATTTTTCAAGTTAAATACCTCTGGGACACAATTCTAAGTGTTCCTGCCCTTTTTCAGCCCTTCGAGCCACTCCCGGCCTCTTCAAATCATTCGATATACAGAGCTCGTATACTCCCAAAACCCTAGCTTTCCTAGGTTTTCAAAACCCTAGCCACCCTACACAGAACCCTAGTCTCCTATACACTCATACACACCCTTATACACTTGTACACTAGCCTCCAACCCTCCATTGAAGACTTGGATTGCTACAACTATAAAGCTTTCGAAGACCAAGACAAAGCTCTCGAAGACTGAAGTGAAGTCTGAAGAGAAAGCATGAAAGCAAGGCGTGCAAGGCAAAGTGAAATAAACAAGACTATGTAGGCTTCTTATTTAAATTTCCGCACTTCCCCCCTCTCTCTTCTCCCTCCTAACCCACTTAGGTTTTCTCTATTTTAATCCCCCATCTCTTTCCCCCCTTTCTTTGTATGCTTGAAACAAGGGGACTCCCAGTCCATGTGTAGGATTAGGCTATTGGAAGGTCACCGTGTTGGGGGCTTTCTTTTAGTCTAACCGGAGACCACATGGGTTCGACCCCCTTGATTATGTGGTGAAGCCTTAACCTTGTATGTTCATGACCCCAATTTACATTGTGCATATCGTTATCTTGCATTCTTCCAAAAATCGTTTTCAAAGCTTGTATTAAACTTATTTTCAAAATTGCTTCAAAATCTCATTTTTCAAAACTTGTTTTCAAAATCACAATCTTAGGGTGATTCTAGCCTTTGCATGGCTAGGGTTGCTTTAGGAAAGTACTACATTTAAAGTGACCAATATGGTCCATATTTTCAAATCATTGTTTTCAAAACCACTTTCTTAAAGTGGTTCTAGCCTTCTTATGGTTAGAATCATTTTAGAAAAGTGAGATGTTTTTATACTTTCCAAAAAACTCTCTTTTTCTAAAACTTTCTTTTTCAACATGCTTTCCAAAAACTCTTCTTTCCAAAATTATTTTCTAAAAACTCCTCCAAAAATCTATTTTCTAAAACTTCTCCTTTTAAATTCATTTCCAAAATACTCTCCTCAAAATCCACTTTCTTAAAACGCTTCCCAAATCTCTTTTCTAAAAACTCTCTTCAACAATCTTTTTTCAAAAATCTTTCTAAAAACTCTCTTTCCAAAATCTTCTTTCTAGAAACTCCTCTCTAGGATTTCTTTCCAAAAACTCATTTCCAAAAACACACTTTCCAAAAACACTTTCCTTAGAGCCCAAGTCAAGTCCTAGAGCCACAATTAGGAAACCTTAATCTTCTTTCCCAAAACACGGTTTTTAAACTTGCCTTAAAACCTAGGTTTCCAAAACCTATTTTCTACGTCAAAACTATACACTTCCAAATCTAGGGTTTCTAAAACTTCCTTTTCCAAATCCTTGTCAAATCAAATCTTCCCTTGAGAAAACCAAATCCAATCTTCCCATTTAGGAAACTAGATCTAATTCTTCGTTTTTGGAAACGAAATCAAACCTTTGTTTTTAGAAACAAAATCCAATCCCTTGATTTAGGAAATAGGAATCTTAACCCTTCCTAGTCTAAATCTTTCCTAATTCAACTCCTTTCTAATCTCTTACTTTCCTAAACCTTAAATTCCCAAAACTTGAACATAAAAATCTTTCCTAAAATTTTAAAACACCACTTTCAAATCTTTCCTAATTCAACCCTTTCCTAATTCTATCTCTTTTTCAAATTTCAACTTTCCAAATCTAAGTTTTCAAATCTTCCTAAACTCAAACCTTTCCTAATCTCAAGATTTTCTAAAACTTTAAAACTTTCTAAATCTAAAACTTTCCTTTTTCAAAACATTCCAAATTCAAAGCTTCCCTATTTCAAAACATTCCAAATTCAAAACTTTCCTATTTTGAAAACTTTCTTAAGTCAAAACTTTCCTAAATTGAAATTTTCCTAAAGTGAAACCTTTCCTTTTTCAAAACCTTTCTTATTTCAAAACCTTTCTTAAAATGAAACTTTTCAATTTCCAAACTTTCATAAACCTAAAACTTTCCTAAGTTGAAACTTTCCTCATTCCAAAACTTTCTTAAATTGAAACTTTTTTAAGTTAAAACTTTCCTAATTCAAAAAAATTTTTAAAACAGAACTTTCCTAAAACGAAACTTTCCTATTTCGAAACTTTCCTAATTCGAATTTTTCCTAAATCCAATCTTTCTTTTCTAAGCTCCTAAGTCTAGGTTTCCTAAACCTTCATCTTTCCAAAACAAGTCTAAATCTTTCTTTCAAGTTCTATCTTCCTAAATCAAGGTCCAATATTTTCAAATTCCAAAATTCTAAATTCTAATTTCCAATCTCCTTTTTTAAATTCAAATCAAATCCTTTTTTAAATCCAACCTTCTATTCTCAATCGGACTTTTGTCCGAACTATGACTGACCTGATTCCTCCAAAAGAATACGTGGGCAACCCTCATGGGTGCGGTCTCCACATTTTTTAAATTTCAAATTCAATCACATTTTTCAAGTTTCTATTTCCACAAATCTATTTTCAAATCTCTATTTCTAATTTCTAAAACTTTCCAATTTCAAGTCTATCTTTTCAAATCACTTTTAAATCAAATCAATTTCTTTTCAAATCTATTTCCCAAATCTATTTTTCAACTATCTTTTCTTGCACATATCATGCATCATGTATTTTTAAACATTGTTTTCTAAAGTGAATAGGATTGAAGATTGGTTAGTTGAAGACTCTCATAGGTGAATCTAGGGTAGATTGACATGTAGGTACCGAAAGGGTGGGGTAGGGTGATGGCTTAGTGCGTCTTCCCTACACGTAACCAACCTCCGAACCTAGAATCACTGTTTTCATAGACAAAAAACAGAGTTATTTTTTAAAAAAGGCCTAAATGTTTTCTCAAGATTTCCAAACAATCTAGTTTTCTTAAAAACCCTCTCTTAAGGTGATATTTTCAAAACCTTTTTTCAAAAACCCTAAGTGTAGTCTTTGGATTATTCTTAGTTTTTAGGTGACCTAACTCACCTTAATCAAGTTAGGGGGCGACTCCAAATCTTTTCTAAAAGCCCTTTATTTAAATCAATTTTTAATTCAAATCTAGTCGCACTCATTCTTCTAGGAGGGTGAATTCTAACGAGAGAGTACAGTGTTTTTCCCACTTGTGTGTGTATTCCTCGAGTGCGAAAAATCTGGGTGCGACAGTTACGTGCAAGGAAGATGTCCTAAGACTATCATGCTATTCCGCCCTTGCGGTACCTATATGTCCATTCACTTTTACTCACATAATTATGACTCAACAGTTACCCATAGTATCCACTTAGAAAAACTTCAGGAAAAAAAAAAGTTGAAAAAGGAGTTTGAAAGAAGGATGAGAGTTTGAAAAATGAAATTGGGAATTTGAATAAGAATGGGGAATTGGAAATTTGAAAGGGGTTGTGACTGCACCCCATGAAGGGTGGTCTATGTACCTCCTTAAAGAGGATCAGGTCAGTCGTAGTTTGGACAAGAGTCTGAAAGAGTTGGAATTTTATAACGGGTTTCTATTTCTAAAAAGTTTTCATTTTTAGAAAGTTTTCTTTTCAAGAAAGATTGAGTTTGAAAATGGTTCCTTTTCAGGAAGGATTGAATTTGAAAATGTTTCCTTTTAAGGAAAGTTTGAGTTTGAAAATGTTTACTTTTCAGGAAAGTTTGAGTTCGAAAATGTTTACTTTTCAAGAAAGATTGGACTTGAAAATGATTACTATTTAGGAAAGTTTGAGTTTGAAAATGTTTCATTTTTGGAAAAGATTGGACTTGAAAATGTTTCCTTTTTAAAAAGATTTAATTTGATTTTGAAATGTTTTCTTTTCAGGAAGATTGAGATTTGATTCGAAAAGATTTGATTTGGAGAGATTTCATTTGACTTGAAATAATTTGATTTGATTTTGAAAAAGGCAAGTTTGGATTGTTTCCAAAATGGAAGGAGTTAATTTAGATTTAAATTTTGGAAGGTTTGAAAAAGGAGTGATTTAAGGGATTTGAAATAGAAGATTTTGATTTGATTGATTTAAAAAGGAAAATTTGGAAAAGGAAAGTCTTGATTGATTTGAAAATTTTGGATTTTGAGAGTTTGAAAAAGGTATGATTTTGGGTTTAAAATCGGAAGGTTTCCAAATTGGCAAAAATGAAATTTTCCTAGGATTGGACTTCTAGGGTTTGACAAATGCAAGTTTTATAAATGATTCAAAAATCGAGTCTTTTGAAAATATGATATAGGGCCTAAAACCCTAACTTGGATTTCAGACATCCAAATGAATATCGTACTTTGCTTAAAGCCATTCTAGCAATTGAAATGCTAGAATCATTTTAGGCTTGTGGCTTTGAAAAACAATAAAGGAACGAGGCTAAAAATGTAGACCTTTTGGGTCCTTTTGAATGTCACACATTTTTCAAAACAACCGTAATCAAGATAGACTAGGATCATTCCAAGAATGGATTTTTGAAAAGAAGAAAATGTAGGCTAACGGGAGCCATTTAAAAATGTCACACTTCTCTCGAAGAACCCTAACCATAAAAGGGTTAGGATTCACCTAGAAAATTAGTTTTGAGAAAGCTACTTTTGAAAATGGTTTTAAGGGGATAAAGAGATGGCAAGAATGCATATGCATGATGACGATAATAACGACATGAAACATATAAGGCTAGGTATCACCATATTACAAAAGGGCCCTAAGGCCATGCCATGAAGCAAGTGAGAGCAAAGAAGAGGGTCCTGATCAGTAATCTCCTCTTGTTCACTCTTGACATGGACTTAACATCCTCTTGTTTTAAGCATGCAAGAAAGAGGGGTTTAGAGATAAGGGATTAAAAAAGAGAAGAACCCAAGTGGGTTCGGAGGGAGAGGAGAAAGTGAGGGAGCACGGAAAGGTAAAATGGGGATTGCCTTGTCTCATTCCTTCTTTATTTGGTGGAGGCTCAAGCCTTGGACTCGGGAAGGCTTCGAGAGCTTTTGAGCAGCGGGGCGGAACTTCGATGGAGCTTGGAAGCTGAGGCTTCGAGAATTTAGACTCAGACTCGACTAGCGGGACTTCGAGAGAGAGGGAGAGTGAGCTCTGGGAGCTATCTAGAATAGAGAGGGAGAGTTTTTGGATAATTTTTTTGATCCAAAACAGAGAGAGGGGAGGTTTGTATTTATAGTGCAAAAAAGGAAGATTGGTGAGCCACTCTTTGGCTTGGTCGTGTGCCATTAAGAATGGCACATGAAGGTTTAATACAGGCTTAAAAAAGGCTAGATATGGGGTTGGTTGATTTGTAACTGATTATGGGGGTTTATGCGCCACTATTAGTGGGGCACCACTAAAGAAAGGTCATGCTTCAGTCGAAGTGGAGCAAGGAGGTTCTAGTTCGAAAAGGGAAGTTGCCAAATGACGGGGCTTGGCTAGAAATGGAAGGAAATACTCTGGAAAGTGTCCCGGAGGTTGCCATTTTGATTCCCAAAGCCGGTATGGTTAAAGAGAGTGACCGGATGGCGGTCACCTCATCCCGGGAGTTCTAGGGTTGACCAAGATTGATCGAGGTTGACCAAATTGACCAGAGCTAACTGGGTTGACTAGAATTGACTGGGGTTTAATAAAGTTGACTGTGGTTGATCAAAGTTGACTAGGACACTGTTGATTTGATACTGAGAGCCGGATTGATTTCCTAGGGCATTTGAATGCCTAGGGGTAAAACGGTCATTTTGACTGGGGGACCTTCGAGAAAGGACAAGGGTTGACTGGTTAGCACTGGACATGCAGAACCATCTAGGGATGGCTCTAAAAGGTGGTCTTACCATTTCGAGGACTTGGTACTTTCTCAAAAACCGTGCCAGGCCTATTTAGGAGCAGAATGGTCATTTTTCACCGAGACGGGCTAGCAAGCATCAGTGTTGACCAGTCTGGTTTGGACTTCTGTCTGAGAAATTGGTACTTTCTCAGTGGACAGGCTTGAAAGGTTCTTTCCGCCTTGAAGGATAAACTTTCTTGAAGGTCATGCCGGAATAGGTCGGTCTTCCGTTCTTGAGGGGTATGTGCTTTCTCGAAGAACATGCTAAACTTGGATGGTCTTTCATTCTTGAGAGATTTGTGCTTTCTCAGAGAACGTGCTAGATTAGCGGACATTTTACATTGGCAGGCTAGCAAGCACTGGAAGTGAACCGCTCTTCCATCTCGGAGACATAGGTACTTTCTAGAGATAAGTATGAAAGGGGCTTTACCAATTTGAGGAATAAACCTTCTTGCTGATCGTGCCGTGCTAGATTGGATGGTCTTATCGTCAATAAGGGATTAACTTTCTCGAATGACGGGACAAATAGATTTGACTTTTGATTTGAATAGACTTATCGTCTTATAGAAGACGTGCCGATCTAGATTGGACTAACTTATACAACAGGGGTATTTAAGTTATTTTATCTCTAGTGGGCCTAATGAGCCCGCGAAGCGGTTGAAAGATTGAATTGGACTTGGAAAGCCAATTTGGGCTTGAGTATGCTTGTGTTGGTTCGGAGATGCTTCCGGTTGGGCCAGAGATCGCCGAGTGGCCAAAATAGGGTGCTAACAACTACCCCTCTTTTTTTGTCTTTACTTATTGAAGGTCAAAAATGAAGAAGTAAGTACCTAATGAAGGTCGCGAAGTGGTCGGAGGGGCCAGAGGTTTGAAATTTTTGAAAACTGGAGGTTGAAGCTTGAAAATGGGGCTAGAAGGCCGTTTAAAACTAGTTTTGGCGGTCAAAAGGATGAGGCAGGGCTCAGCTTAGCTGTGCTCCACTTATAGTGGCCCCAGGTTTGATTTTGTTGTGCCCCACCATGAGTGGCGCATAGCCTGCGGGGGTTTTATATCAGCAGCTACGGATTTCAGCGTTTTGGCTTGGTTTTTGCAATTTTTTTAGTTTCCTCTCCAAAATCTTTCGAGACATTTAGCTTAGGCATTGTTGGGGAGTGTTTGTGGAATGCTAGGGAGTAATGTCATCACTAGAAAGTCGCTGGAGAAGAAGAAATCGCCGAAAAATTCTAAAAAGTGAGTTTTCTTGTTTTTGGTTGATTTCAATGCGTGAATTTTCGTTTAAAGTATGTGTATAGTGGAAATTGATGTTCTTGAATGTTTTGAACACATCTATCGAGTTTTTTTTGCGTTTTGGTGATCATTTGAGTGAGTTTGTGTAGATTGTTATGTTTTGCGAAAGAGCTTTCCTACAGGCTTAGAAAACTTAATGGTTTGGGCACTATGTAATGCATTCTTTTGCAATGTGTTCACATAGGATGCCTTAAAAAAAAGGTTTTGAGCAATCGTGTGAAGTTTCATAATTTTTTGAAAACAATTGTATTTTTTAATTTTTTAAAAATTAGAAAAAGGTTGAAAAATGTGAAAAATTGGAGAAAATTGGGAAATAAATCCTAGGGATGTTGGATTGTTACTACAAAATTCTAGGAATATTTTGAAAAATTTTGGAAAACTTATGAGCTTGTTTGGAAGTATTTGAAAAAAAATTGACGAAACAGTCTTGAAAATTTTAGGAAAAATTAGTGTTTGCCCATCTATGCCTCGTGTTGGGCAGGTGGCAAGGTAGTACGTGGTTGGTGACATTGTGAATTTGTGGTTGTATAATGTTGTAAAGGTCTTTTACAAATGGCATTCTGTCAGATTTTTCAAAAAATTTGGCACTTAAAATTTTTGTGGAAAAAGGTTTAAGAGAACTTTAAAAAGGGTTGTTTAAAATAGGGAAAGGGATAGGCTTTTGAAGGGAAAACCTTAGAAACTATCGAACCGGGACTTTTGAGGGAATGATTTTGAATGCAACTTTTTGAGAACAAGGTAGAAAATCAAGATTGAAATTGAAACCAACTTTTTGAGGATAAAAGTTTAGAAAACCGGGAGTGATTTTGAAAACAACTTTTTTGAGGATCAAAAGTTTATAAAATCAGGATTGGATTTGAAAACAACTTTTTTGAGGATAAAAAGTTTATCAAACCGGGATTGAATTTGAAAACAACTTTTTTGAGGATAAAAAGTTTATAAAACCGGGATGTTATGAAACTGCTTGGGAAACTTGATGCATTTCTTGCCCCTATTGTGTTCTTTTCTAGTCTTTTCTTTTACTATTGTTCATGTTGCCGACTGACCGATCTTGACATGTTTCTTTTCTTTCTTCTTTTTTTCCAGGATGGCCGATGCAGGTGTCATGGCTCGTTTGAGAGTTTGGCTTGACGAGTACACTCTTAAGGAGCAGGATATCTTCCCTCAGAGCTTTGGTCATATTGCATCCTTGCTTACAGTACAATTGGTGTCTGGGCTGATTGAGGTAGTCCTTTCATTTTGGTGCCCTAGTTTGAGCCTCTTCCGATTTGGAGAATGTGAGATGAACCCTACCTCACATGAGTATGATTGTCTATTAGGTTCGGCGAAAGGTCTTTCACAACTGATAGCTCTGATTTTCAACAGAGGTTTCTTTTCTCCGGTTTCATCTCAATTGGGCATAATACGCTCTGCTTTGGGTTTGGACTTCATTCCCGAGTTCCCCTTCATACCTGCTGAATTCCTACTTTCCCGATTTGAGTTCGTTCATAGTAGGGAAACTTTCCCAGGGATTTGGCATACTTTGAATCATTGGCTCCGCTTCCTGATGAATGCTCTTCCTTTGCTTTTACTCGGGGTCCTAGTTTTTCCTAGGGAGGATGGTTCGATTAATGGGAGGTTGAGCGCTTTGCTTCCCTAAATTCGGCAAGAATGGTCTTTTGCCCCGATGGTCATAGGTGAGACTTATATAAGTTTCACTAGTTTACAACAGGGTGCAGATTTTAGCTTTCGAGGCTGTGCAGCTCTTTTCCAGTTATGGATGGTTTGCCATTTGTTCTCGCAACATTTACCTTGGCCAGTTTGGTATCCCAAGGTCGATCATGTCCGTGCTTTTGGGGAGGCTCGGCAGTCTGTCATGACGGATGAGAGTTTTTATACTGGCCCTAAGGATTGGACGACTTTTCTTTAAAAGAGACATGGTGGAGATGTCATGTGGTTTGTGGGTCTGTGTAACTGGGATCCTTTGAGAGTGCGGACTTCAGATAGGATCTTTGTTCTGACAGTGGGTTTGCGAGGAGTTGCTCCTTTCTTTGGAATAAGAGTTTTCTGCTAGCTGGGGTTGTCACAAGATATTCCACACAGTGGGTTATCAATGAGTTCGATCTATTCTTTAATGTTGTGATCCTGACTGAGCTGGTGAAAGAGGTGGTGGCCATGTGGGGCACCCTGACTTCACATGACGACATACAAGGTCCTTTCCCGGAAGAATCGAAGACAACCATGGCTTACAAGATCTGGTTTAGGAGGTATGTTCTTGGGGATGCTGGGATCCATGATTCACTTTTTGAGGCTCTAAGTCTTGCTGTGGGGTACACTGACTTCCTTACGATTATGACTATCTAGGAGCGCCGTCATCAGAGGAGTTCTAACTCCTTGTTGAGAAAGGCGATGATACAGTTGCAGGCCTGTAAGGCAGACATTGAGTCCTTGAGAGCGCAGCTAGCTGAGGCTTTATGCAGCAAAGATGGTCTTGATGCTGTTCACGAGTGAAAGCAGTTACAGAAAGCTTATATTGTTGTCCTTCAGTCTATTAAGGTGGTAGAGTCTTTAGGTACTGGAGCAACCATTGGTGACTAGGCTAATATTATTCCCTCATTTGGTTCTTCTTCGGATGATGACGGGAGTCACTTTATTTTGGCCTCCCACCGTCCATCTAGGGTTTGATTGCGTCCCTAAGTTCCTACAGTTTTGAAAAGACAGCTTTTTAGTTTTGTTATTTAAAACAAGATGACCTTGTATCATTCTTGGCTATTTTGGTCTCTAAAGAGATTTTTCCTTGCATGGTTAGCACAGTTTTATATATTTCTTTTTATTAAATGACAGGTATAAATGGTTTTTTGCAAAATTTCCTGTCTTTTTTTTTTTTTTTGTGCGCTTAATCTCGAGAAGGCTCTCTTTTAGTTAAAATGTATGCATGTATTTGATTCTTTTGAGATTCAAGCAAGTGTCTCGAGCTTGTGCCAATGTCTCATGACCTTGGGATGATGCTTCTTTTGTGGGACCTCGTCATTTTTCTGGTCGTGGCCTTTTTCACATCAGGGTGTTGATGAGAATGCAAATGTCATATTTGAGTTGTTTTCATGACCCTACGTCGTTAAACTCTGAATCTTGGTCAAAGAAGACAGAAATCTCAGAATTAATAATAAACTGTGAGATCTAATTTGTTTATATTATTCGATTTATGCTTTGAGTATCAGATGTTCTCCTATGCATATTTTCATGATTGTCTTGTTTAATCACTAGGAGGCCTACTAGTTTATTAATCATTGCAATCTACTGCTGAGTTAAATATCAAATCCGTAATTGTTTGATCCCTCTGATTTATGAAGCAACCAAGATTTAATGATTGCTGCATTAAGAATTGTTAGATCTTAGGAAGGACATTCGACTAAATTAAATGCAACCGCGTGTGCTTGTGTTGTTTAGTTTCATCGATCTCTTTAACTCTTAAGGCTACTAATAGATTAAACCTTGTGTGTCTTTCCTGGGTTGTTTAATAGTTAGGGTTAATCAGATCGCTTGTTCCTATTAACTATGATTAAGGAGAGATAGGAAAACAATTCCGACGGTGAATATTCAATGTGTGAATTGATATACTTGTAACGATGATCAGTTGTAAATTCCAATGGCAGATGTTGACCTAGACCAAGGTTTGTTCTTTTGATTGATTTCAACACTTTAATCTGAATTTTTCCGTAGTTAGTTATTATTAAAATTGTTTTCATTATATCTGTCGTGCCCCGGTTTTTAGGTGTCCAAGGTCCTTTCGGCTCGGAGACCAAAATCGCGGAATTCTATCACTAGAACTCATCCTCTTAGAAGGATAAATGCAACTAGGTTTGAATTGAAGATTGGTTTGATTAAGGACTTCATAGAAAAATAGAAGTCGCCACCTAACTTGATTAAGGTGAGTTAGGGCACCTAAAACTAGGTGCTAATCCGAAGATTAAACTTAGGGTTTTTGAAAAAGACTTTGGAAACTCTCTCAAGAGAGGGTTTTTTTAAGAAAATAGGTTGTTTGGCAACCTTTGGGAAGATTTAAGCCCTTTTAGAAAATAACTCCATTTTGGTCCTTTGAAAACAGAAATCTATGGTTCGGCCAGTGGTTGGTTACGTGTAGGAAAGATATTATAAGATCATCACCCTACCTCGCCCTTTCGGTACCTACATGTCTAATCACGCTTTGTTCACTCACCAGAATAACCGGTTACCATTGTCCACTTAATATCCACTTTAGAATTTTAAAAACAGGGTTTAGTCATCACCTTTCGGATGAATGATCCATGATGCAAGTTTTGGAAGAAGTTTGAAAATGTGGGAGTTTTGAAGGAGCTTGAAATGAGAACTTTGAATTGATTGAAAGTTTTCGAAAAGGAGATTGGAGTTGAAATAGAAGTTATGACCGCACCATTTTAGGTTGCCTATGTATCTCATTTGGCGAGAATCAGGTCATTCGTAGTTCGGGCAAGAGCCCGATGGAAAATAGGCGTGTTAGGGCCTTTGGAAAGTTTGAAGACACTTTGAGGTCTTTGAGAAAGTTTAAGACATTTTGAGGTCTTTGGAAAATTTTAAGACACTTTGAGGTCTTTGGAAAAACTGAAGACATTTTATGGTCTCGAAAGCTTTAACTTGGGATAGGATAGCGGAGTGTTTTGAAAATGTTTTTGGATCACATTAAGGGATTTTTGGTAAGTACTCTGTAGTAACTCAAGAGAGTTTGAAAGTGTTTTTCAAGTCTTTGTTTTGAAAACCTTGGAGGTATGGCTTTGGAATGTTTTGATAAATTAGTTTTTGAAAGTGGATTTTGAAAATGGCTAAGGGTTTAAAGTCCTAATATGGACAACTTTGGAGGTTGCTTTTGATATATCACCTTCCTTTGGGGTCCTTAACCATAAGAAGGCTAGGGACACCTTAGGTTTGTGACCTTTTGAAAACATTTTTGGAAATGTCTTAAAGTTGGAGCGTGAAAGCAATGGGTATAGTTTAAAATTGAAATATCATTTAAGAAGGGTTCATGAGTTGAGACCTTGAAGTATACTAACCTATGTTGTGTTAGCCTATGGTTAGGGGTGACCTAAGGTTAAGTTGGACTAGGGTTGACTAACTAGAGTAGGGTTAACCTAAGGGTAGGATGACTTAGGGTTAACTAATTAGGGTTAAGTTAACCTAAGGTGAGTGAACTAGGGTCAAGTTAACCTAGGATTGGTCAACTAGGGTCAAGTTAACCTAAGGTCTGGTAACTAGGGTCAAGTTAACCTAGGGTTTGGTAACTAGGGTCAAGTTAACCTAGGGTTAGGTAACTAGGGTCAAGTTAACCTAGGGATGGTCAACTAGGGTCAAGTTAACCTAGGGTTGGTCAACTAGGGTCAAGTTAACCTAAAGTTTGGTAACTAGGGTCAAGTTAACCTAGGGTTAGGTAACTAGGGTTGGTCAACTAGGGTTAAGTTAACCTAAGGTTAAATTGGAAGATGATTTTAAAAAGTTGCTTGATGCACTTTTAGAAAGAGTTTTAAAAAATAAAATATGTTATGCAATGAACTTTGGTAAGGCATCTTTTTGAAGATCATCTCCATGAAAATTTTGATTCTAGCCAAGAGTATGGCTTGTATGGGTGGTGCTTGGAGACCATTCCCAGGAAGGCTCCCTCATGGCTATTATAACCATTATCTTGGCAAGAGTGCAAGGGGTCAAAAAATCAATATGATAACAACTTTTTGAAGCACCATTTTTAATGCAAAGATGGAGAGAATGAATTTTTGAAAATCACTTTTGAAAAAGGATGATGAAAACCATTTTTGAAGGAAACCATTCCAACAAGAGAGGGTTCTTATGGCCAAATAAAATGGAGACCACTCAAGAGAGAATTCCATGGGGCATTCCAATCACTAAACTTGAGAGAATGGAAACCTTGGAAATCAAAGAGTTTGGAAACCACTTGTGTGCAAGAATAAAAAGAGAAGGGGACTATTCTAACAATTTAAGGCTCCTATGGTCAACATAGAAGGGAGACCACTCAAAAGAGAGTTCCATGGGACCATTTCAACCACTAAGCTTGAGAGAATGGAAGCCTTGGAAATTAAAGAGTTTGAAAATAACTTTTATGCAAATTGAAATGCAAGGATGCAAAAGTGTGAGTTAGAGGTTAGTGGGGATTTTCTAAGGCATAATTTCTAAGGTCTCATTCTAAACTTCAAGGGACTAACTCTTATAACCACTTTTTAGAGGAATGTTGAACTTGAAAATGGCATGGAATAAGAGTAATGTGAGCATTGATAAGCATGAAAATGAAGTCAAGCACACAAGACATGATCAAAATAGTAATATGCAAGGGGTCATGATCACATATAAGACTTTTAGGCTACACCACATAAATAAGGGGCTCCTAGGCCATACCATCTTAAAGTAGGCTAGTGAGAGATCCCCCAACACGGTGGCTCTTACTTGCTTTCCTCTAGACATGATCTAAGAGCCCTCTTGGCTCAAGCATGCAAGAATGGGGGGTTAAAGATGGGGATTAAAATAGAGAATAGCCTAAGTAGGCTAGGAGGGAAAAGAGAAGAGTGGGGGAAGACAAAAATATGAAATGAATACCACCTTTTGCCTTCAACACACTTGTAGTCTTCAATGGATGTCATGGTTGGAGCTTAAATGACTTCAAGAAAGCTTGAGGCGCTGGAATGGAGTGTGTAATGGTCTGTAAGGCCTTGTAGGGGAAGTGTATAGGCTTGAGGGAGGTAGAATCTTGCCTAAGTGTTGGAGGGGTGGAATATATGTAAGGATTCAAGGTTCTAGAGCGGTTTCAGTAGAGCTTCGCATCAATTTCGGAGATGGAATATGCAAAGGGGGGGTCTGGTATTTATAGGCAATCAGGAATAGGCCTGGCGCATGTTCTACATGCACCTAGCCAAAATTTGACCTAGCGCATGTAGGACATGCGCAGGTACTGTTCCATTGCAAGAATGACATGTGGCAACCTGTGTATTGGTTAAATCTCGACTGTTGATCGAAATTTGGTCGATCTGATCAAAATTTGAGCATATGTAGCATATGCTCCATCACCGGGAAGGTTTGTCCAAACTTTGTCTCGATAATTGAGCCAATCGTGAAGGTTTAGGGGGAATCAGTTGCACCCATGGTGTTCTCCTAGGGTTTTTTGCGAACTTTCATGTTTTCAGAAAGTTTAAATTGTGTTTAGAAGCGTGGGATATCGTCTCGGGAAGAGTGCATGAAAGGACATCTTTGCAGAGCGTCTGTGATATGCTCTAAGGGTGTTCAAAAGTAGCTATTTTCATGCTGTGTGATTGAGGCCTTCGGGAAATGATCTTTTTGATCGGATTGTACCGATGAAAAGTACTCTGGAAATACTTTCGGGAATTCCCAGATTTACACATTTCTCAAGTCGTTTGATGGTGCGTCTTAACTTGTGAATTGGGGGAAAAGTCAACATTGGCGGAGCGTCTGCGAGACGCTCCAGGGGTTGTCGAAAGTAGCAATGTTTGTGTAATGACCAGGCTAACTGGACCGTCAAAAATAAAAAATGAACAACTCCAATCATGTTACAACCTCAAATGTACCAATATAAATGGCTTCGAATTTAATTCTTGAGATAAGATTACAACTTCAAATAACTCACAAAAATAATGATAATTCTTCTTGGGCTCCAAGATGTTTTAAGGCCCAAAATAATGACTCCAAAGTAAAGCTTTGAAGTGGTACTCGACCAGCACCTCATATGCTTCCGTCTTGATGCCAACTTCTGTCATGACCCAGCTTCGCTCTCATTAGGTCGCGACCATGGGGGTTTATATAGTTAACAACATATTATAAACATAAATCCAAAAGGGTTCGGTTATCGTTACATCATGTAGAAAACCAGAGGAACTTCAGCATAGACATCTCATTTCAAGCAGTATGTAGGAAAACAAATTAGTTGAAAAGCTCCACAGAATCAGGGTAGCAGGGGGACTCGTTCCCACATTCATTTCTTTGGAAAACTGGTTAATACCCCAACTCTTGAAAAGTGTCCAATAAAATAGGAGTGAGCTGCAAAGCCCAGTAGGAAATCAATGCTTTCTATAAAATACAAGTTTAAGTGCAATGCAATAAAACGATAGCATGGCATATATATGTCCCTTAAAAGTTTTCTTTCTCATCAATACTAGGATCCTTGCGGGTATGTCATGCCCGGCCCAATTCAAGCCAATTGGGCCCACCCATGATTCATCCTCCGTCATCAAGTCCAATGGGGCCCATCCATGATCATCTAGCTCGATATCAAGCTAGTAATACCGACCCATGATAGCCCCGAAAATCAAGCCCAATCAGGTACACCCATGATATAAACCCGGGGTTTTTTCCTTTCTGGTTGTACCACCCTTATTCCTCTCTAGTGATGCAATCATGCAAGTAATATATACTTGTAGAAAGCAATATAATCAACAACATAATTAGCAGGAGGGCGTAAAGTCAACACAGTAATATGCAAGTCATCTAATAAGAAGAAAATGAGCATGCATTTTAAAGAATGCATAAGTTCCTACCTTGATAATACGTCCTGGTAAAAATAGGTACTCGCCTCACGTACGGTCTGTGAAGGTAGGAGATACGAGCTTGTATGTCACAATTATCCAAGATTTCCCAACAACTCTTATAAATTGGTGATTGTTAATTGGAAGTGTCAAATAATTAGAGAGTCAACAAGGTTAGAGTTGTTATAGGGGATGCTTCGGTGGGACGGATCCTTTGGAATCCTCCTCGTCTCCCGTCAAGAACAAAATTGCTCGATAGCAGGGCCCAAGGGTGAAATCTCAAATTTTACCAGGGGACCCAGTGACCTTGCACTCTCCCATATTTGGGTTCCTCATGATTTTAGAGGTCCACTGGTAAATTTTCAGATTTTTCCCAATTACATTATATTTTCTACGATTTTCTGTGTCCAAACAGAGTTATTATTTCACGAAAAATCATAGAATTATCATAAAATTCCATAAAATTTAGGGTAGGCTTATATGGTCTCTAGAACCAGTCCACCAAAATTTGGTGGTCATCGGAGCACGCACGGGCCCTCACGCGCCACCAGCCGCTCATGGGGTAAGAAAGCGTAGCCTTCTCCTTCCTCCATCGCGACTGGTGGTGCTTCCAGGTCCATTTTTGGCTATCCACCGCACTTCCTGGCCATGCATGCACAACCTAGAGATAGGTAAGGACCTGGGCTTTACACTCATGGCCAGAGCTTTGCAGGTGGTGGTCAGAGGTTGCCGCTTTTTGGCTGAAAAGCCCGGTTGCACGGTGCAACCCCAGGTTCCAGACCTGTAACTGGGTTTTTCGGGTCCTTCCCATCATTTTCTGGAAATGTGTTCTTCACAAAAGTTATTTGGATCGTCGAAACAAAGAGGACCCAACTGGCCTCGTCGAAAAAGGTGGTCGGTGGCTGGAGTTATGGTCAGGTGACTGATTTTCGGTGATTTTGGCTTTCGAGGGCCATTCTGGCGCATGCACAGAGGTATGAGGCCTTCTTTGGACTCCATGGAGGTCCTGGAGTAGCCTCCTACTCCTGTGGCAGGCTTCAGGCCTTACATGGTTCGCTGCAAGTTTGATATCGGTGCAACACCCATTTTTTTTTCATTGTTTTCTTCTCCGGTTTACAGCGGGCTGGGGGCTTGTTCTTACTGGGTTTGGGTAGGTGAGGGGTTGGGGAATGAAGGCTCAGTATCTGCTCCTTTGAATGGGTTGAGCTGGTCTCCCTTTTCTGCCTCCCTCTACTGGGTTTCTCACTCTCTCTCTAGAACTCTCTCTCAAAGTTTTACGGACAGCCATTCGGGAAAGGGCAGCAATGTTAGGCATTTATAGAGGGAGTATGGGGGTGGTGTTTGAAGAAAAGAATATACTCCCCTCTTGGTCCCTCTTTTGTCTCCCCGACTCTCTCTTCCCCTCACTATATCTCTCTCTTCTCTCTTCCTCTCACTATATCTCCCTCTAACCCTCATTTTGATTGGCCAGTCAAAGGTCCATGGCTGCCTTATGTTCTCCACAAGAAATAAAAATGCATGGGTTCTATGTTTTGTGTATGCGAACTCCCCCACCTCTCTCTCAGTTTTCCTCTCTAACCATGCATGGCGTGCATGACATTCAACCCCTTAGCTTTGACTAGCCAATGGGGATTCATTGTTTGCCGGAAATGAAAGGGGTAAGGTGGGTTAGTTTAACTTCTTATATTGTGATAAGTGTTTGAATCCTTGACCAAGTGTTGTGATTGGTGTGTGTGTGTGTGTTTATTCTACCCATTGTGTTTAGTGTGTGTTGGCTTAAGTATTTTAATGTGATACATAAGGCATATATGTAACACTCATGCCATATAATATGGTCCTACGCAGCCTGGGGGAGGTGTATTACATGTAATAGTTACATGGGGTAGTTAGCCATGCAAAGGTGGTGGGTGCGGCAATGGTTTGGCATAAATTGAACGAGAGCCTTGGTCTGAAATGGCTGAGTTTGGGGCATCAATTTTTATTGAACGCTCAATCCAAAGGTGTAGATAGAAACCTCTTAAAAAATTAATCAGTTTAGACTCAAATTTCGTACCATTCCGATATTAGGTGAGAGAGAAAACTCAAACCGTAGTTTTGGTGAAATCGAGTGCGAATTTCCAGGTGCAGTGGCTTTCCGACCTTTTTTTGAAGACTGAAATTCTACGGAATTGAGTTCTGAGATTACAAAGGGTTTGGGCCTGAAAATTAGATAATTTTAGACATTTGATTCGTCAAAATCCATCGAGAAACGGAAGAGAAAACGCTGTATAAATTTAGGGTAATTTCTGGTGCGAAATTTGCAAGTGCAGCAACTTTCGGGGGCTGTTTGGGGGATCAAATCTCTATGGAATTGGGTTTTGAGATTACAAGGGGATCGGGCTCGAAAAGTAGATAATTTTAGACATTTAATTCGTCAAAATCCGTAGAGAAATGAAAGAGAAAACCCTATATAAAGTTAGGGTAATTTCTGGTGCGAAATTCGCCAGGTGCAGCGACTTTCGGGGGCTGTTTGGGAGATCAAATCTCCATGGAATTGGGTTCTAATATTATAAGGGGATTGGGCTCGTTGAGAGGATAATTCTAGACACTTGATTCGTCAAATTTCATTGAGAAATGAGAGAGAAAATCAAGTTTGAAGTTAGGGTAAATTTTGGTCTGAATTTGCCAGGCATATCGTGTTTCGGAGCTCTTTCGAGATATCGATTTTTCCAAAAAGCCGAGTTTCAACATACCGACAGGGTTGGGCTCGGAAAGATCTCGCTCTCGACTTATGATTCTTATAGCTGTGTCTATTCAGTCTCACTAGGGATGTAATGTAGTTAAAAGGAAATTGCGGGTATTACATCCTCACCTCCTTTAGGAAATTTCGTCCTCGAAATCAATTCTCGAATAAGTGTGGGTACTTTGATTTCATATCTACCTCTGCTTTCTACGTCGCTTCTTCTTTCTCGTGATGTTGCCATATCACCGTTACCAAGGGACCCTCCTTGTTTCTCAAAACTTTTTCTTGGCAATCCACTATTTTGCTTGGTCCCTCGTCATAGGGATGATCTGGTCGTACTGCCACGGTTTCCCATTGAATTATATGAGTAGGATTGGGGCAACATTGCCTTAGCATAGATGCATGGAACACGTCGTGTATCCAATCCAATTTGAAAGTTAATTTTGTTAGTATGCCACATGCCCAAATCTCTCCAAAATACGGGAATTCATGTTGTACAATAAACAATTCTTATATGCCCAAATGCCCGGCCTTCCTTAGTATCATGCCAAACACCACCCGTGCCACTCAATAATTTCAGATTTCATAACCAACACCTTGCAGAGTCATCATTCCAAAATTAACGCCCCGTAGGGTCATCATTCATAACCATTTCCACTTTCAGGACAAACGGGTGCATTTGTACATGTACTAATTAGTTTCACGGTACATCCCCCTCAAAACATATTCTAGTAATTTTTTCAAAAATAACATTTTATCCGCGAACCAATGAGCATAATAATCAAGGATGTGCCAGCAGAATTTAACAGGGCCAATAACAACGAGATCAGGAATTTAAATGATGAGCACAGATTTTCCAAAAGAATAACGCAATTCAAGAATAGTAAGAAAAACTTTTTTTTTTTTTGTTTTTGATTTTAATTTTTTTTTTTTTAAGGATTTTTTTTTTAAACAAAATCATATTGCATGCGACCCAATATCTTAGCGTTTATCTAATTGAGGATACTCCAGAATTGAGACACAGAGTAAGGGTCTCTATCAGATATAGTCTATTGGGTACTCCCATACAATTTTTAACAATCTCTAAACACCTTATTACGCTGCCAAACACTGGTCTAGTCGAACGACCCACAATCACTGATATAGGAGTGCTAGTAATCCTTACCCTGAAGTCCATAGTGATAAACTCCTATTACCATCTTGCTAGGCAACTGTTGAAATAATTCTCTTGAGATGTTAGTGTTCGTCCTTCACCTAACTTTTTGAACTTACTCCCATTTGTCCATGTAACATCCATCAAATGAATAATAACTTCATATCTCGATATGATTCCTGAGTAACGACTGATCCTCTATACCTCAAATAAAATTTAAGCCAATCGATCATAATTTATGCCCCAAGGTATAAGCTTCTTGTAAACTCTCCACATATGCTTTTAAGATAAATCGAGCCACCATAGTCCAAGATCATGTATGATATTTCCTAATTAATGAGATACTGAGCCACAAATTTAGTATCATCATTCATCTCTAATCGTATTGATACCTTTCATGTTATCTTTGAAACAAAGGTCAGCCTCAAGTAATATGCTATCTCTAGAACCTCATTCCTCAATCATCATCACTAATTATTCTCGGTACTTCCAGCTCCTATAAAGTGACGCGATCCACCCTTTCTTTTCCACTTACTGAGCCTTGACGCCTATTAGTATCCTTGACTTACTTCTTTATTTTGGCCTTATCAAGCCACACAGATATTTTTTCCCATCTTTGAGTCTCACAAATAGATCAAGTACACATACGCTTCCCAGTTTTCCAATTTTTTCTTAACTAGGCTGCCAGCATAGACTTAATTCTTCATGTTCAAGTTCACAACATTGACCTTCTTAGTTGTATTGCAAGGAAATCATAATCATCCCTGTATTCCACCTCTCCTTTTTTAAAAAATAAATCCTTCTGGATAATGATGTATCTTGAACTCTTATGGTCATAAAAGGTTAGACTTCTCTCCATTCATATAACTTCTCTAAATTTTTAATACAATTGCCATTATTGCCATCCCTAAATCATGTGCTGGATAATTCTATTCATGTCTCTTTAATTGTCTCAACCCATAAGCTACTGCATTCCCATCTTGAATGAGTACATAACCTAGTACTTCTGCTAGATGTATACTATATATGCTTTTTAGTAGCTCCCAAAGTCATCCTCAAAGTGATCAATGTGCCTCCTCCAACCCAAAGTTTGCCTACTATAATTTTCCTTCAAAATTCGTCATATGCAACTCTTTTTGCTCTAATTACTTCCATGGCACCTCACAGCAAAGTTCAAGATATTCAAAACAAGCTAAATTGATGATCATACTGATAATTAAAGCAAGTCAAATTCAGGGCTTCAAGAACTTTAAGGAAGAAGTTTTACCTCGAGCTTTTGTCTCCACTTTCCTAATGATCGAAGGCCATAAAACAGATAAATACGCCAAGTTAATAAGTCACACGGGTTCCTTAATTTATCTACCACCTTAAATTTTATTTCATCAACACCACTTCAGTCTACCAATACTAATTCTAAAGCCATCAAAACTTTGGGGTGTTATAATCTAACCTTTCTAAAATTTGTCTTCCAATATACATCATGACACCAAAGAATTGAATCATCCGCTTCCACTGCGTATTATGATCATTTCCTCTAAATGAGATTTCGTAATTAACTCCTCAAATCTTCAGTCTTCAAGGTATCCCACTTAGTCCCACACAAGGTTCACTTTCCATGCTCTAGATATAATAAGCGAGTATTAAATCATCACAAAACATATGCAGACCTTCAAACTATTCTTGCTAAAATGCTAAGGCATCCATGTTCCTTACATTTTCAGGTTCAAGCTTCTAAGGAACTTACTCAAATGACTCACCAAAAACCATCATATTCCCTAAAAATACTCGTAGTACTCCAAAGCTGAATTGAAAATCCACAAGATTCTCCAAACTCAAAATTTTCTCTTATTTTGTCATTAGAATATACTAATTTATGTATCCCCCCAAAAATGCCAAATATTAAATTCTTGTGCTTCCATAGCGCGCTCTGATAATCACTTCAAATATGAATTCTTCCTAAACACAAAAATGTTTTTTTATAAATATCTCCTCAGATAGTTAGGCTCCAAATATTTCACCAAGTTCCATATAAGGCCTAATACCAACGCTCTGATACTACCTATATTAGAGCTACAATCTTAACATCAACTATTCTCACTTGGTCCCATTTAAGATCTAATACCTCGCTCTGATACCACTGTTGTAACGACCCGTCTAACTGGACTGTTAAAAATTAAAATGAACAACTCCAATCATGCTACAACCTCAAACGTACCAATATAAATGGCTCCGAATTTAATTCTTGAGATAAGATTACAACTTCAAATAACTCACAAAAAATAATGATAATTCTTCCTAGGCTCCAAGATATTTTAAGGCCCAAAATAATGACTCCAAAGTAAAGCTTTGAAGTGGTACTCGACTGGCACCTCATATGCTCCCGTCCTGATTGTAAGCACCCTATTTTTGACCGCTCGGCAGTCTACGTTTCGTCCAGACTTGTACTCAAGTTAATATGGGCATATTCCAACCGAAACCAACTTTCTAAGTCCAAATCCGTCTGTCCATCGCTTCGCAGGCTTGCCAGGCCCAAATAGAGGCAAAATGACCAAAATGCCCTTAGGGGCATTGTTCTTTCCAACTCCAACTCCAACTCCAACCCCTCTCTTAAGATAGCTTATTCCTCGAGACGGTTCCAAATCAGGCACGTCTTTCCGAAGACGGTAAGTCTCCTTTCCAATCCCTCTCTCGAGACAGTTTATTCCTCGAGACGGTTCCAAATCAGGCACGTCTTTCCGAAGACGGTAAGTCCCCTTTCCAATCCCTCTCTCGAGACAGTTTATTCCTCGAGAGGGTTCCAAATCAGGCACTTCTTTTCGAAGACGGTAATCCCCTTTCCAATCCCTCTCTCGAGATAGTTTATTCCTCGAGACGGTTCCAAATCAAGCACGTCTTTTCAAATACGGTAAGTCCCCTTTCCAATCCCTCTCTCGAGACAGTTTATTCCTCGAGACGGTTCCAAATCAGGCACGTCTTTTCGAAGACGATAAGACCCCTTTCCAATCCCTCTCTCGAGACAATTTATTCCTCTAGACGGTTCTAAATGAGGCACATCTTTTCGAAGACGATAAGACCCTTTTCCAATCCCTCTCTCGAGATAGTTTATTCCTTAAGACGGTCTGAGTAGCAAAAATACTCGCAAACATCACAACCGTTCGAGTAGCGGAAATAGTCGTAAACAGGTCGACATAGGGAATTGCCAACAAACCCCTGTGTCATGACGATCGCCGTTTGAATGGCGGAAACAGTCAAAACCCAGGTCAACACTGGTGTCTGCTAGCCCACTTCGGTGAAAAATGACCAAACTGCCCCTTGGGCCTTTTCCGAGCTTTCCGGTCAAGATGACTATTTTGCCCTTAGGCATCCATACGCCCCGGGAACCACACCGGCTCTGGGTATCAAACTGGTAATCTTTTGAGATTACTTCTTATAGTATTCTCAACCTTCCTCTACCTTTCCGGATTATTCTGAGTCAGCTCCGGCAAACCTGGTGCGAAATGACTGTTTTGCCCCTAGTGGGCCGGTCTCCTTTTCCAACCACACTGGCTCTGGGTATCAAACCGGTAACCTTCTGAGACTGCTTTTTATAATGTTCTCAACCTCCCTTTACCTTTTCGGATCATTCCAAGTCAGTTCCGGCAAACCCAGTACAAAATGACCGTTTTGCCCCTGGTGGGCCGGTCGCCTTTTCTGACCACACCGGCTCTGGGAATCAAACTGGCAACCTTTGGAAACATTCTAAATAATGTTTTCAAATCTTAAGTCTTCTTTCGGGACAGTCCAAGTCCGTCCCGGCAGCTTCCCGATTCGATTGACCGTTTTGCCCTTAAAGGTCCATTCAACCCTTCCGACACATCCTATCCTCATTTCTAAAGTCAAATACCTTTGGGACACTATTTTAAGTGTTCCTACTCTTTTTCGGCCTTCTGGGTCATTCCCAGTCTCCCAAACTCCTTCCTGGACTTTCCGGAGTCACTCCTAGTGAAGCCAGGTTAAAATTGCATGGTAGTCACTAGTACAGGTGCCCAAATATAGTCAAAGATACGTTGCTTGCCGACCTAAATACTTTCCTAAATTTCTGGCGCCACTACTAGTGGCGCCAAGTCAAAAAATAGCCTGGCGGCACTCCTAGTGGCGCTAGGGTGAATTTTGCCCTAGCGCCACTGCAACAGGCGCCATGTCTGTCGTCTCTCTATAAATACAGAGCCTCCTCTAACATGAAAGAGGTCCGCAAACTCAATCTAAAAATTATATATTTCGATATACAGAGCTCAAACAATCCCTAAACCCTAGCCTCCCTAGGTTTTCTATACCCTAGCCACCATACACTAAACCTTAGCCTCCTATACACTCATACACACCTCCATACACTCATACATTAACCTTCAACCTTCCTTTGAAGACTTGAAGAGCTAAAATCTGAAGTTTGAAGATAACTCTTGAAGATTGAAGACGAAGATCAAGATCAAGACCGAAGACAAGCAAGGCATGCAAAATAAACAAGACACAAGGAAGGCTTTCGTTTTACGTTTTTGCACTTCTCCCTTCTCTCTTCTCTCTCCTAACCCACTTGGGCTTTCTCTATTTTAATCCCCCATCTCTTTCCCCCCCTTTCTTTGCATACTTGAAACAAGGAGATTCCCGGTCCATGTGTAGGATTGAGCTATTGGAGAGTCACCGTGTCGGGGGCTTTCTTCTAGCCTAACCAGAGACCACGTGGGTTCGGTCCCCTTGATTATATGGTGAAGCCTTAGCCTTGCATGTTCACGACCCCAAATTTGCATTGTGCATATCATGATCTTACATCTTCCAAAATTCGTTTTCAAATTCGTTTTCAAAATCGTTTTCAAACTTGTTTTCAAAATTGCATCAAAATCTCTTTTTCAAAATATGTTTTCAAAATCACAATGCTAGGGTGATTCTAGCCTTTCCATGGCTAGGATTGCTTTAGTAAAGTGTTACATTTAAAGTGACTTTCATGGTCCATATTTTCAACCCTCGTCGTTTTCAAAACGGTTAGAATTGCTTTAGGAAAGTAAGATATTTTTGCACCTTCTAAAAAACTCTCTTTTCAAGAGTCTCTCTTCCTAAAAATCTCTTTTTCAACATACTTTCCTAAAACTCTCATTTCCAAAATTGTTTTCAAAAACTCCCTCCAAAAATCTATTTTCCAAAACTTCTTGTTTTTAAACTCCTTTCCAAAACGCTCTCTTTAATGTCCACTTTCCAAAAATATTCCCGAGGTTTCTTTTTTATAAAAACCTCTTCCTAAATCTCTTTCTTAAAAATCTCTTTCTAAAAAAACTCCTCACTAGGATCTCTTTCCAAAAACTCTTTCTCCTCAAAATTTACTTTCTAAAAACACTCCCTAAATTCACTTTCCTAAAAACTCTCTCTAACAATCTCTTTCTAAAAATCTTTCTAAAAAACTCTCTTTTCAAAATCTTCCCTCTAGAAACTCCTCCCTAGGATTCCCTTCTAAAAATCTTCGTTTCTAAAAATACACTTTCTAAAAATCCCTTTTCTTGATGCCCAAGTCAAGCCTTAGAGCTAACAATTAGGAAACCCTACTTTCCTTTCCAAAAACATGGTTTTCAAACTTGCCTTAAAACCTAGGTTTCCAAAACTTCTTGTTTTCTACATCCAAACTATACATATTTCCAAAACCTCTTTTCTTCGTTAAAACTATACACTTCCAAATCTAGGGTTTCTAAAACTCCCTTTTCTAAATCCTTGTCAAATCCTACCTTCCCTTTAGGAAATCAAATCCAACTCCCCATTTAGGAAATTAGATCCAATCCTCCGTTTTCAGAAATAAAATCAAACCTTCCCTTTTAGAAACAAAATCCAATTCCTTCCTAATCCAAATCTTTCCTAATTCAACTCCTTTCTAAACTTCTCCTTTCCTAAACCTTAAGTTTCCAAAACTTGAACATAAAAATCTTTCCTAAAATTCTAAAATTCAAATCTTTCTTAATTCTACCCCTTTTTAAATCTTAACTTTCCAAGTCCAAGTTTTCAAATCTTTCCTAAACTCAAACCTTTCCTAATCTCAAAACTTTCTAAATCCTAAACTTCCTAAATTTCAAATCTTTCTAAATCCAAAGCTTTCTAAGCTCAAAACTTCCTTAATTCAAAACTTTCTTAACTTGAAACTTTCCAAATTCTAAACCTTTCTTAAACTAAACTTTCCTAATTCAAAACATTTCTAAATTCAACACTTTCCTATTTCAAACTCTTTCTTAAAACGAAACTTTCCAATTTTCAAAACTTCCCTATTTCAAAACATTTCAAAATTAAAACTTTCCTAAGTTGAAACTTTCCTAATTCCAAAACTTTCCTAATTCGAAACTTTCCAAAAATGAAACTTTCTTATTTCGAAACTTTCCTAAATCAGACCTCTCCTAATTCGAATCTTTCCTAAATTCAATCCAATCTCTTTCGAAATCTTCCAAGTCCAACATTCGAGTCCAATCTGTCTTAATCTCAAGTCCTTTCTTTCCTAAGTCTAGGTTTCCTAAACCTTCGTTTTTCCAAGACAAGTCCAAATCTATCTTTTCAAATCAAAATCTAATCTCTTCAATTCCGAAATTCTAAATTCCAATTTTCCATTTTCTATTCTTGGTTCAATCTCTCAATGTTTCAATTCAATTTCCAATTCAATCTCTTTCTTCCAAATCAATCTCTTTTCAATCGGACTCTTGTCCGAACTACGACTGACCTGATTCCTCCAAAAGGATACATAGGCAACCCTCATGGGTATAGTCACAACTTCTTTCAAATTTCAAATTCCACAACATTTTTCAAATCTCAAATTCCACAATCTTTTTAAATCTCCAATCTATTTTCAAACTTCCAATTTCAAATTTCTATTTTCAAATCCCTTTTCTCAAATCTCTTATCAATTTCCATTTCAAATTTATCCTCTCAAACCTTTCTTCTAAGATCAAATCAAATTCTTCTTTTCAAATTTATTTCCAAATCAACTCTCTTTTATTGCACTTGCATATCACGCATCATGTTTTTCTAAAGTGAATAGGATTGAACCATTCGTTAGTTAAGGACTCTCATAGGTGAATCTAGGGTAGATTAACATGTAGTACCGAAAGGGCGGGGTAGGGTGATGGCTTAGTGCGTCTTCCCTACATGTAACCAACCTCCGAACCTAGGATCACTGATTTCAAAGACCAAACGGAGTTATTTTTCAAAAAGGGCTTAAATGTTTTCTAAAGGTTGCCAAACAACCTGTTTTATTAAAAACTCTCTTGAGGAGATCTTTTCAAAACCTTTTTCAAAAAACCCTAAGTGTAGTTTTCGGATTATGCTTAGTTTTTAGGTGACCTAACTCACCATAATCAAGTTAGGTGGCGACTCCGAATATTTTTCAAAAGCCCTTTATTCAAATCAAATTTTCAATTCAAACTTAGTCGCACTCATTCTTCTAGGAGGGTGAATTCTAACAAGAGAGTATAGCATTTTTCTCGCTTGTGTGAGTATTCCTCGAGTGCGAAAAATCTGGGCGCGACACTGATGCAAACTTCTGTCATGACCCAGCTTCGCTCTCATTAGGTCACGACCGTGGGGGTTTATATAGTTAACAACATATTATAAACATAAATCCAAAAGGGTTCGATTATCGTTACATCATACAGAAAACCAGAGGAACTTCAGCATAGACGTCTCATTTCAAGCAGTATGTAGGAAAACAAATTAGTTCAAAATCTCCACAGAATCAGGGTAGTAGGGGGACTCATTCCCACATTCATTTCTTTGGAAAACCGGTTAATACCTCAACTCCTAAAAAGTGTCCAATAAAATAGGAGTGAGCTACAAAGCCCAGTAGGAAATCAATGCTTTCTATAAAATACAAGTTTAAGTACAATGCAATAAAAAGATAGCATGGCATACATATGTCCCTTGAAATTTTTCTTTCTCATCAATACTAGGATCCTTGCAGGTATGTCCCGCCCAGGCCAATTCAGGCCAATGGGGCCCACCCATGAATAATCCTCCGTCATCAAGTCCAGTGGGGCCCATCCTTGATCATCTAGCCCGATATCAAGCCAGTAATACCGACCCGTGATAGCCCCGAATATCAAGCCCAGTCAGGTACACCCATAATACAAACCCGGGGTCTTTTCCTTTCTAGTTGTACCACCCTTATTCCTCTCCAGTGATGCAATCATGCAAGTAATGTATATTTGTAGAAAGGAATATAATCCACAACATAATTAGCAAGAGGGCGTAAAGTCAACACAGTAATATGCAAATCATCTAATAAGAAGAAAATAAGCATGCATTTTAAAGAATGCATAAGTTCCTACCCTGATAATACGTCCTAGTAAAAATAGGTACTCGCTTCACGTACGGTCTGTGAAGGCAGGAGATACGAACTTGTATGTCACAATTATCCAAGATTTCCCAACAACTCTTATAAATTGGTGATTGTTAATTGGAAGTGTCAAATAATTAGAGAGTCACCAAGGTTAGAGTTGTTATAGGGGATGCTTCAGTGGGACAGATCCTTTGGAATCCTCCTCGTCTCTCGTCAAGAACAAAATTGCCCGATAGCGGGGCCCAAGGGTGAAATCTCAAATATTACCAGGGGACCCAGTGACCTTGCACTCTCCCATATTTGGGTTCCTCATGATTTAGAGATCCACTGGTAAATTTTCAGATTTTTCCCAATTACATTATATTTTCTACGATTTTTTGTGTCCAAACAGAGTTATTATTTCACGAAAAATCGTAGAATTATCAAAAAATTTCATAAAATTTAGGGTAGGCCTATATGGTCCCTAGAACCATTCCACCAAAAATGGGTGGTCATCGGAGCACGCACGAACCCTCACGCGCCACTAGCCGCGCATGGGGTAGGAAGGCGTAGCCTTCTACTTCCTCCATTGCGATTGGTGGTGCTTCCAGGTCCATTTTTGGCCATCCACCGCACTTCCTGGCCATGCATGCACAACCCAGAGATAGGTAAGGACCTGAGCTTCACACTCATGGCCAGAGCTTGGCTGGTGGTGGTCGGAGGTGGCCACTTTTTGGCTGAAAAGCCCGGTTGCACGACTCAACCCCAGGTTCCAGACCTGCAACTGGGTTTTTCTGGTTCTTCCCATCATTTTATGGAAAAGTGTTCTTCACAAAAGTTGTTCAGATCATCGAAACGAAGAGGTCCCAACTGGCCTCGTAGAAAAAGGTGGTCGGTGGCTAGAGTTATGGTCAGGTGACTGATTTTTGATGATTTCGGCTTTCGAGGGTCATTCCGGTGCATGCACAGAGGTATGAGGCCTCCTTTGGACTCCATGGAGGTCCTGGAGAAGCCTCCTACTCTTGTGGCAGGCCTCAGGCCCTGCATAGTTTGCTACAAGTTTGATATTGGTGCAACACCGATTTTTTTTTCATTGCTTTCTTCTCCGATTTACAGCGGGCCGGGGGCTTGTTCTTGCTGGGTTTGGGTAGGTGAGGGGTTGGGGAATGAAGGCTCAGTTTCTGCTCCTTTGAATGGGTTGAGCTGGTCTCCCTTTTCTGCCTCCCTCTACTGGGTTTCTCACTTTCTCTCTCTAGAACTCTCTCTTAAAGTTTTATAGACAGCCATTCGGGAAAGGGTAGCAATGTTAGGCATTTATAGAGGGAGTATGGGAGTGGTGTTTGAAGAAAAGAATATACTCCCCTCTTGGTCCCTCTTTTGTCTCCCCGACTCTCTCTTTCCCTCACTATATCTCTCTCTTCTCTCTTCCTCTCACTATATCTCCCTCTAACCCTCATTTTGATTGGCCAGTCAAAGGTCTATGGCTGCCTTGTGTTCTCTACAAGAAATAAAAATGCATGGGTTCTATGTTTTGTGTATGCAAACTCCCCCACCTTTCTCTCGGTTTCCCTCTCTAACCATGCATGGCGTGCATGACATTCAACCCCTTAGCGTTGACTAGCCAATGGGGGTTCATTGTTTGCCAGAAATGAAAGGGGTAAGGTGGGTTAGTTTAACTTCTTATATTGTGATAAGTGTTTGAATCCTTGACCAAGTGTTGTGATTGGTGTGTGTGTGTTTATTCTATGCATTGTGTTTGGTGTGTGTTGGCTTAAGTATTTTAATGTGATACATAAGGCATATATGTATCACTCATGCTATATAATATGGTCCTACACAGCCTAGGGGAGGTGTATTACAAGTAATAGTTATATGGGGTAGTTAGCCATGCAAAGGTAGTGGGTGCGGCAATGGTTTGGCATAAATTGAACGAGAGCCTTGGTCTGAAATGGCTGAGTTTGGGGCATCAATTTTTATTGAATGCTCAATCCAAAGGTGTAGATAGAAAGCTCTTGAAAAATTAATCACTTTAGACTCAAATTTCATACCATTATGATATTAGGTGAGAGAGAAAACTCAAACCGAAGTTTCGGTGAAATCAAGTGCGAATTTTCAGGTGCATCAGCTTTCGGACCTTTTTCAGAAGACCGAAATTCTACAAAATTGAGTTCTGAGAATATGAAGGGTTTGGGCTCGAAAATTAGATAATTTTAGACATTTGGTTTGTCAAAATCCATCCATAAACGGAAGAGAAAACCTTGTACAAATTTAGGGTAAATTCTGGTGCGAAATTTGCTAGGTGCTGCAATTTTCGGGGGCTGTTTGGGGGATCAAATCTCTATGGAATTGGGTTATGAGATTACGAGGGGATCGGGCTCGAAAATTAGATAATTTTAGACATTTAATTCATCAAAATCCATCGAGAAACGGAAGAGAAAACCCTATATAAAGTTAAGGTAATTTCTGGTGCGAAATTCGCTAGGTGCAACGACTTTCGAGGGCTGTTTGGGAGATCAAATCTCCATTGAATTGGGTTCTGAGATTATGAGGGGATTGGGCTTGAAGAGAGGATAATTCTTGACACTTGATTCGTCAAATTTCATTGAGAAATGAGAGAGAAAGTCAAGCTTGAAGTTAGGGTAAATTTTGGTGCGAATTTGCCAGGCATATCGTGTTTCGGAGCTCTTTCGGGAGGTCGATTTTTCCAAAAAGCCGAGTTTCAACATACCGACAGGGTTGGGCTCAGAAAGACCTCGCTCTCGACTTATGATTCTTATAGCTGGGTCTATTCAGTCTCAGTGGGGATGTAATGTAGTTAAAAGGAAATTGCGGGTATTACAGTTTGAGCCGTACAATGAAGGGCTCCGGGAGGCAATCTATCTGATCGAGCCGTATCGATGGAAAAATCTAGGAACGAGCTTTCGAGAATTCCCTGATGTACGCATTTCTCAAGTTATTTGACGGTGCGTTATGACCAGGAAATCGGGGAGAAAGGACAATTTTGGCGAAGCGTCTACGAGACACTCTAGGGAACTTTTATCGAGGCATGAGTGTTTAGCATTGTGAGGTCTTCCTTAGGTTAAGCGGGGCTCGTGATGAGATCTGCCGCTCAGTAACCAACGACCGGTGTCGTTTTGGGACGCGTTCGGGTCGCCAAGGGCAAAATGGTCATTTTGGCTGGTTTAGGTTGGGAATGGTCAGGAATGGCTCTGAATGTCATGTTAAGTGTACCGAGTCATTCAGGGATGTTTTCAGGAGAGTCTTTTACCGTTTGGTAGGGTTTGTGCAGTGCTGAGGTGTTCAAGGGCAAAACGGTCATTTTGACCGGAGTTAGCCGGAATGGGACCAGAATTAAACCAAATGGCGTGCAGTGGAGGCCTAACAACATAGTAACATTTTGGAAGGGTGAACTTATCGTTTTGAGGGATTTTGAGCTTTCTCAAAACGTACCTGGAGGCCCAAGGGGCAGGTTTGGTCATTTTTCACCGAGTCGGGCTAGCAGGTGTTGGTGTTGACCTAGGTGCTGGTTCCCTAGACCGCCCGGTCTCGAAAAACTACCGGTGCGGTAGTGGTCCCTAAAAACACCTGGTCTTAGAGAGCTACCTGTAGGGTGGTGTTGGTTCCTGAGAACGCTTGGTCCTAGAAAGCTACCTGTGAGGGTGGTGTTGGTCTTTGAGAATGCCTGGTCTCAGAGAACTACCGAATGACTGACATTCTACATTGGCGGGCTAGCAGGCGCCAGAAGTGAATCGTCTTAAACTTGACGAGGGGTTGTTCCCCGAGACCGCCCGATCTCAGGAAGCTACCTGGATGGCATTGGTTTCCGAGACCGCCCGGTCTGGAAAGCTGCTTAGAATGACGATGCTTATGGCTCCAGCAGGCCCTTGTGGGCTTGAGAAGTGACCAGTTGATTGGATTGGAGATTGAAAGGCTCATCTTGAGCTTACACGTGGTGTGGCGTTTGGAGACTACATTTGGTTGGGTCAGAGATCGCCGAGCGGGGAAAAATGGGGTGCTTACAATATCCAAAACCCCCATCAAAGTTCACACAACATAAAACTAGACTAAACACTCTCCATGGGAACGATCCTTACTCACACTACTAAATAATTATTTTTGGGGTATCGGTTTATTTTTGAGTGCCCTCGACAGCACACCAAATTTTGGCGCTGTTGCTGGGGAGTGATTCTAGTTAATTTTTGTGCTTCTTGTGATTTTTATTTCATCAAAAAAAATTATTTTAATTATTTTCATTACTCTAGATTTTTTTTTTAAATTGTTTTTCGAGGTTGGTTAGAGTTTCCATGAGTGTTTATGAGTGTAACTCGATCTTCTAATCAAGGTGATTTGCAGTGTGATCCAGAAATAGAGAGAACTTCACACATGTCAAGAAGGGAAGCTCAAAGAAATTTTGTAGAGAATGATCCAGCTCTTGATTCCCTATTTGCTAGCGATTCTGATTTAGGAGAGGAGGAAGTCATGGTTGGAAATCAAACTTTGAAAGAGCTTACGGCCCCTAATCTGAATCAACAACCCTTATGCATAACATTCCTTACTTTAGATGTTTCTACTAACTTTGAATTAAAATCTAGATTAATCCATCTCTTGCCCACTTTTCATGGTCTTGTAGGTGAAGATTCCCACAAACATCTAAAGGAGTTTCATGTAGTATACACAAGTATGAAACCCACGGAGGTGATTAAATAGCAAATTAAGAGCTTTTCCGTTTTCTTTGAAGGATTTGGCTAAGGATTGGCTCTATTATCTACCCTCCGGAAATATTACCACATGGTACGAGATGAAAAGATTATTTTTGGAGAAATATTTTACAGCTTCAAGGGCAGCCAACATTCAAAAAGAAATTTGTGGTGTAAAACAGCACAACAGAAAGTCCCTACAAGAATACTGGGAGCATTTCAAGAAATTATGTGCAAGATGTCCCCATCATCAAATTAGTGAGCAACTTTTTATTCAATATTTTTATGAGGGTCTTTTGCCCACTAATAGGAGCATGATTGATGCTGCTAGTGGAGGAGCTTTGGTGGATAAAACTCCCGGTGCCGCGAGAAATCTGATTGCAAATATGGCAGCCAATTCTCAACAATTTGGCACTAGACTTGACCATTCATCCAAGCATGTCAATGAGGTAAATCTTTCCTCCATTGAACAACAAACTACAAGTCTAACTTCTCTTGTTTGTCAAATGGATGTAGGTAATATGCAAACAGAGAAGACTTGTGGGATCTATTCAGTAGCAGGGCATCCAACCGATATGTGTCCAACTCTTCAAGAGGAGCCCATGGAGCAAGTGAATGCAGCAGGTGGTTTTTTTGGACAACCGCAAATAAAGTATGATCCATATTTAAACACATATAATGTAGGATGGAGGGATCACCCCAATCTTAACTATAGGAATCCACAAGTGAATCAGCCCGTGATTCAAAATCGCCTAAGTTACCAGCAATATAAGCAATCATACCCCCCTAGACAACAATCGGGCGAAACTTCTAATTCAGGTATGTCTTTAGAAGATATTGTTAAGTCCCCTGCCACTAATACTTTGCAATTTCAACAAGAGACAAAACATTTTCAATAGGAGACGAGGGCCAGTATTCAAAGTCTGGACAATCAGATGAGCCAGATGGCAAACATAGTTAGTCGGCTAGAAGCCCAAAGTTTGGAGAAATTACCCTTTCAGACGATAGTAAATCCAAGAGAAAATGCAAGTGCAATCGTCTTGAGAAGTGGGAAAGAGATTGAGATTCCAGTAAAGGCCGCCCCTGCATCGTCGAACCAAGAAAAAGAGAAAAATGTCATAGCAGATGGGAACGTTCCCAATGTTGATGACGTACCTAAATGTAAGTTCTCGCCTCTTTCTGATTATAAACCTGCACCTCCTTTTCCTTAAGCTTTGGTATAATTTAGAAAAGATGAACAAACTAAAGATTTATATGAGACTTTTCAAATATGCAAGGTAAATGTTTCACTTTTAGATGCTATTAAACAAGTACCTCGTTATGCTAAATTTCTTAAAGAATTGTGTACAATTAAGAGGAAACTTAAAGGATGTGAGAAGGTGAGAGTAGGGGAGAATGTTTCTGCGGTTATTCAAAGGAAACTCCTTGCGAAGTGCAAGGGTCCAGGTATGTTTAGTGTCCCTTGTACGATAAGTAACACTAGATTTGAGAAGGCCATGATGGATTTAGGAGCTTCTATTAATGTCATGCCATATTCTATATATACTTCTTTGAAACTTGGACCTTTGAATAAAACTGGTGTTGTGATTCAATTAGCTGATAGATCTAATGCCTGTCCTAAGGGTGTAGTTGAGGATGTTCTTGTACAAGTTATGATCTAGTTTTTCTTGCTAATTTTTATGTGCTTGATATGGAAAATGGATACCTAAATGCCCCTATTTTGTTAGCAAGACCATTTTTAAAGTAATCTAAGACCAAGATGGATGTCCGTATTGGCACACTTATCATGGAATTTGATGGTGAAATTGTTAAGTTTAATATTTATGATGCCATGAAATACCCTTGTGATGATAATCCTGTTTATTCTATTGATGTGATTGATTCTCTAGCACAGTAAGTTTTTGAACTTAATGGTAAAGATGTATTGGAAGTTTCCATCAATAAGCATCTTGAGGAAGAGAATGGAGAGTTAGCGTTAAGTACTGATTTGCAAGAAACTGTTGCAGTACTGAATGATTTTTTGAAGTTACAGCAGTTAAGTAATGTGCCTTATGTTGCATTACCAGTTTCTAACGAGAGGCCTTTACCCTCTGTTTTGCAGGCCCCTATTCCAGATTTGAAGCCTCTCCCCAGTCACCTTAAATAGGTGTTCCTTGGAGTCGGAAAAACATTAATAGTGATCTTCTCTAGTAAACTTTGTGAGTTGCAAGAAGAAAAACTTGTGCAGGTCCTAAAGGAGCATAAGATGGCTATTAGTTGGACAATTACGGATATTAAAGGAATTAGCCCATCTACAAGCATGCATTGTATCTTACTTGAAGCGGGAGCAAAACCTTCCTGTTAACAGCAAAGAAGATTAAACCCACCTATGATGGAAGTAGTAAAGAAGGAGATCCTTAAACTTCTTGAAGTTGGAATGATTTACCCTATTTCGGATAACAATTGGGTTAGCCCGGTCCAAGTGGTTCCTAAAAAGACTGGAATAACTATTGTGAAAAATCAAAATGATGAGTTAGTCCCCACCTGTGTTCAGAATGGGTGGCGGGTTTGTACAGATTATAGAAAACTAAATGCTATAACCCGCAAGGACCACTTCCCTTTACCTTTTATTGATCAAATGCTTGAAAGGTTAGCTGGTCATTCTTACTATTATTTCCTTGATGGTTTTTTCAGTTATTTTCAGATTGCAATTGCACCAAAGGATCAAGAAAAGACAACTTTTACATGCCCATTTAGGACTTTTGCATATCGTCGCATGCCATTTGGCCTTTCCAACGGCCCCGCCACTTTCCAAAGGTGTATGGTTAGCATATTTTCAGATTATAATGAGCATATCATAGAAGTTTTTATGGATGATTTCACAATTTATGGAGACTCCTTTGATAATTGTTTGCATAACCTTACACTTGTTCTTCAAAGATGCATGGAAACTAACCTTGTGTTAAACTCTGAAAAATGTCATTTTATGGTTGAAAAAGGTATAGTATTAGGTCATGTTGTTTCATCTAGGAGAATTGAGGTAGACAAAGCTAAAGTTGACATTATTCAATCTTTACCTTATCCCACTAGTGTGCGGGAAGTTCGTTATTTTCTTGGACATATAGGTTTTTACCGAAGATTCAACAAAGACTTCTCTAAAATAGCAGCACCCCTATGTAAGTTACTACAAAAGGAAGTGGCTTTTGAGTTCAATGAAGTATGTAAAAAGGTGATTGATAAGCTAAAGGAGCTATTGACTTCTACCCCAGTTATCCAACCTCCTGACTGGAGCGTTCCTTTCGAGATAATGTGCGATGCAAGTGATTATGCTGTAGGCACTGTCTTGGGTCAAAGAATTGAAAAAGCGTCTCATGCCATTTATTATGCTTCTAGAACTTTGAATGATGCTCAAAGAAATTATACTACTACTGAAAAAGAACTTTTAGCTGTTGTTTTTGCTTTAGAAAAGTTTCGATCTTATTTACTTGGTACTAAAGTCATTGTTTACTCTGATCATGCAGCTCTTCGGTATTTGATGAAAAAGAAAGAGGCAAAACCAAGATTAATTAGATGAATACTTCTCTTAAGTGAATTTGATTTGGAGATTAAAGACAAAAGGAGAACAGAAAATCGTGTTGCCGATCATTTGAGTCGTTTAACTTATGTCAAGGATGAACTTCATTTGCAGAAAACATTCCCTAACGAGCAATTGTTCTCCACGAATGTGACATTACCTTGGCATGCAAATATTATAAATTATTTGGTTACTAACATACTACCTACTGATTTTTGTAAGGCTCAAAGAGATAAAATCAAGAGTGATGCCAAATACTATATGTGGAATGACCTATACTTATGGAAGCATTGTGTGGATCAAGTGATTAGAAGGTGCGTTCCTGAAAATGAAATCATATCTATTCTAACATTTTGTCATTCTTATGCTTGTGGAGGTCACTTTGGTGCCAAGAGAACAACAAGAAAAATGTTAGAATATGGTTTCTATTGGTCATCCTTATTTCGAGATTCATATTATTATTGTAAGTCATGCGATCCTTGCCAAAAGACAGGTAATATATCCCAAAGGAATGAGATGCCACAAAATCTCATACTATTTTGTGAAATTTTTTATGTTTGGGGCATTGATTTCATGTGAGCATTTCCTGTATCTTTCAGTTATGTTTATATCTTGCTTGTTGTTAATTATGTCTCGAAATGGGTGGAAGCTAAAGCCACCAGGACTAATGACTTTAAAGTTGTTGCAGATTTTATCAAGTCTAAAATATTCTCCAGGTTTGGAATTGCAAGAATTCTAATAAGTGATCGAGGCACTCACTTTTGCAATCGAACTGTGGCGAATTTGTAGGCGTGCAAGACTTTATATAAAACGCCCATTGGTATGTCACCTTATCGATTGGTATTTGGGAAATCGTGCCACCTTGCAGTTGAGCTAGAACACAAAGCTTACTAGGCGATCAAGAGTTTTAACATGAAGATGGATGAAAGTGGAGAACATAGAAAATTGCAACTCCAAGAGTTGAAGGAAATTTACAATGATGGCTGTGAGAGTGCAAGGATTTACAAGGAAAAGACGAAGGCTTTTTATGACAAGATGATTTCTAGGAAGGAGTTTAAAGTTGGTCAGAAAGTTCTTCTATACTAGTCCCGGCTTCATTTGTTTCCGGGTAAGTTGTATTCTCGTTGGATTGGACCTTTTGTTGTTACTAATGTTTTTCCTCATGGTACAGTTGAAATTCAAAGCTTAGTCACTTGCAAAGTGTTCACGGTGAATGGCCATTGACTTAAGCATTTCTATGAAGGTTTCCAAGTCGACAATGTGGAGAAACTGGACCTTGAGGATCCAATTTATACGGATTGAAGATGGAAGCATTGAGTCGAGCCCATGATGACAAACAAAAGCGCTGCTTGGGAGGCAACCCAAGCGAAGTTCATTTTTCTTTTCTTATTTTCGCATTTATATATTAGTTATCTCTACCCTTTCTGTGCATTTTACTTTACATTAGGGACAATGTAAGTTTTAAGTGTGGGGGACGGGATTTAGGTTGTGTTAATATTGAAAAAAACTAATAATAAAAAAATAATAACAAGATTCGATTAAGCTTGAAGAATTCATAACATGATTAAATAAGTAATCTTTCAACTTAGAATTAATTAGTCTAGTTATTTTACTTGAGATTGAAGTGACTGAATTTGGTAGACAAAAGCTGGTAAGATTTTCATTCATATCAGTCACTATTTTCTTTCATATGAGATATTCTTTCATGAATTTATTTATCTAGAACTTGCCTTGATTCTCTTCGAGGTCATATTGATATATGCATGCATGAACATGATTAAGGCCATCTTTGTTATAAGCTACATAAGCCAAATAGCCTGCCTTGTTATTAATTTTTTCCTTTGTGAACCCCTTTGAGCTTTATATGTTATTTTGTCGTTATTGTGAACCCACATTACAAGCTTTAAACCCAAAAAATAATGGTATTACCCAAGCCGTAGAGCTAGTGGAGCATTGTTCATCATTATGATATGTATTGGTGCATAAGAAATAAGTGTGGGGGTGTACGGAATTGTGGTTGGGCTATGGTTGGTGAAATGGAACATGTTTTTATTCTCAATTCATGAGTTCCATTGTTGATGTAATTTTGAAAAAAAAAAAAGAAGAAAAAAAAAAGGAAAAAATATAAAAAGTGAAGTGATGGAGGAAATTGCTTTTAATGTTACAAATTATCCATGTTCATAATTCCTCCTAAAATTCTAAGAAATAGGTATGTTTATATGGGATTTATACAAGCACAGAAGCTGTTGAATGGAGTGATTGGTTTTATATGTCTTATATATTCGAACTTGAGTTGAGTCATTTTTGCTCCACTAGTTTCGATGGCTTTTGAGATACATTCTTAAATATTTCCCACCGTGATCCTAAACCCTGTTATAACCCTTGAAAAATCCTTATGATTCATGTTATGTATGTGATCTAAGTGGTGGAGAATGAGAAGATATGCAAGCCTATGGTAGATTATTTTTATTGGAATGAATTTGAGTGATACACATACCCTTTAAATACATGAGAGTAGCGTGTTTATTTTCGTGAGGGTCTACATATTCAGTTTACTCCATCTTTAAGTGGAAATACTTCTAAATGATTGTGAGTTGTTTGAGAATGTTGTTCATGATATGTTATGAGTTTTGAAGAGTTTGATTATTTTTTGTTGAGACTTTGATATCTCAGGAAAGTGAGTTTGAGTTTTGCCCGAGGACGAGCAAAGGTTAAGTGTGAGGGAATTTGATGATAATGCAAATGTCATATTTTTCTCCCTTAATGTTTAATCTTTTATACTTATTTGATACCTAAAGATACTCACTATTCTTATATTTTGACTTAGGATGCTATGGAATGCCCAGGAAGAAGATCCTAGCTTAAAAGTGGTGAATTTGCAAGAGATTAGAAGTAGCGTTCGAAGAAGTGTTTGAATGGTCCAAGAGGTGTTCGAACGGTAGTAGATACGTCTGAACGGTATGTCAAATGGATACACGTCAAGTTCAGGTTCGAAGAGCGTTCAAAATATACATAGAGTAATTTTAACTATTCGAAGTGCGTCCGACGTACCGTTCGAATGGTAATCCCATTCGTTCGAACGGTGGCAAGTTCGAACGGTGGCAAGGGCGTTCAAACGGTCTTGCGTAGCTGCAGATTTTCAGAAGCCTATGAAAGCTAGGACTGTTTTGTTTTTAGGGTTGTTCACGTTTTTCATATTATTTTAGGTTATTCTTTGAGTTGTTTTCATGGGCTTGCGTGGCTAAATTCTGAATCTTGGTCAAAGGAGATAGAAACCTTGAAATTAATAATAAACTATGAGATCTAATTTGTTTTCATTATTCGATTTATGCTTTGAGTATCAGATGTTCTTCTGTGCATATTTTCATGATTGTCATGTTTAATCACTAGGAGGCCTACTAGTTTATTAATCATTGCTATCTACTGCTGAGTTAGATATCAAATCCGTAATTGTTTGATCCCTCTAATTTATGAAGCAACTAAGATTTAATGATTGCTGCGTTAACAATTGTTAGATCTTAGGAAGGACATTCGACTAAATTAAATACAACTGCATGTGCTTGTGTTGTTTAGTTTTATCGATCTCTCTAATTCTTAAGGCTGCTAATAGATTAAACCTTGTGTGCTTTTCCTGGATTGTTTAATAGTTAAGGTTAATCAGATCGCTTGTTTTTAATTAACTATGACTAAGAAGAGATAAGAGAATAATTCCAACGGTGAATATTCAATGTGTGAATTGATATACTTGCATCGATGATCAGTTGTAAATTTCGATGGTGGATGTTGACCTAGACTAAGGTTTGTTCTTTTGATTGATTTTAACACTTTAATATGAATTATTCTGTAGTTAGTTATTATTAAAATTGTTTTCACTATATCCAAAACCCCCTATCAAAGTTCACACAGCATAAAACTAGACTAAACACTCTCAGTGGGAACGATCCTTACTCACACTACTACATAATTATTTTTAGGGCATCGGTTTTATTTTTGGGTGCCCACAACAGCACACCAGGTTGTCCCGCCCAGATTTTTCACACTCGAGGAATACTCACACAAGTGGGAAAAACACTGTACTCTCTCGTTAGAACTTACCCTCCTAGAAGAATGAGTGCGACTAGGTTTGAATTGAAAATTTGATTTGAATAAAGGGCTTTTGGAAAAAGATTCGGAGTCGCCACCTAACTTGATTAAGGTGAGTTAAGTCACCTAAAAACTAAGCATAATCCAAAAACTACATTTAGGGTTTTTGAAAAATGATTTTGAAAATATCTCCTCGAGAGAGGGTTTTTAAGAAAAACAGGTTGTTTGGCAACCTTTGGAAAACATTTAGCCCTTTTTAGAAAAATAACTCCTTTTTGGTCTTTGAAATCAGTGATCTAGGTTCGGAGGTTGGTTACGTGTAGGGAAGACGCACTAAGCTATCACCCTACCCCGCCCTTTCGGTACCTACATGTCAATCTACCCTAGATTTACCTATGAGAGTCTTTAAGTAACATGTGTCCAACCCTATTCACTTTAGAAAAACAATGTTTAGAAAAACATGATGCATGATATGCAAGTGCAAAATAAGAGAATGGAAAGATAGATTTGAAAAGAGATTGAGTTGAAATTGATTTGATTTGAAAATAGATTTGAAGAGATGGAATTGAAATTGGAAAGTTTGAAAATTTGAAAATAGAAATTTGAAAATAGATTAGAGATTGAGATTTGAAAATATGGAAACCGCACCCATGGGGGTGGAATTGAAAGTTTGAAAAGTATTGTGATCGCACCTATGAAGGTTGCCTACGTATCCCTTTGGGGGAATCAGGTCAGTCGTAGTTCGGACCGGAGTCCGATAGAAAATAGAAGAGTTGATTTGAATAAAGAGATTGAATTGAAAATTGGATTTGATTTGAGATTCGAAGAGGAGATTGGAAATTGAAATTGAGAAGATTGGACTTTGATTTGGAAAGATTGATTTTGGAAAGACTTGATTTTAGGAAACCTAGACTTAGGAAAGAGAAGAGACTTAGAAAATATTTGACTTGACTTGGAAGGTTTAGGAAATTAGGGAAGATTGGATTTAGGAAATGTTTGAATTAGGAAAGGTTCAAAATTAGGAAAGTCTCATTTTAGGAAAGTTTCGAATTAGGAAAGTGTCATTTTTGGAAAGTTTTGAAATTAAGAAGGTTTTGAATTAGGAAAGTTTCAGGTTTAGAAAAGTTTTCACTTTAGGAAAGTTTTGAAATAGGAAAGTATTGAATTTAAAAATGTTTTGAATTAGGAAAAGTTAGTTTGAGAAAGGTTTAGAATTTTGAAAGTTTCAAGTTAAGAAAGTTTTGAATTTTGGAATGTTTGAAAAAGGGAAGTTTTGAATTTGGAAAGTTTTGAAAACAAGGAAGTTTTGAAAATAAGAAAGTTTTGTTTTGAGAAAGGTTTGAAAAAGGAAAGTCTTCAGTTTAGGAAATGTTTGAATTAAAAAAGTTTTGAGTTTAGAAGAGCCTTAGATTTAGAAAGATTTAGAAGTTTTAGAATTTAGAAAGTTTGGAAGTTTAGAAAGATTTAACTTGAGAAAGTTTTGAATTTGGAAAGATTTGAAATTTAAAAAGTTTAAGATTTAGAAAGTTTTAGAGTTTTAGAAAATCTTGAGATTAGAAAAGGTTTGAAGTTAGGAAAAGGTTTGAAAACTTAGATTTGAAAAGAGGGTAGAATTAGGAAAATGTTGAATTTTAGAATTTTAGGAAAGATTTTTATGTTCAAGTTTTGGAAACTTAAGGTTTAGGAAAGTGGAAGTTTAGAAAGGATTTGAATTAGGAAAGATTTGGATTTGGAAGGGATTGGATTTGGTTTCTAAAAGAAAAGATTTTATTTTATTTTCATAAACGGAGGACGGGATCTAGTTTCCCAAACAGGGAGATTTGATTCGGTTTCCTAACGGGAAGATAAAATTTAGCAAGGATTTGTAAAAGGAGATTCTAGAAACCCTAAATTTGGAAAATCATAGTTTTGACGTAGAAAATAGGTTTTGGAAACATGTATAGTTTTGATGTGAAAACAAAAGGTTTTGGAAACCTAGGTTTGGGGCAAAGTTTGAAAATCATGTTTTTGGAAAGAAAATTAGGGTTTCCTAATTGTAGGCTCTAAGGCTTGACTTGGGCTCTAAGGAAAGAGTTTTTGGAAAGTGCGTTTTTAGAAACGAAGGTTTTCTAGAAGGGAATCCTAGGAAGGAGCTTTTGGAAAGTGTGTTTTTGGAAACATAGATTTTGGGAGGAAAAATCCTAGAGGGGAGTTTCTAGAAGGAAGATTTTTGGAAAGAGAGTTTTTTAGAAAGATCTTTGGAAGGAGATTGTTGGAAAGAGTTTTTTAGGAAAGTGAATTTAGGAAGTGTTTTTAGAAAGCGAAGTTTGAGGAGAAAGAGTTTTTAGAAAGGAGTGGAAAAAGGAAGTTTTGAAAAATAGATTTTGGAACAGAGTTTTTAGAAAACAATTTTGGAGAGGAGGGTTTTAAGAAAGTATGTTGAAAAGAGATTTTTAGGAAGAGATTTTTGAAGAGAGAGTTTTTTGGAAAGTATGAAAACGTCTCACTTTCCTAAAGGGATTCTAACCATAAGCGGGCTAGAACCACTTTAAGAAAGTGGTTTTGGAAAACAATAAGATTTGAAAATATAGACCAAAAAGGTCACTTTTCATGTAACACTTTCCTAAAGCAACCCTAGCCATGGAAAGGCTAGAATCACCCTAGAATTGTGGTTTTGAAAACAAGGTTTTGAAAACAAGGTTTTGAAAAAGAGATTTTGATGCAATTTTGAAAACAAGTTTGAAAACGTTTTGAAAAATAACTTTGAAAACGGTTTTTGAAAGATGCAAGACTATGATATGGACAATGCAATTTGGGGTCGTGAACATACAAGGTTAAGGCTTCACCACATAATCAAGGGGGCCGGACCCACGTGGTCTTTGGTTAGACTAGAAGAAAGCCCTCGACACGGTGACTCTCCAATAGCCCAATCCTACACATGGACCGGGAATTCCCTTGTTTCAAGCATGCAAAGAAAGGGGGGAAAGAGATGGGGGATTAAAATAGAGAAAACCCAAGTGGGTTAGGAGAGAGTAGAGAGAGGGGAAGTGCGAAAATTTAAATAGGGAGCCTACCGTATGTCTTGTTTATTTTGCCCATCGTGCTGTCTTCAATCTTCGGTCTTCGTCTTGATCTTCTTCTTCAACCTTCAAGGGTTGTCTTCAAGTTTTGGATTGCAGCTCTTCAAGTCTTCAAAGGATGGCTGAAGGTTAGTGTATGAGTGTATGGGGGTGTGTATGAGTGTATAGGAGGCTAGGGTTTAGTGTAGGGTGGCTAGGGTTTGGAGAACCTAAGGAAACTAGGGTTTTTGGAGGTGCTCGAGCTTTGTATATCGAAATATATGATTCTTAGGTTAAGTTTGCAGACCCTCTAAACGCTGAATGAGGCTCTGTATTTATAGAGAGAGGAATACACTGCCGCCTGTTGCAGTGGCGCCAGGACAAATTTCCTTCTGGCGCCACTAGGAGTGGCGCCAGGCCAAATATTGGCTTGGCGCCACTACTAGTGGCGCCAACCAATTAGGAAACTATTAAAGTCGGCAAGCAACGTATCTTTGACTAGATTTGGGCGCCTGTACTAGTGACTACCATGCAATCTTTAGCTTGGCTTCACTAGGAGTGACTCCGGAAAGTCCGGGAATGATTTGAAGGAGCCGGGAATGACCCGGCAGGCCGGAAAGGAGCAGGAACACTTAAAATAGTGTCCTGGAGGTATTTGACTTGAAAAGCGAGGACAAAATGTGTCGGAAAGGTTGATCGGGCCTTTAGGGGCAAAACGGTCAATCGGACCGGGAAACTGCCGAGACAAACTCGGACTGTCCCGGAAGAAGACTTAGGATATGGCAACATTATTTAGAATGTTACCAAAGGTTGCCGGTTTGATTCCCAGAGCTGGCGTGGTCGGAAAAGGAGACCGGCCCACCAGGGGCAAAACGGTCATTTTGTACCGGGTTTGCCTGAACTGACTCGGAATGATCCGGAAAGGTAGAGGAAGGTTGAGAATACTATAAAAAGTATTCTCGGGACATTATCGGTTTGATACCCAGAGCCTATGTGGTTCCCGGGGCATTCGGATGCTTAGGGGCAAAATGGTCATCTTGATCGGAAAGTCTCGGAAAAGGTCGAAAGGACAGTTTGGTCATTTTTCACCAAAGTGGATTAACAGACATTGGTGTTGACCTGGGTTTTGAGTGTTTCTGCCACTTTAACGGCAGTCGTCGTGACACAGGGGTTTGTTGCCAATTCCCTATATCGACCTATTTGTGAGTATTTCCGCTACTCTAACGGTTTTGTGAGTAGTTTCGCTACTCGGACCGTCTCAAGGAATAAACTATCTGGAGAGAGGGATTAGAAAGGGGTCTTACCGTCTCCGAAGAGATGTGCCTGGATTGGAACCGTCTCGAGGAATAAACTGTCTCGAGAGTGGGATTGGAAAAGGGACTTATCGTCTCCGAAGAGACGTGCCTGGAGTGGAACCGTCTCGAGGAATAAACTGTCTCGAGAGTGGGATTGGAAAGGGTTCTTACCGTCTCTAAGGAGACGTGCCTGGATTGGAACATTCTCGAGGAATAAATTGTCTCGAGAGAGGGATTGGAAAGGGTCTTACCGTCTCCGAAGAGACGTGCCTGGATTGGAACCGTCTTGAGGAATAAACTGTCTCGAGAGTGGGATTGGAAATGGGTCTTACCGTCTCCGAAGAGACGTGCCTGGATTGGAACCGTCTCGAGGAATAAACTGTCTCGGGAGTGGGATTGGAAAGGGGTCTTACCGTCTCTGAAGAGACGTGCCTGGATTGGAACCGTCTCGAGGAATAAACTGTCTTGAGAGAAGGATTGGAAAGGGGTGTTACCGTCTCCGAAGAGACATGCCTGGATTGGAACTGTCTTGAGGAATAAACTGTCTCGAGAGAGGGATTGGAAAGGGGTCTTACCGTTTCTGAAGAGACGTGCCTGGATTGGAACCGTCTCGAGGAATAAACTGTCTCGAGAGAGGGATTGGAAAGGGGTCTTACCGTCTCCGAAGAGATGTGCCTGGATTGGAACCGTCTCGAGGAATAAACTGTCTCGAGAGTGGGATTGGAAAGGGGTCTTACCGTCTCTGAGGAGACGTGCCTGGATTCAAACTGTCTCGAGGAATAAACTGTCTCGAGAGTGGGATTGGAATTGGAATTGGAAAGAAACAATGCCCCTAAGGGCACTTTGGTCATTTTGCTTCTATTTGGGCCTGACAAGCCCGCGAAGCGATGGACAGACAGGATTTGGACCTAGAGAATTGGTTTCGATTGGAATATGCCCACAATGACTTGAAAACAAGTTTGGACAGAGTGTAGACTACCGAGCGGTCAAAAATGAGGTGCTTACACAGGTGTCTTAGCATATACTCCCCATTCTTGATGGAGTCACATTCTCTGATCGTTGTTCTTTAATCTCGCTTTCTGTAGGGTTGATGTTTAGGGTTTTTTGTTTTGAGGTCTCCCCCTTTTCACCCTATTCTGACAATGGCTTTGAGCAATGACTTTCATGGTTATTAGCACAACAATGGGCAGCTAGGGCCCTCAATCCGATGAGACTTTCCTTTGGACCTTAATGTAGGCTGGGTTCATGGGTTGAAATGAAAAAATTTGTAGGCATAAAATCATTATCTTCAACTGAGGTTGCATAAGACCCAGAGTTGCTCTTGGTGATGAAATCTGCCCCTGTGAATGCCATCCTACCCATGTATTACTGTCACTTTGTCCGAGCTTATTCAGAGTAAGCAATTTTTTCTTGATCTAAGAGGACTTTTCTTTGGACTGTAATATGGGCCAGGTTATGGGGTGTTTGAAAGGGTGGATAAAGGCTCAAAATTTTATTTATCTCTACTTGGTTGATGAGAACCCATGATCACTTTTAGCAAGAATTCTTTGTCGCTTTTTGAGCATTTTGATAAAAAGGACTAGCTTTCTTACAATTCTCTTATCCTTTATTAGGATCTTTGTGTAGTACCCCCTTTTTTTTTTATCCCTCTTCCTGGCATTCACTCTATCTTCTCGACTTTGAGAGATGTACTTGTGTCTTTTCCTTAACCCAGTGTGAGTAGTGATCATTGGGTTGGTTTGTGAAAAGGAGAGTAATCAGCTCAAATAGGCTTTGTAATGGTCATCTTTTGACTCTATGGTAGAAAAAATTAAGGCCTCTCTTCATTTCAAGTAAAATTGCTTAGTCTATAAAGCTTGGCTTAAAGTTCCAATGACGTTTTTCAGATGACAATTATTAATGTATGGGCGCGTTCACTACCAGTATTTGCTCCAATATGCAAGAAGCAACTCTGGTTCGGATTTTTGACTAAGAAACGCCTTTGGCTTTAATGGGTTTTGCAAAGGGAATCATTTGTTGTTTACGGGAAGATAAAACAATGGCTCCTCTTCCTTTTAATAGCCCGACTACCCATCGTTTAGCTTAGACGCCATTTAAGTGTTGCCTTGATAAGAATGCAAATGTCATATTTTTCTCCCTTAATATTTAATCTTTTATAATTAGTTGGTGCCTAAAGATACTCAATATTCTTATATTTTGATTTAGGGTGCTATGGAATGCCAAGGAAGAGGATCCTAGCTTAAAAGGGACGAATTCAAGCTAAAATGCAAGCAGCATTCGAATAGTCCCAAGAGGCGTTTGAACAGTAGCATAAGCATTCAAACAGTACGTCAAATAGATTCACGTCAAGTTCAGGTTTGAAGAGCGTTCGACATATATAGAGAGCAATTTTACTATTCGAAGTGCATTTGACGTACCGTTCGAATGGTGGTCCAATGCGTTCGAACAGTAATAAGGGCGATTGAACGGTTGTGCGCAGCTACATAATTTCAGAAGCCTATAAAAGCTGGGACTGTTTGTTTTTAGGGTTGTTAGCATTTTTCGTATCATTCTAGATTATTATTTGAATTGTTTTCATGGCTCTGCTTGGCTAAACTTTGAATTTTAGTCAAAGGAGACAGAAGTCTCGAAATTAATAATAAACTGTGAGATCTAATTTGTTTTCATTATTTGATTTATGCTTTAAGTATCAGATGTTCTTCTGTGCCTATTTTCATGATTGTCTTGTTTAATTGCTAGAAGGCCTACTAGTTTATTATTTGTTGCAATCTACTATTGGATTAGATATAAAATCCGTAATAGTTTGATTCCTCTGATTTGTGAAGCAACTTAGACTTAATGATTTACTGTGTTGGGAATTATTATATCTTAGGAAGGACATTCGACTAAATTAAATGCAACCGCTTGTACTTGTGTTGTTTAGTTTCATCGATCTCTCTAATTCTTAAGGCTGCTACTAGATTAAATCTTATGTGCTTATCCTGAGTTGTTTAATAGTTAGGGTTAAAGCGATCGGTTGTTTCTAGTTAACTACGACTAAGGAGAGATAGAAAAATACTTCTAACGGTGAATATTCAATGTGTGAATTGATGTGCTTGCATCAACGATTGGTCGTAAATTTCAATGGTAGATGTTGACCTAGACCAAGGTTTGTTCTTTTGATTGATTTCAATACTTTTGTCTGAATTGTTCCGTAGTTGGTTATTATTAAAATAGTTTGCATTATATCCAAAACCCCCCATCAAAGTTCATATAACATAAAACTAGGTTAAACACTCTCCGAGAGAACGATTCTTACTCACACTACTACATATTTGTTTTTGGGCTATTGGTTTTATTTTTGGGTGCTCATGACAGCACACCAAATTTTGGTGCTTTTGCCAGAGAGTGATTCTAATTAATTTTGTGCTTCTTGTGATTTTTATTTTATTAAAAAAAATATTTTAATTATTTTCATTACTCTAGATTTTTGTTTTATTGTTTTTCAATGTTGGTTAGAGCTTCCTTGAGTGTTTATGAGTGTAACTTGATCTTTTAATCAAGGTGATTTGCAGTGCGATTTAGAAATAGAGAGAACTTTACACAAGTCAAGAAGGGAAGCTCGGAAAAATTCTATAGAGAGTAATCCAGCTCTTGATTCCCTATTTGCTAGCGATTATGATTTAGGAGAAGAGGAAGTCATGGCTGAAAATCAAACTTTGAAAGAGCTTGGGGCCCCTGATTTGAATCAATAACCATTATGCATAACATTCACTACTTTAAATGTTTCTACTAACTTTGAATTAAAATCTGGATTAATACATCTCTTGCCCACTTTTCATGGTCTTGTAGGTGAAAATCCCTACAAACATCCAAAGGAGTTTCATGTAGTATGCACAAGTATGAAACCCATGGGGGTGACTGAAGAGCAAATTAAATTAAGAGCTTTTCCGTTCTCTTTGAAGGATTTAGCTAAGGATTGGCTCTATTATCTAGCCTACAGAAATATTACCACATGGAACGAGATGAAAAGATTATTTTTAGAGAAATATTTCCCAGCTTCAAGGGCAGCCAACATTCGAAAAGAAATTTATGGTGTCAGACAACACAACGGAGAATCCCTACATGAACGTTGGGAGTGTTTCAAGAAATTATGTATAAGCTATCCCCATCATCAAATTAGTGAGCAACTTCTTATTCAGTATTTCTATGAGGGCCTGTTGCCCACTGATAGGAGCATGATTAATGCTACTAGTGGAGGAGCTTTGGTGGATAAAACTCCCAATGCCACAAGAAATCTGATTGCGAATATGGTGGCCAATTCTCAACAATTTGGCACTAGACTTGACTATTCACCTAAGCATGTTAATGAGATAAACATTTCCTAACGGCGAAGGCTTGTGGGATTTGTTTAGTAGCAAGGCATCCAACCGATATGTGTCCAACTCTTCAAGAGGAGCCCATGAAGCAAGTAAATGCAGTAGGTGGTTTTCCTGGACAACCATAAAGAAAGTATGATCCATATTCGAGCACATATAATGTGGGATGGAGGAATGACCCCAATCTTAGCTATGGGAATCCACAAGTGAATCAGCCCATGATTTAAAACTGCCCAAGTTACTAGCAATATAAGCAACCATACCCCCCTAGACAACAATTGGGCCAAACTTCGAATTCTGGTATGTCTTTAGAAGATATTGTTAAGTCTCTTGCCACTAATACTTTGCAATTCCAATAGAAGATGAAACAATTTCAATAAGAGGTGAGGGCCAGTATTCAAAGTCTTGACAATCAGATGAGCCAGATGGCAACCATAGTTAGTCGGCTAGAAGCCCAAAGTTCGGAGAAATTACCCTCTCAAATGGTAGTAAATTCAAGGAAAAATGCAAGTGAAATCGTCTCGAGAAGTGGTAAAGAGGTTGAGATTTCACTGAAAGCAGCCCCTGCATCATTGAATCAAGAAAAGGAGAAAAACGTCATAGCAAACAGGAACGCTCCTATTGACGATGACTTACCTACGCATAAGTTCCCACCTCTTTCTAATTATAAACCTGTACCTTATTTTCCTTAGGCTTTAGTAGAATCTAGCAAAGATGAGCAAACTAAAGATTTATACGAGACTTTTCGTAAATGCAAGGTAAATATTCCACTTTTAGATGCTATTAAACAAGTATCTCGTTATGCTAAATTTCTTAAAGAATTGTGTACAATTAAGAGGAAACAGAAACTTAAAAGATGTGAGAAGGTGAGAGTAGGGGAGAATGTTTCTGCAGTTATTCAAAGAAAACTCTGTGCGAAGTGCAAGGATCCAGGTATGTTTATTATACCTTGTACGATAGTTAACACTAGATTTGAGAAGGCCATGATAGATTTAGGAGCTTCTATTAATATCATGCCATATTCTATATACACTTCTTTAAAACTTGGACCTCTGAATAAAGTTGGTGTTGTGATTCAATTGGTCGATAGATCTAATGCCCATCCTAAGGGTGTAGTTGAGGATGATCTTGTACAAGTTAATGATCTGACTTTCCCTGCTGACTTTTATGTGCTTGATATGGAAAATGACAACCAAAATGCCCCTATTTTGTTAGGAAGACCATTTTTAAGACATCTAAGACTAAGATGGATGTACATAGTGGCACACTTACCATAGAATTTGATGGTGAAATTGTTAAGTTTAATATTTATGATGCCAAGAGATACTCTTGTGATGATAATGTGATGATAATCATGTTTATTCTATTGATGTAATTGATTCTCTAGCAAAGGAAGTTTTTGAACTTGATGGACAAGATGTATTAGAAGTTGCCATCAGTAAGCATCTTGAGGAAGAGAATGGAGAGTTAGCCTTAAGTATTGAGTGGCAAGAAACTGTTGCAGCATTTAACGATTTTTTGAAGTTACAGTAGTCAGGTAACGTTCCTTATATTGCATTACCAATTTCTAACGAGAGGCCTTTACTCTCTGTTTTGCGGGCCCCTATTCCAGATTTGAAGCCTCTCCCCAGTCACCTCAAGTACGTGTTTCTTGGAGATGGAGAAACATTACTAGTGATCATCTCCAGCAAACTTTGTGAGTTGTAAGAAGAAAAACTTGTGCAGTCCTAAAGGAGCATAAGACGGCTATTAGTTGGACAATTACGGATATTAAAGGAATTAGCCTATCTATATGCATGCATCGTATATTACTTGAAAAGTGATCAAAACCTTCCTGTCAACTGCAAAGAACATTGAACCCACCCATGATAAAAGTAGTAAAGAAGGAGATCCTTAAACTTTTTGAAGTTGGAATGATTTATCCTATTTCAGATAGCAATTGGGTTAGCCCGGTTCAAATGGTTCCTAAAAAGACTGGATCATTATTGTGAAAAATCAGAATGATGAGTTAATTCCTACCTATGTTCAGAATAGGTGACAGGTTTGTATAGATCATAGAAAATTAAATGCTGTAACCCGCAAGTACCACTTCCCTTTACCTTTTATTGATCAAATGCTTGAAATGTTAGCTGGTCATTCTTACTATTGTTTCCTTGATGGTTTTTTAGGTTATTTTTAGATTGCAATTACGCTAGAGGATCAAGAAAAGACAACTTTTACATGCCCATTTGGGACTTTTGCATATCGTCACATGCCCTTTGGCCTTTGCAACGCCCCCGCCACTTTCCAAAGGTATATGGTTAGCATATTTTCAGATTATATTAAGCATATAATAGAAGTTTTTATGGATGATTTCACAGTTTATGGAGACTCCTTTGATAATTGTTTGGATAACCTTAAACTTGTTCTTCAAAGTTGCATGGAAACAAACCTTGTGTTAAACTCTGAAAAATATCATGTTATGGTGAAACAAGGTATAGTATTAGGTCATGTTGTTTCATCTAGGGGAATTGAGGTAGACAAAGCTAAAGTTGACATTATTCAATTTTTATCTTATTCCACTAGTGTGCGGGAAGTTCGTTTTTTTCTTGGACATGCAGGTTTTATCGAAGATTCATCAAGGGCTTCTCTAAAATAACAGCACCCCTATGCAAGTTGCTACAAAAGGATGTGGTTTTTGAGTTCAATGAAGTATGTGAAAAGGTGTTTGATAAGCTGAAGGAACTTTTGACTTCTACCCCAGTTATCCAACCCCCTAACTGGAGTGTTCCTTTCGAGATAATGTGTGACATAAGTGATTATGTAGTAAGTGCTGTGTAATACCCATAATTTTTCCTTGACTGCGTTACCCGTGATGGGATTGAATAAAACACAACCATAGGGTCATAAGTCAAAAGCAAGGCCTTTCCGAGTCCAATCCTGTCTGTATGTAGAAACTCGACCCCCCGAAAAAAGGGTTTCGAAGCTTGTTACCTGACAATTTGCACCACCTGGCACCCTAACTTTAATCGGAACTTTCTCTTTCATTTTTTGACGGTTTTCAAAGAATTAGATGTCTAAAATTATCACCTTTTCGAGCCAGACCCCTTTGTAGTCCCAGAACTCCATTTCATAGAGTATCGATCCCCCGAAAAGCCACCGAAAACCGCTGCACCAGGAAAATTCGCACCCGAATTCCCTGTAACTTCGATTTTAGTTTTTTCTCTCACCCGTTGTTGGAATGGTATGAAATTCGAGCCTAAACCAATTAATTTTTTAAGAGCCTTCAACTTACGATTTCGGATGTTACATTCGATGAAAGGTTGGAGCCTTAAACTTAGTCGCTTCGAACTAGGAAACTCCTTTCCATTTTACAAAATTACCCACACCCCACCAACTTGCAAGCCGGCTCTATGGCACGTGCAACACGTATGTATATGAATATATATATACATGCGTGCCTGCGTATATATATACATCTGTCCTAATAGACATAATGCAACTAAGGCTTAATTTTTAAAATGCACACACACACACACACACACACGTGTCACTAAGCATGAACTTATCTAATCCCTATTGCCATGCACCTACGGGACAGAACCGCCCTTCTAACCAATGAGGGCTAAGACTAAGAAGGGGAGGAGGATGACCCGAGGGGAATGTTGCCAAGGAACCCTGGTCAGAAATCTTCCATGCACCCCACATGTTGGGCATGCATGGGGAAGGGTTGTTTATCTAGAGGGTTTGATAGGGAGGATAAGGGAGAGTTGTAGAGAGAGAGAGACGTAGAGAGAGTAGAGTTGTAGAAAGAGAGAGACGGGGAGAGAGTAGAGTTATAGAGAGAGAGAGAGAGACAGTTCTTCCATTTCAACTTCACCCCTGTAATGCACACCTAGCTCCTATAAATACTCACACACCCCCCTCCCTCACCCTGGTTGTGCGAAAGGAACTTGAGAGGGAGAATTGTAAAGAGAGAAGGGGAGAAACCGAGAAAGAAAAGAAGAGAGAGAGTGAGGAGGGAAGAGCTTAAGGCTGAGCCATTCGAAGCTAGGTAATGGGACTCTCTTCACCACCCCATAACCCCCTCAAACCCAGCAAAAATCACCCTGTTGCCTCACTGTAGGAACCGTGAGCAGAGAGAGAGAGAAATTAATCGAAGTAGAGTGCCACCCAACCCACTCTGGCATCTCCAGGAGCTGAGGGCTGTCACGGGAGCTCTGGACTTCTCAGGGACTCATTCTGGGTGTCCTAGGGAGGTCCAAAACCTCTGTGCATACATGCACCAAAACCTCTTGGAAAGCCAAACTCGACAGAAAGGCATCAACAGACCCTAACTCCAGCCACCGGCGAGCTCTGCTGACCAGACCACTTGGGGACAATTCGTCTCTAGGCAAGGAACAAAAGTCAAGCAGGAACCATTGCCAAAATACCATGGGAAGTCAGCCAAAAATGTAGTTGCAGGTCGGTAACCCTAGGGTTCCGCCGTGTAGACGACGTTTTTGGCCATGCAGTCCACCTCCAACCATCTCTGACCATGCTCTGACCATGAGTGTGTGACCCAAGTCCTTACCAATCTCTGGGTCACACATGCATGGCCAGGAGTTGCAGAGAATGGCTGAAAAATGAGCTGGAAGCCTTACCAGTCCCGCTGGAGGAAGAAGAAGGCCGAGCCTTCCTTCCCCACGCGCGACTGGTGGTGTGTGCAGGCGCGTGAGACCTCCGGTGACCACACAATTTTTATGGCAGCTTCCCTACTACTGCAAGAGGTTACCCTGAAAATTTCAGAGCAATCGGATACTTCTATGAATTTCCATGAATTACATACTATTGCATGGATGGAAATTCACAAAAAATAATTTATAAGTAGAAAAATTCTGGAAAATTTATGGGGCACCCCTAAATATTCTGGGAACCCAAAAATAGGAGAGTGGCCTTAATAGCCACCCGAATGGAAACTTCCAGAATATCTTTACTTTAAGCCACATACACTTTTTGGTCCTAGCCTAGCGATGAGTATCACCACAAAGGGGGAGGCCGAACCATCCACCTTGTATAACTTAAGCGTTCACTAACTAACTTTCCCCCCTCCCAACCTAACCATGCTTTAAAAGAGTCGTTGTTGTAAACAAAGTTGACAAAAGGCTAAGGCAGAGTATTCTTTTCTTTTATAGAAATACGTGAGTAAGGAACAATCTTGATCCAGACAAATTCTAAAGGTAAGGAGTCTATGCATTTCCTTAAGATTCATGCTCACGTCATTTCCTATTGAATGATTTGTATATTGCTATGTTCTATTATCTTACTGATCTGAATGCCTTTCTATAATTAAACTTCAAAATCTATAAGCATTGCTTGCATGATTGCATCACTTAAGAGGTATAAGGGAGGAAAAACTAGAAAGGAAAAGACCCCGGGTTTATATCATGGGTGTACCTGACTGGCTTGATATTCGGGGCTATCATGGGTTGGTATCACTAGCTTGATATCAGGCTAGATGACTATGGATGGGCCCCACTGGACTTGATGACGGAGGATGGATCATGGGTGAGCCCCATTGGCTTGAATTGGCCTAGGCAGGACATAACTGCATGGATCCTGGTATTGATGAAAAAGAAAAGAAATTATAAGAGTCATATGCATACCATATCATTTTCTTACTGCCTTATCTTTTAGTAAACCTGTATTGATCAACCCCAATAAAGTCACGTGATCAGATCAATTGGATCCAAAGCTATTTTTAATCTATTTATTTTGTAATCTAATTTAACAATCATTAAACCTCTCAAAAACAAAATATTTTTCTTTTGGTTACTATTTTTACAACTTTTGTCCAACTCTCATCAACAAAAGGTGAAATTCAAACCGGTTGGTTTATATTCTAACTTAAGCCGTCTGTGACGCTTTTATGTGTAGCATGGCTTAGTCAGTATCTAACTCATTACCTGGGGTGAATTCTTGCACCTACTATCCATAATTGTGACATTTCACATAATTTAGAACTTCATTCCCTGTGGATCGACCCTGTTCTTACTTGGTTATTTTAACTGCTATTTTACCGCACTTGCATTTCGGTTTTTAAATTCTCACAATCTAGGCATAGAAGAGCAATTTTTAGCACCATGGTTGGGAAAGACAAGCACTTAATAGCACTAGGGGATAAGGACTGAAAAGAATGGGTCCATTAACCACCCACTTGCATGAAAGATTCACACCCTTTTCCAACTTGATATTGTTCCCCATAACTTTCACTTTCACCTTCCAATTGGTCATTAGGCTCACCACAAACAAGAGCCCTCTTAATAGGATCATCAAAGAACTCATGGTCGACATGCTTTTGGACAATAGACTCTATGAAGTCTATCTCCTTTACATATTCAAAATCCCCCATGTGTTTACCCACCATGAATATGTTCATCTTTAAGATTATATTCCCGAAGACAGTTTTAACAACCTATTTCTACAATGGATGATGGCATTAGTAATGGCTTGGAATGGTCATCCTACAATAACAGGAATATGCTGCTTAGCATTAGCGGCTTCAACATGTTGGGTGTTTAACATAACAAAGTCCATGGGGTAGTTGACATTGTCTACTTAAATAAGAGCATCTTCAATAATGCCTCTCGTAACATTCACAGATCGTTCAGCTAACCCTAGAGTGACTCATGTAGGGCTCAACTCTTCTAGACCTAGTTCCTTATACAGTAAATAGGGAAGAAGATTAACACTAGATCCTAAATCCACTCTCGTCTCTCTCTTGTTCTTGTCCTAACCCACTAGACTCACCACTACCCGTTTGGTTTTCCTTTCTAGGATGGATGATTTTATCAATGATCTTCTCACTTCTAAGGGTTGTGATGGCTTGAGACATTAGCATCTTGTGTAAGTCTTTCACTAAAGTGTTTGTTTCCCCATGTGAGTGCTCCTAGTTATTCGCCATAGTAGTCAATGTCCTCAAATCATTAGTTAATTAATTGACATTGTTCTCTATATTACGTCTATGAAGGGGTTGGTATTGCATAGGCTGGAATGGTTTTGGTGCCAATTGTGCTTAGAATAGTTGTGGTGGCCCTTTGGGAAAGGTTGCAGTGGCGGTTGATAGCCTGTTAGGTTTGGAAGGCTTGAGGGTTTTGAGGACTCTCGTTTCTCTACCCAAAATTATGGTGATTTTTCCATCCAGGATTGTACGTGTTGGAGTAAGGATTTCCACCACTTAGTGGACCCCCCTCTGTATTAGCTAACCGCATTAACTTGGCTATATAATTCCTCTCGCACTCCTGGTATGACTGGGCATGCTGTAGTGTCATGCTCGAGTGTATCACAAACTAAACATGATGAATATGGTATAACCCCTACCATATTGACCTTAAGGGTTTCTAAAGCCTCCAACTTGCAGGAAAGTGATGTGATTCTAGCTTGAAGGTCTTCAACTTTCCCAAATTGATGGTTAACCTTGATATGTGTTGGAGGTTTATTGGTGAGATTTTGAGTCCCCATGGTAGCCCAATCTCTAGCCAAGTTAGCTAGAAAGTCAAAGTAATTGTACACTTTAGTGGGGTTTCTTCTCAAGATATGTTCCCGCTCACATAGATTCTACAAACACCTTCAATTGAAGGGTCAATAAAGAATAAACTGTGCTTATAACTAACTAGTCGTCAAAACCATGGTGAGGGCATGCATGTAACAGTTCTTTAAATGTCTCCCAACATTGGAAGAACGTCTTCCCATTCTATGGAGCAAATTGTGAGATGACGCGATGTATCATTTTAGTTTGATTTTCAGAAAAAAAACTTTTCAAGAATTCCCCTTGCAATATGTTCCATGAGTGAATAGATATAGGCCTCAACAAGTTAAACCATGTCTTGGCCTTGTCTTTAGGATTGAAAGGGAACAATTTTAAAAGTAAAACTTCCCTAAGACATGAGTTATCTTGAAAAATTGAGCATGCATCCTCAAAATCTTTGATGTAGGTGTATGGTCTCTCAGAGTCTAGACCATAAAAAGTGGGCAGGGCTTGTAGCATTCCCAACTTTAGATTTATCTTAGCTTGGTGCGCAGGAAGTACTATGCAATATGTGGGTGTTTGCCTTACAAGATTCATGTAATCCTGCATAGTTCGGATCGAGGCTCTTACGTCCCTTAAATTACTTCCTCTCTCAAGTTCTATCCTATTGGGATTTGGGGTTAAGACTCAGTGGGATCACCCCATCATTAATGTTAGCCATTGGAATAAGTTCGAGATCAACTACTAATAGAAAATGTGGTAAGTTTATCAGTGTGGATCTACTAGGTGATGGAGTTAGGTAACCTGGTGGAAGATTCCGCAAAGAATCGATTATAACAAAAAGGTTATGAATGTCTCTAACGTACGATGACATATATATGCAATGCACACATAGGAAATTATTTGTGCCTATGCAACAAATAATTCATAATTGTCCTTTCTTTCCTCCAATCTCCTAAGATCATATCCACAGATTCAATAAAAATTTAAAAGCAATACAGCCAAACCAGCAATTTCCACATATGAGGCAAAAAAGCCTATCTGCCTTTAGCAATCCGCCTTCTAACTACTTTTATGCATATACCCCTAAAAAGAAAAAAAAACAAAAAAAATCCTAGTTTCTAGCATATAACAGGGATGGAAAGAAGTTACCGCTTAGGCCTTAGCCAACGATTCCTCCATTGTTGTAGATGATGATGAAGCAACTTGCTGAATTTTGCATTGACTGAGGTTCGTGTTCTAGCACATCTCTTGTGGTCACTTGTGCAAAATTTTGTTATCCTGTAACGGTGCCAAAACTTGACTTGCACCAAACAGTGCCTTCGAATAATCCCAAGCACAGGATGGCGAAGTAGTATAAACCTGGTGAAGCCTGGGGTCGAATCCTCAAGGAATAATTGACAAGTTGAATAGACTAGATCACTCTCTCAAATCACGCACAAAATCTCACTAATTACTTCTAAAAAGACCAAAAATTATTACTTGAATGTTGGTTTGTTTATATTAAACTAAACTAAGAAAATTGATTTGTATTTAATAAATAAAAAGTCTTGAAACCAATTGATTCAACCAACTACTTCACTCAGAGTTCCAATGGAGATATTGTATAACTCAAATGCATACTAGCGACTTGTTGTCAAGCATAATCAAACATTTGAGTTTCCATAAATATCTACTCTAGATTGAATCAGTTTTACGATGAAAGATGCATACCATCGATTCGTACAATACATATACTGAACACAGGTTCTTGCATAAGTATTACCGAATATAGTCAAACATCTAAGTTTTTAATGATATTTAGAAAATTGATCTCAGAGAATTAAGAAGAAGAATAAGATTTAAACTTTAAAAACGTAATTACTTCTATTGTTCCTCGAAGATCTTCAATTGATCTTCAAAATTGATCTCAATAGTAGATCTCGCTACTCATCTCCATAAGAAAAACACAATTGTATATAAAACTAGATTGAATTGACTAAAAACCTGAAATTCTAATTACAGGAATTGAGAAAAACTATGAAAACCTAACCGAAAGCAATAAGAAAAACTCTCCCTAGGTGCTCCTAACTCTCCTAAACATATAATGAAAAGCTAACCCTAATTACAATATCAAATCCATAATTACCTCTATTGCTCCTCCAAGATCTTCAATTGATCTTCAGAATTGATCCCAAGAGTGGATTTAGCTACTAATCTCCATAAGAAAAACACAATTGTATAATAAAACTAGATTGAATTAACTGAAATCCTAAAATTCTGATTATAAGAATTGAGAAAAAGTATGAAAACCTATCCAAAAGCAATAAAAAAAAACTCTCCCTAGGTGCTACTAACTCTCCTAAACATATAATGAAAAGCTAAACCTAATTACAATAGCAAATCCAGCTTTTATAGATTTCTAAATTTGCATATTCTGTTGTACCGTTCAAACGCTGGACTATACCAGTCGAACACCACGGATAACAATTCAAATGCAACGTTGAACACATTTCGAATGGTAAAATATCTTTTTGAATCTCTCGAACTGGCTTCAGACCTGGTCTTGACGTGACTCTTTTTAATGCGTCGTTTGAACACACTTAGTGTCCATTTGAACGCTGGGCTCAACCAATCAAATGGCTGATGCCATGCGTTCGAATTCCCCTTTCGACCATTCGAACGGTTATTCTTCTTTTGCCCAATTTTGTCCTTTTTCGCATGAAATTCTTGTTTCAAGTAAAATAAACTAATTTAGTACGAATTAGGACTAAAACTAAATAATTAATCATACTCTAGGTTTAACAAGGAACTAATTAAGGCATGTAGATTGCATTTTTGGACTACAATTAGTTATCCAAATGCATACTACAAGTTATCACTATTTTATCACAGAAATGGGTGGTAAGAATTACATCTGTAGTGATTTTGGTTGAGTCACTCATAATTTAGTTATCCCTTTGAAACTGAATCTTTGGATCTTAGTCAACTAGGTTGGCTTACCATTTTGGTAACTTTTAAAGTCCTAGGCTTTAAGCCCATTCCTCTCGATAAAGAATTTACTTGATTGCTTTCCAGGCCTTTAGCAAGAGGATCCGCAATATTATCCTTTGACTTGATATATCAATGGATATTATTCCATTTGTAAGAAATTGATTTACATTATAATGTCTATGACGTATATGTTGTGACTTGCCATTATATATATGATTCTGTGCCCTTCCTATTGATGATTGATTATCACAATGTATATAAATAGTTTACACAGGTTATGGTCACAATGGAAAATCCTCTAAGAAATTACGAAGCCACTCAACTTTTTCACTTGCCAGCAATAACTTCATATTCTATTGTGGATCAGGTTATACACATTTGCTTAGAGGATGTCCAAGTAATAGTTGCACCTTCATGGGTAAAGACATATCCACTTGTGGATTTGGAGTCTTTAGTGTTAGATATCTAGTTAGCATCAATGTACCTTTCAAGTATAGCTAAATATCTCATATATTGCAATCAATAATTCAATGTGTATCTAAGATATCTGAGTACCTTAACTATTACCTTCTAGTGGTCTAACCCTGAGTTACACATATATCTACTAAATTTACTAAGTATGCAATATCCGGTGAGTGCAATTCATATTAAATTTTCTATTATCCAAGAATATTCTAATTAAGGTATACAGTCACTATTATTCTTTAGTAAGATGAAGATTCACATTTATAAATGTTCTCGCTAGATTGCTTTCAGACTTGTTAAATTTATCGAATACATTCTCGATATAATGTGTTTAAGATAAAGCATATCCATCAGATGTTTTGATAATTTAATACCAAGTATCACATCTACAACAACTAGATCTCTCATGTCAAACTTACTCTTCAACATTTTCTTAGTATTTATAATGATATCATTATTATCATTCACATATTAACAAACAATGAAATATTCATTTGTAGTGTCTATCACATAGACACATTTGTCATATTCATTTATGATGAATCCATTTGACATCTTTCGCGTCCCAATTTTTGGAACCAAGCCCTCTAGGCTTGGGAAAAAGCACAGTACTCTCTTATTAGAATTCATCCTCCTAAAAAGATGAGTGCAACTAGGTTTGAACTTAAAAACTTGATTTGATCTAAGGGCTTTTTGAAAAAAAATGGGAGTTTTCACCTAATATAGTTAAAGATGTGTTCGGTCACCTTAAACTAAGTATAATCCGAAAACTAAACTTAGATTTTTGAAAAAGGTTTTGAAAAAGCCCTTTTTTAGAAGGTTTTTTTTTTTTTTGGAACAGAAGTCTTAATAACCTTTTGAAAATGTGACTCTAATTTTGGTTTTAAAATAGAAATCTATAGTCCAGTAGTTAGTTTCGTGTAGGAAAGATATCCTAAGATCATCACCCTACCCCACCCTTTCGAGAACCACATGTCTAATCACATTTAATTAATTCACTTGAATAACCGGTTACTAATATCCACTTTAGAATTTTAAAAAATAGATTTGGCCATCACTTTTTGGATAAATGATGTATAATGCATGTTTTTTAAAAGATGTTTGAAAATAGAAAGTTTTGAAGTAATTTGGGATGGAAATTTTGACTTGATGAAAACTTTTGAAAAAGGAACTTGAGTTGAAATAAAAATTATGACCACACCATTTTAGGTTGCCTACGTATCTCATTTGGTGAGAATCAGATCATTCGTAGTTCAAGCCAGGGCTTAATAGAAAATATGCACATTGGGGCCTTTGGAATGCTTTGAAGACACATTGAGGCCTTTGGAAAGGTTTGAAGACGCTTTGAGATCTTTGAAAAAAGAGAACTTGAGAGTTTAAAAAGTTATCTTTAAAATAGGATTTGGGATGCTTGAAATGTTGAAATTGGGTTTGAATATGATTTTAAATGTTTTTGAAATTATCTTAAGGAAGTTTTGAAATGTTTTTGAATGAACTCAAGAGAGTTTTGGAAATGTGTTGAAGTATTGTTTTGAAAACTTTAGAAGTAAAGTTTGGATTGAAAATGCTCTTGTAAACTTGTCTTGTAAAAGGTTTTGAAAGTAGTTTTTTGGATATCTTATAAAAGGCATGTATAATATTTCATCACCTTTAAGAAGTTAATCATTGAAGAACTAAACTCCTTTTGGGTTATAAGTTTTGAAAACATGTTTGGAAAAAGGGGCTAGAAATTTTCCTTTCGGTTTTTAAGACTTTAGGGGTATAGAACCCTTATTGAATATCTCACTTATACTTAATCACTCCTAACCATGAAAGGATTAGGGTTGCTTCAAAAATGTGATGAAAAAGAGTTTTTGAAAACAATTAGGGTTTTGGAACCCTAATATAAACAACCGTGGAGGTTGTATTTAATTGATGAGAATGTAAATGTCATATTTTTCTCCCTTAATGTTTAATCTGTTATGCTTATTTGGTACCTAAAGATACTCACTATTTTTATATTTTGAATTAGGGTGCTATGGAAAGCCCAGGAAGAAGATCCTAGCTTAAAAGTGGCGAATTCGCGCGAGATTAGAAGCAGTGTTCGAAGAAGCGTTCGAACGGTCCCAAGAGGCGTTCGAACGGTCCCAAGAGGCATTCGAACGGCGGAGTATGCATTCGAATGCTACGTCAAACGGATACACGTTAAGTTCAGGTTCGAAGAGCATTCGAAAGATTCAAAGAGCAGGTTTTACCATTCGAAGTGCGTTCGACGTACCATTCGAACGGTCATGCGTAGCTACAAATTTTCAGAAGCCTATAAAAACTAGGAATATTTTGTTTTTAGGGTTGTTGACATTTTTCGTATTATTAAAGGTCATTATTTGAGTTGTTTTCATGGCCCTGCGTGGCTAAACTCTGAATCTTGGTCAAAGAAGAAAAAAACCTCGGAATTAATAATAAATTGTGAGATCTAATTTGTTTTCATTATTCGATTTATGCTTTGAGTATCGAGTGTTGTTCTATGCCAATTTTCATGATTGTCTTGTTTAATCGCTAGGAGGCCTACTAGTTTATTAATCATTGCAATCTACTGTTGAATTAGATATCAAATCTGTAATTGTTTGATCTCTCTGATTTGTGAAGTAACTGAGATTTAATGATTTACTGCGTTGGCAATTATTATATCTTAGGAAGGGCATTCGACTAAATTAAATGCAACCGCTTGTGCTTGTGTTGTTTAGTTTCATCGATCTCTCTAATTCTTAAGGTTACTGCTAGATTAAACCTTATGTGCTTTTCCTGGGTTGTATAATAGTTAGGGTCAATCAGATCACTTGTTTCTGATTAACTACAGCTAAGGAGAGATAGGAAAATAGTTCCAACGGTGAATATTCAAAGAGTGAATCGATATGCTTGCATCGATGATCAGTTGTAAATTCCAATGGTGGATGTTGACCTTGACCAAGGTTTGTTTTTCTGATTGATTTCAATACTTTAATTCTGAATTGTTTCGTAATTGTGATTATTAAAATAGTTTTCATTACATCCAAAACCCCCCTTCTTTGTTCATATAGCATAAAACGAGACTAAACACTCTTCGTGGGAATGATCCTTACTTGCACTACTATATATTTGTTTTTCGGGTATCAGTTTTATTTTTGGGTACCCGCAATAGCACACCAAATTTAATGTACCACATTCCCTGGGAATCCCTAACCATAAAAAGGTTAGGAACACTTGAGGGTTGTGAGTTCTTGAAAATATTTTGAAATTAGTTTTTGGAAAATGTTGAATGTCTAGCCATTTTGGTTGAGACAAGTTTAAGAGAACTTCTTGGAAGCATTTTGAAGATAGAGTATAGGAATATTTGAAAAAGTTTTTGAGTTGATTTTTGAAATCTCAAGAGCGTAGGATGTTTTTGAAAGTATGTTATGAAAATAGTTTTTTGAGTTAATAATTATTTAAAAAGGGGTCTTTGAATTGGAGCCTTGAAGCTTACTAACCTAGGTTAGATTGATCTAGGGTTAACTAACTTGGGTTAGGTTGGACTAGGGTTGGATTGACCTAGGTTTAACTAACTAGAGTTAGGTTAACCTAGGGTTAAGGTGACCTAAAGTTAACTACCTTGGGCTAGGTTAACCTAGGGTTAAGGTGACCCAGGGTTAACTAACTTGGGTTAGGTTAACCTAGAGTTAAGGTGACCTAGGGTTAACTAACTAAGGTTAGGTTAACCTAGTGTTTGGTTGACCTAGGGTTAACTAGCTTGGGTTAGGTTCACTTAAGGTTTGACAACTAGGGTCAAGTTAACCTAGGGTAGGAAGGTGGTTTTGAACTAGGGTTTGGACCTAATGGTTTTGGAAAGGTGGTTTTGAACTAGGGTTTGGATCTAGTAGTTTTAAAAAGGTAGTTTTATGCATGAAATTTGAAAGTGGGTTTTGAAAACCATTTTATAAAAACCACTCAAGTGAGTGTTGGGCTCATATGGTTAGTATTTGAAAACCACTCAAGAGAGGGTTGCCATGGGACCATTTCAACCACTAACTCAAAAGAGTAAAACATGTGAAAATCAATGATGAATAGATAGTTTTGAAGACTTTTTTTTTAGTTGAACATTAGAGAAAATCAACCTTTGAAAATTATTTTTGGAAAAGAGGTTTTGGAAAATCATTTTTAAGATATTGAAAACTAGTCTAAAGGATAAGGGTTCATATGATTGATTTGAAGGAAATCACTCCAAAGAGGACTCCATAAGACCATTCCAACTACAATATTCAAGAGAGCAAAATTTCTAAAAATCAAGATGAAGATAGTAGGTTTGGAAAGCCATTTTTATACAAACTAAAGAGAAGGAAATTTTGAGAACCCTTCTTGAAGAGGGTTGTTTTGAAAACCACTTTTGGGGTGTAGAGAACCAATTCTAACGAACTAGGGTTCATATGGTCAAGATGATGAAAAAATCACTCAAGAAAGGGTTCCAAGGGACCATTTCAACCATAAGATTCAAGAGAGTGGATTCTTAAAAATCAATATAGAAGAGAAGGGTTTGAAACCCAATATTATGCAACATGAAATGCAAAGAAATACATAGATACAAAATGAAATCAAGGGGCTTAAAGGGGGGGGTTTTCTAAGATGTGGAAATTGAGTGTTTGACCTAGGCTTCAAGGCACTAACTCTTAAAACTATTTTTAGGAAAACACTTGAATATGGAATTTGAAAAGGCATAGAAATGAGATAGTGAAGGTTTTCGAAAAATGATGATGAACATAAAAATGGGGCCAAGCATGCAATATATGAACATGGTAACCATATGCAAAGAGGGATCATGAAATCATACAAGGCTATAGGCCACACCAAATTACAAGGTGCTCCAATGCCATGCCATCTTAAAGTAGGCTAGTGAGAGATCCCCCAACACGGTGGCTCTCACAAACTTTCTCTAGGCATGAACTAAGAGCTCACTTGTTTCAGCGATGTAAAAAAAAGGGGTAGAAGATGGGGGTTTAAAATAGATAATAACCTAAGTAGGCTAGGAGGGAGAAGAGTAGAGTGGGAATGACAAAAATTTAAGAGAGAATAATATTTTTTTACTTTCAAAGCATTTTCAAGCTTCAATGGATGACGTGTATATAGGCTAAAGAGAGGTGGAATCTAACTTAGGTGCTTGGAGGGTGAGATGTATATAGAATTTCGAGGTTATAAGGTTATTTCTGCAGAGCTTTGCTACTGTTTTTTATTCTGGAATGTGCAAAGGGGTGCTTATCACTACCAAAATGTGTGGTGCTCAACTAAAAGTGCACGAGTTACGATGCAATATAGAATCTTAGAAGTACAAGTATTGTCCCACAGAAAGCAGTGCCAAGGCGATCACAAGAAAACTCTAACACTCAACTCAACCCTAACTTATGCTTCTAAAAAGAGAAAAGAAAAATCTTGTATTTGGTTTTTTGAAAGATTTAAACTAAATCTAAATGATGAAAGCAATTAAAATTGATTCAAACTTTATAGAGAAGTGACTCAGAATCAATTGATCTAACTAACTGAGTTTCTCAGAATCCCAATGGAGGTTTTGTATAACTTAAATCCTTCGACTACGTCGTAAGTTTCAGACTTGGAAGATTTAGATTTAAAATCAATAGTTCTTTCAATCTTCAACTTCTAGAATAAATTGGGTTGTTATAATTAAGGACGTGCATCATCGATTCGCGCAGCACATAAACCGAACTCAACTCATGCACAAATGTTACAAGGCAGCGTATATACTGAGTGTGATATTCACGCATAAGTATTACTGAACATAATAGGATGCCCATGTTTTCAAAAGTATCTAGAACAAAGAAGAAGAAGAAGAATAAAAAAGATATAGCAATGAAATCTACCTTACCTCCATTGTTCATCCTTGACCGCCAATCAATCTTCACAATTGATCCCGAGTGAAGAAATTTAGTTGCTCATGGCCATGGAAAACAATTAACTACGTATTAAAAACTTTCTAGAATATAAAAACTATAAACGAACTAAGAAAACTACGAATCTTGAATTAATTGCAAGAAACTATGAAGTCTTAAACAAAATCTTGAATTAAAGTAATAAAACTTCAATTTAATGGAAATAATTACAAGAATACTAAAACCCTAATTACTCATATGAATCTAGACTAAAAAAAGCAGTAAAAATCCTCAAGAAATTGTCCTCTTTTCATAGAAAATCAAAGGGATATACATATAGATCGCAAGTCGAGTCCTAGCAAGAATAGAAAATTTTTCCCAAAAATCCTTCTTATCGTTCGAACAGTCCCTTTCCCCTTATAATCCGCGTTCGAACACTTAAGCCTGTAAATTTCTCTTTTGTTTGTCTAGCCTCTGAGCATTCAAACCCTCTTATGGGAGTTCGAACCCAAAGGCCAAAATCACCATTTTTCTTCAAAGTTGCCAGCCACAGTTCCAATGCCATTTTTCTTCTTGTTCTCATTGTTCGAATGCTCAGTGTAGTTTTTCACAATTTTCAATTGTCTTCTCCTATTTTTTCGCAGCTCAGTTCAAGGCTTTTGGAGTCCATTTCTCGCAATGCTCATTAGACGTGAACTTATATACTTCACGAGATCTTTCCAACGGCGCATCTTTTATTCCATTCCGAGCTACGAATGAAAACTTGCACATTTCTTGAGACAAATCACAACAACGGTCGTCAATATATGTGCTTGCGCTCTGGATCACTTTTATGGCGCCAAATCATCTCCTCTATCAACATTTACCTACAATGAACTCAAAATACAAGTCTTTGTAGAACATACACTAAAGAGGGTATAATTAACCTAATCTAGAGCTAACTTAGGTTAGTTTAGTTGTATTTAACTGTACTTATGCAACTCTATCAAGGGGGAGGCTTGTATTTATAGGCGAATTGGTGAGACCTGGTGCATATAGCACATGTGCCTGGGCAATTTTTGCCCTAGCACATGTAGTACGTGCGCCAGTACTGTTCCATTGTTTGAATGCCATGTGGCACACTTGTAAGCACCCTATTTTTACCCCGCTTGACAATCCCCGATCCGTTCGGACTCGTATTCAAACCGACATTGACACATTCAAATCCAAGCCAGTTTTCCAAATTCGATCCAGTCAATCAAGCACTTTATGGGCCTACTTGGCCCAACAGAGGCAAAATGACCAAAATGTCCTTGTGGCATTGCTCGATTCAATTCTAGTTGGCATGTCTTCCTAGAGACGGTAAGTCCCTATTTCAACCTCAATTCTAGTTTTAACTTCGATCCCGATTAATCAAAGTCAATCTAGCATACCTTTTGAAAAATTAATCCCTTGGGCGATAAGTCCATCCAATATGGCACGTGCTATAAGAAAATTCCTCGAAAAGGTAAATCCATTTAAACCTGTCGACCGGGACGAAACCCAAGTCCCTGATATGGTAGAACGACTCACTTCTGGTGGCAGCTTGCCCGCCAATGTAGAATGTTTGTTATTCGACATATCTTTTGAGAAAGTTGATTCCTTAGACGATAAGTCCACCTAATAGCTTCTCGAGATTAGGTAGTCTCCGGAATGAACGCGCACCGTCAGTGTGGCAGAAATACTAGTAAACATTGTAACCGTCAGAGTGGTAGAAACACTTGCAAATAGGTCGACATTGGAAATTGCCAACAAACCCCCTATGTTAGGGGACTAAATTTGCCTCTTTGTCGTGGCCTGTTTACCAAAGGATACCTTTAGAAACCAACTCATCACAGACTATCAGAGCGACGAAAACACTCAAAACCCAGGTTAACACCAATGCTTGCTAGCCCACTCTGGTGAAAAAATGATTAAACTACCCTTTGGGCATTTTTCTAGCACGTTTCTCGAGAAAATACTTAAGTCCTCAGAGCAATAAGTGTAAGCACTCCATTTCTGCCTGCTTGGCAATCTTTGGCCTAATCGGGCTCACTTTTACACATCATATGCATATTCAAACTCTAACCTGCCCTCTAAATGTCAATTTAGTCAACTGGTTGCTTCCCGGGCCCAAAGGGCCCACTTGAAGCTAGATGACCATTTTGCCCCTAGGCATCCAATTGTCTCTGAGAACCATGTCGACTCTGGGTATCAAAACGGTAACCTCCTGGGGATGCTTCTAATACTATTCCCAACCTTCTAATGCATTTTCTGATCATTCCGAATCAATTTCAACAAGCCTGGTGCAAAATGATTGTTTTGTCCTTTGTGGACTGGTGGACCATTTCAACAATCTTGACATTATTTTTCAAGCCTGTTATACTATTGTAAGGGTTTCTACCCATTTCCAGCCTTCTGGCCCATTCTCGACCTTTTGGATTATTCTCGAACTTTCCGAAGTCACCCCTAAAGAAGCCAAGCCAAAAATTACATGGTAGTCACTAGGACAGGCTCCCAAATCTTTTGTCTTATATGCCAATGGTCAAAGATATGTTTCTTGCCACCTTAAAAGGTTTCCAAATTGTCTGGCTCCACTAGTAGTGGCACCAAGCCAATATTTGGCATGGCGCCACCAATGTATTTTTTGGCCTGGCTCCACTTGGAGTGGTGCCAGTGCATTTTTAAGCTTGGCACCACTACAATAGGTGCCAGGTCAGTTTAAGTTGCCTATAAATACAGAGCCTTCCCCCTGCATGAAAAAGGTCAGCAATCTAAGTCCAGAAACTCTCTCTCGATATACAACCCCCGAACTCTATCCAAACCCTAGTTTTCTTAGGCTTCCTCAAACCCTAGCCCTTATACACTTTAACCATAGCATACATACACTCAATATGCAACTATAACGAGCCTTCAAGCTGACCATTAAAGACTCAAGGTGCTGCAATCTCAAAGCTCTCAAAGATCAAAGCGAAGTAAAGCAAGTAAAGTAAGCAAATCAAAGAAAATGCAAGGTTGGTTTTCTATTTACGTTTACGCAATTTTCCCCCTCTATCTTCTCTCTCCTAACCCACTTGAGTTCTCTTTTATTTTAATCCCCTATCTTCTTCTCCCCTTTCTTGCATGCTTGAAACAAAGAAATCCCCGATTTATGTGTAGGAAGAATGGTTGAAAGTCATCGTGTTGGGAGCTTTCTTCTAATTTAATCTTAGACCACGTGGGATTGGCTCCCTTGATTATATGGTAAAGCCTAAATCTTGTATGTTCACGACCCTACTTGCATTGTGCATATCATACTCATATATCTCTTCAAAATCATTTTCTAAACTTGTTTTCAAAATTTGCATCAAAAATCTTTTTCAAAACTTGCATTAAATTTTATTTTTCCAAACTTATTTTTAAAATCACAATCTTAAGATGATTCTAGACATTCCATAGTTAGGGTTGTTTTAGCAAAGTGTTACATAAGTTTGGGTGTAAACCCTAAAATTGTTTTTATTAAAACCACAATCTTAAGGTGATTCTAGCCATTCTATGGTTAGAGTTGCTTTAGAAAAGTGTCACATTTAATGAGACCAATATGGTCCATGTTTTCAAATCTTTATTATTTTCAAAACCAAAATCTTAGAATGGTTCTAATCTTCCTATGGTTAGAGTCGTTTTTAGGAAAGTGAGACATTTTTAAAGACTTGTAAAAGTCTATATTCCATTCCCTTTCCAAATAGGTTTTTCAAATCTCTTTCCAAACTTTTTTTTCAACCTACTTTCTAAAAGCTCTTTTCAAAAATCTCTTTCCTAAAAACTTTATTTCCAAAGGTTTTACTTTCCAAAACCTCTTTTCAAAACTCCTTTCCAAAAAGCTCTCTTCAAAATTCTACTTTCTATAAACACTCTTCAAGTTTCCTTTCTAGAAACTCCCTTTAAAAGATTTACTTTCCAAAATCTCATTTTTCTTGAAGTCCAAGTCAAGCCTTAGATCCCATTGTTAGAAAATCCTAATTTTCTTTCCTAGAAACATGACCTCCAATTTTGCCTCAAATCATAGATCTCCAAAAAATCTCTTTTTCATATCAAGTCATAAACTTCTCAATCCAAGCTTTCCAAATTTCATCATTTCCAATTCCATGTCAAATCTAATCTTCAACTTAGGAAACCAAATCCAATCCCCCGTTTTTTGAAACAAAATCAAATCACCTCTTTTTAGAAATTTATTCATTTATTTTAGGAAATAGAATTCAAATCTTTCCTAATCTAATATTTCCTAATCCAAAACTTTCCTAAATCAAATCTTTCTTAATTCTAACTTTCAAATTTCAAATATTTCCAAAATCAACTTTTTTAAAAAAATAAACTTTCCTAATTTGAAAACTTTTCAAAATTCAAATCTTTCTAAATTCAAAACCTTTCTTAAACTGAAACTTTCCTAAAATGAAACTTTCTTGATTTGGCACTTCCCTAAAACGGAACTTTCTTAAGTTCAAATTTTTCAAAATTCTAAAGCTTTTCAAAGTCGAATCTTTCCTAAACTTTAACTTCCCTAATCCATTCCAAATTAAATTCTTTTAAAATCAAATCTCTTTTTTCTAATATAATTTTTTCAAATCAAACTTTTTAAAAACCTCAAAATGTCTATTTTCAATCGGACTCTTGTCCAAACTATGACTAACCTGATTCCCAAAAAAAGGATATGTAGGCAACCCTCATGAGTGCGGTCATAACTTTTTTTTCAAATTTCTAATTCCACAATCTTTTCTCAAACTTCTAATTCCATGATCTATTTCAAGTTTTTAATTCAAAGATCTACTTTCAAATCTTCAATTCCAATTTCTAAAACCCTCTTTCTAATTTCAAATCTAGTATTTTCAAATCCATTTCAAAATCAAATCTAATTCTTGCACTTGCATATCATGTATCATTCTAAAAGTTCTTTTATAAAGTGGATAGTTTTGGACATTTATTAATCAAAGATTCCGAATGAGTGAACCTAGGGTGAATAGATATGTAGGTACTGCAAGGGCAGGGTAAGGTGATGGCTTAGTGCGTCTTCCCTACATGTAACCAACCTCCGAACCTAGAGCACTATTTTTAAAGACCAAATGGAGTTGTTTTCAAAAAAGGCTTAGATATTTTCAAAGGTTGCCAAACAACCTATTTTCTTAAAAACCATCTCTTAAGGAAGTTTTTAAAATCTTTTCAAAAACCTTAAGTGTAATCTTCGGATTGTACTTAGTTTTAGGTGACCTAACTTATCTTAAGCAAGTTAGGTGGTGACTCCAAATCTTTTTTCAAAAGCCCTTATTCAAATTAATTTTCAATTCAAACCTAGTCGCACTCGTTCTTCTAGGAGGATGAGTTCTAACGAGAGAGCATCGTGTTTTTCTCACTTGTCTTTTTCGGGTGCAAACAATTGGGGCGCAACAATAAGTCCACCTTTCTAAGATCGTCCTAGAGATGATCCGACATGTTCAAGTGCCTTCCAGTAGGTTTCGGACCAATTCTAAGACCATCTGGTCAAAATGACCATTTCCCCCCTAGGCATCCAATTGCTTCCAGGAACCACACCGACTCTAGGTATCAAATCGGTAACCTCCCGAGGATACTCTTAATAGTATTTTCAATCTTCTAGCACCTTTCTGGAACATTCTGAGTCCATTCTAGTAAGTCTGGTGCAAAATGATAGTTTTGCTCCTAGTGAGCCGGTTGCCTTTTCCAACCATACCAGCTATGGGCATCAAACCGACAATCTCCTAGAACACTCTAGATAGTGTTTCCAATCATTAAGTCTTTTCTTGGGACATTCCAAGTCCATTCCGATGGTTTCCCAGTCTAGTGGACTGTCTTATCCCTAATGGCTGGACCGACCATTTCAACAATCCCGGTATTATTTTTCAAGCTCGTTACCTCTCAAGATACTATTTCAAGGGTTTCTATCCATTTTCGGCCTTTCGGATCATTCTCGGCCTGGACCTTTCAAAGTCACTCCTAGTGAAGCCAAGCTAAAAATTACAAAGTAGTCACTAGTACGGGCGCCCAAATCTTTTGCCTTGTGTGTCAAGTGTCGAAAAATACGTTTCTTGCCGTCTTTAAAACTTTTCTAAATGGCGCCATGCCAAAAATTGGCATGGAGTGGCACCAATAGGGATTTTGCCCTTGTGCCACTGCAACAAGCGCCAGGATATTCTTGTGTCTATAAATATAGATCATTCCTCTGTGTGAAAAGGGTCCACAATCTCAGTCCAGAAATGTTGCCTCTCTAAAAACAGAGTTCAAAACCTCTCCAAACCCTAATTCTTTCAAGTTTATTCAAACCTTAGCCTCCATATACTTTAACCGTAACTTATACACATTTCATGCACTCATACACCACCCTCAAAGCAAGCCATTGGAGACTCAAGTGCTACAAGTTGGAAGCTCTTGAAGCCCAAGTAAAGCAAAGCAAATAAAGCAAGAAAAACAAGAAGAAGACAAGGTAGGCCTTCTCTTTATGTTTATGTACTACCCCCATCTCTCTTCTTCCTTATAACGCACTTGGGTTTTCTTCTATGTTAATCCCCCATCTTCTACCTCCCTTTCTTGCATGCTTTGAAATAAGGGACTCTCTGATTCATGTGTAGGAAGGATTGTTGAAAGTCATCGTGTCGTGAGCTTTCTTCTAGTTCAACCTTAGACCGTGTGGATTTGGCCTCTTTGATTATGTGGTGAAGCTAAACCTTTTATGTTCACGACCCTACTTGCATTATGCATGTCATAATCATTCATCCCCTCAAAATTGTTTTCAAAAGTTGTTTCCAAAGTTTGCATCAAAATCTTCTTTCATGCTTGCATTCAATATATTTTTTAAACTTGTTTTCAAAATCACAATCTTAAAGTGATTCTAGCCATTCCATGGTTAGGGTTGTTTTAGGAAAGTGTTATTTATTGTGACCATCAAGGTCTATATTTTAGGTGTAAACCCTAAATTGTTTTTCATCAAAACCACAATTTTAAGACGATTCTAGTCATTCCATGGTTAGGGTTGTCTTAAGAAAGTGTGATATTCAATGTGATCATATTGGTCCATATTTCAAGTCCATATTCAAGTCATTTTCCAAACTGCTTTTCAAACTTCTTTCAAAAAAGCTTCCTTCAAAAATCTATTTTTCAAAAACTCTTTTCAAACTCCTTTCCAAAAGCCCTCTTGAAAAATTTACTTTCTAAAAACTTTCTTCAAGTTTCCTTCATAGAGACTCTCTTCAAAAGGTTATTTTCCAAAAACTCTTTTTCTTGGAGTCCAAGTCAAGCCCTAGATTCCATTATTAGGAAATCCTAGTTTCTTTCCTAAAAATATGACTTCCTCTTTTGCTTGAAATCATAGATTTCCAAAAACTATCTTCTACATCGAATATTAGATTTTTAAAACCTCTTTTTCTACACCAAATCATAGATTTCCAAATTCAAGATTTTCAAAATCAAAACCTTCCCAATTCCATGTCAAATACAATATTTCAAATTAGGAAATTAGATCAAAGCTTCCCGTTTAGAAAACTAAATGAAATCCTCCAATTTTAGAAACCAAATCAAATTATCTATTTTTTAAAATAAAATATAATCTTCTACTCTAAGAAATAGGAATCAAATCTTTCTAAATTCAAAATTTTTTTAAATTCTCATGTTTCTAAATTCGAAACTTTCCTAAAATAAAATTTTCTTAAAATGAAATTTTCTTAATGTGGCACTTTCCTAAAACGAAACTTTCCTATTATGAAATTTTCCTAAATTTAATGATTTCTAAAATCTAATCTTTCTTAAACCTTAACTTTTTAAAACTCTTTCAAGTCAAATAATCAAGTCAATTTTTTTCCAACCATTCTAAGTCAAGTGTTTCTAAGTCAAATCAAATCCTTTTCAACCTATTTTAAACATCATCTTTCCTAATTCTAAGTTTTCTGAACTCAAATCAAACATTTCAAGTCTAAATCAAACCTTCCTAATTCAACTATATATTTTAATCTTAGGTAACCTAATCCCTAGGAGGCCTAAACCCTAGTTCAACCCTAATCCTAAATTAGCAAGTTTCAACTCTTTTCTAAAACTTCTTTCTAAACCAAGATGGTTTCTAACTTCAATCTAAGTCAAAAATATTTTTAAAACTCAACTCGTTCTTTCCTAAATCTAGCCTAAGTACTCTTTCAAAGTTCAAATCAAACTTTTTTCAAATCAAACTCTTTTCAAATCAAATGTTCTTAAATCAAATTATTCAAAAACCTAAAAGTGTAATTTCAATTGGACTCTGGTCCAAACTACGACTGACCTGATTTTCAAAAAGAGATACGTAGATAACCCTTATAGGTGCAGCCACAACCTTTTTCAAATTTTCAATTCCACAACTTATTTCAAGTTTCTAATTCTAAAATCTATTTTTAAATCTCTAATTCCATATTTTATTTTCAATTTCTAAAACCTTCTTTCAAAAATCAAATTTTCTTTTCAAATCTATTTTCAAAATCGAACTTTTTTCTTACACTTGCATGTCATGCATTACATCAAATTTCTTTGTAAAACTCTTTTCAAAGTGGATATAACTGGACAACTATTAATCAAAGATTCTAATTAAGTGAATCTAGGGTAAATAGACATGTAGGTACCGCAAGGGCGGGGTAAGTGTAATCACCCCATTTTTGCCCAATCGGTAATCTCCAGCCCGACTGGGCTCACTTTCACACATCACATGCATATTCAGACTCTAACCCAATTTCTAAACTCCAATTTAGTCCACAAGTTGCTTCTCGGGCTAGCATGACCCACTTGAAGTGAAATGACCATTTTGCCCCTAGGCATCCGAGTGCCCTGGGAACCACACAGGCTCTGGGTATCAAACCAGTAACCTCTCGAGAATGCTTCTTATAGTATTCCTGACCTTTCCTTATCTTTTCAGATCATTCTGAGTTAATTCCGGCAAACCCGGTACAAAATGACCGTTTTGCCCCTAGCGGTCTAGTCGCCTTTTCCAGCCACACCGGCTTTGGGTATCAAACCGGTAACCTTTGGGAACATTCTAAATAATGTTTCTAAATCTCGAGTCTTTTTCCAGGACATTTTGAGCTCATTCCGACAGCTTTCTGGCCCAGTTGACCGTTTTGCCCCTAATGGCCCGGTCAACCCTTCTAACAAATCTTGTCATAATTTTTCAAGTCCTTTGTCCCTGAAACATTATTCTAAGGGTCCCTATCCCTTTCTGGCTCTCCCGGTGATTCCTAGCCCCTTCAATTCATCCCCGGATCTTTCGGAGTCACTCCTAGTGAAGCCAGGCTAAAAATTACATGGTAGTCACAAGTACAGGCGCTCAAATCTTCTAAAGATACGTTGCTTGCCGACCTTAAACATTTCCTCAATGGTTGGCGCCACTAGTAGTGGCATCAAGCCAAAAAATGTCTTGGCGCCACTTCTAGTGACGCTAGTGTAATTTTTGGCCTAGCGCCACTGCAACAGGCGCCAGTGCATTCCTCTCTCTATAAATACAGAGCCTCCTGAAAGAGGTCCGCAAACTCAATCTGAAAACCCTAATATTCGATATATAGCTTGTAGCCCCCTTAAACCCTAGCTTCTCTAGGTTTTCCAAACCCTAGCCACTATACACAAACCCTAGCCTCCAACCCTCCATTAAAGACTTCGATTGCTACAACTCGAAGCTCTCGAAGACCAAGACAAAGCTCATGAAGACTGAAGTGAAGACCGAAGAAAAAGCAAGAAAAGCAAGGCGCGCAAAGCAAAGCAAAGTAAACAAGACATACGGTCGACTTCCTCCTTAAGTTTTTGCACTTTCCCCGTCTCTTTTCTCCTACCTAGCCCACTTGGGTTTTCTTCTATTTTAATCCCCCATCCTCTTTCCCCCCTTTCTTTGCATGCTTGAAACAAGGGGATTCCCGGTCCATGTGTAGGATTAGGCTATTGGAAGGTCACCGTGTCGGGGGCTTTCTTTTAGTCTAACTGGAGACCACGTGGGTTCGGCCCCCTTGATTATGTGTTGAAGCCTTAAGCTTGTATGTTCACGACCCCAATTTGCATTGTCCATATCATTATCTTACATTCTTCCAAAAATCATTTTCAAACTCGTTTTCAAAACTTGCATTACATCAAAATCTTCTTTTCCAAAATTTATAGTCAAAATCACAATCCTAGGGTGATTCTAGCCTTTCCATGGCTAGGGTTGCTTTATGAAAGTGTTACATTTAAAGAGATCAATATGGTCCATATTTTCAAATCCTTGTTATTTTCAAAACCACTTTCTTAAAGTGGTTCTTGCCTTCCTATGGTTAGAATCGCTTTAGGAAAGTGAGACATTTTTATACTTTCCAGAAACTCTCATTTCAAAAGTCTCTCATTCTAAAACCTTCTTTTTTAACATGCTTTCTAAAAACTCTTCTTTCCAAAATTGTTTTCTAAAAACTTCGTTCAAAAATCTATTTTTCAAGACTCATTTTTTTTAAACTCTCTCCCAAAATGCTCTCTTCAAAATCCACTTTCTAAAAACGCTCCCTAGGTCTTCTTCCTAGAAAAACTCTCTTTTCAAAACTCCTTTCCAAAAAATTTTTTAAAATCTCTTTTCAAAAATTCTCTTTTCAAAGTTCACTTTCTAAAAACTCCTCTCTAGGATTTCCTTCCAAAAACTCTCTTTTCCAAAAACTCACTTTCCAAAATCTCTTTTCTTGGTGCCCAAGTCAAGCCCTATAACCGTAATTAGGAAACCCTACTTTTCCTTCCCAAAAATAAAACTTTCAAACTTACCTTAAAAACTAGGTTTCTAAAATCTCCCTTTTCATATCCAAACTATACATATCTCCAAAACCTATTTTCTACGTCAAAACTATAGTCTTCCAAATTTAGGGTTTCTAAAATTTCTCTCTCCAAATCCTTGCCCAAATCCAATCTTCCCTTTAGGACACCAAATCCAATTTACCGTTTAGGAAACTAGATCCTATCCTCCGTTTTTTGAAACAAAATCAAAACATCTCCTTTTAGAAACAAAATTCAATCCTTTGTTTTAGGAAATAGGAATCTTAACCCTTCCTAGTCTAATTCTTTCCTAATTCAAATCCTTCCCAATCTTCTACTTTACCAAATCTTAAGTTTCCAAAACTTAAACATAAAAATCTTTCCTAAATTTTAAAACTCAACTTCCACATCTTTCCTAATTCAACCCTTTCCTAACTCTACTCCTTTTCAAGTCTTAACTTTCCAAATCTTAGTTTCCAAATCTTTCTTAAACTCAAACCTTTCCTAATCTCAAGATTTTCTAAAACTCAAAGTCTAAAACTTGCTAAATCCTAAACTTTCTAAATTTCAAATATTTCCAAATCCAAAGCTTTCTAAAATTCAAAACTTTCTTAAGTTAAATCTCTCTAAACTTCCAAACTTTCTAAATTCTAAACTTTCCTAAACTTCAAATCTTTCCAAATCTAAAACTTTCTAAACTCAAAAATTTCTTACTTTTAAAACTTCTCTATTTCAAAACATTCCAAATTCAAAACTTTTTTATTTCGAAAACTTTCTAAATTCGAAACTTTCTTAAGTTAAAACTTTCCTAAATCGAAATTTTCCTAAAGTGAAGCATTTCCTTTTTCAAAACTTTTCTAATTCCAAACCTTTCCTAAACCAAAACTTTCCTGAAATGAAACTTTCTTAAACCAAAGCTTTCCTAAAATGACACTTTTCTAAAATGAAACTTTCCTAATTTGAATCCTTCCTAAATCCAATCTTTCCTAATCTTCCAAACCCTTCTAAGTTGAGTCAAGTCTTTCTTAAACCTCAATCTTTCCAAAACAAGTCCAAATGTTTCTTCCAAGTTTAATTTTTCTAAATCAAAATCCAACCTTTTCAATTCCAAAATTCTATATTCCAATCTTCAATCTTTTATTCTAAGTTCAAATCAAATCCATTTTTCAATCAAAATCTCTTTCTTCCAATCCAACCTTCTATTTTCTATCGGATTCTTGTCCGAACTACGACTGACCTGATTCCTCCAAAAGGATACGTAGGCAACTCTCATAGGTGCAGTCACAACCTTTTTCAAGCTTCTATTTTCACAACTTTTTTCAAATCTCCAATTCCATAATCTATTTCCAACTTCCAATTCTAAAGATCTATTTTCAATCCTCAATTTCAATTTCTAAACTTTCTTTCCAATTTCAAACTTCAAATTTTCTTTTCCAAATCTATTTTTCAATTCTCTTTTTCTTACACTTGCATCTCATGCATCATTCTTTTCAAAATTATTTTCTAAAGTGAATAAGATTGAACATTTGTTAGTTGAAGACTTTCATAGGTGAATATAGGATAAATAGACATGTAGGTACCGCAAGGGCGGGGTAGGGTGATGGCTTAGTACGTCTTCCCTACATGTAACCAACCTTCGAACCTAGAATCACTGTTTTCAAAGACCAAAATTGAGTTATTTTTCAAAAAGGGTTTAAATGTTTTCCAAAGGTTGCCAAACAACCTGTTTTCTTAAAACCCTCTCTTGATGAGGTATTTTTAAAATCGTTTTTCAAAAACCCTAAGTGTAGTCTTCGGATTATGCTTAGTTTTTAGGTAACCTAACTCACCTTAAACAAGTTAGGTAGTGACTCCAAATGTTTTCCAAAAGCCCTTTATTCAAATCTATTTTCAATTCAAACCTAGTCACACTCATTCTTCTAGGAGGGTGAGTTTTAACGAGAGAGTACAATATTTTTCCCGCTTGTGTGTGTATTCCTCGAATGCGAAAAATCTAGACGCGACAACTAGCGACTCCACTGGGGACACTTAGAGGGTTAGGCCGTAGTCATGTCTTTTTACTCTTCACCTATGTAGAGTCTTCAATTAATTTGTTCAATCCTATTCATTTTAAATTTTCAAAACCAAAATTTCAAAATTGTTTTCAAAAAAAACATGCATTCATATTATCTTGTATTAAGTTTGACATCCACATACTAACTCTTACATCTTTTTTTTTTGTAGGTGTACTTTTTGTTTAAATTTTATTAACTGCCATGCATGAATGTGATGAACAGGATGGATGGGAGTTGTTGGGCTCTTTCCTCTGCTTTCAAAAATCACACACACACTGCACGTGCATCTGCATTCTGCATACTTGCATTTTACCCTGATATGTCCTTTCCAATTAGAAAGGGGGAATGGTATATTGGTTGTGGGCAAGATGCTGTGTCAGTTTCTTCGCCTACGACATCTTGATGGTTCCCCCGCTCGGATCACCAACTGCTCATGGCACCACCTCGAGGAGTGGGCCTAGGTTTGAAGATCCAGGGACTGAGCCTTTTTAGGACGCATTAGTCAACTCTCAACCTCATGCTCATATAGACACCATGCATAGCCGAACCTCTGCCGGATTTAAGACACGCGCACCATTTTCCAAAACCATGGAGGAAAGGGTGACTGCTCTTATTTTCATTTACACCTGTTTATTCCTGTTGTTATAATGACTGTATTCTTACTGTTATAATGCTTGTCTAACTGCTCATACATGTATATGTACTTCAAATGTATTCTTTTTCATTATACTCTTTGCATATCCATGTTCATGCATTCAATATCCCATGTCAAGACAAGAGTTCCAAGTAACTCTAGTCACAGCATTCTCATGCATATGATCAACCCATTAAGAGTGACACCAAGGTCACTCTCTCTTGCATTAGACCTACCCAAACCCTAAGGGTTCCCACGTTAACCCTAAGGGATCATTGCATGCATTTTAAGTCATTCTATTAAGAGGGGCCCCAATCCCTCTATGCTCACGGAGATAGGGTTGCCAAGAAGACAAAGGGCAATCGATCAACAAGGTCTTTCAGCGACCTCCTCGACATCGAATCCAACGAAAGCGAATCCAAAGACCCAAGAGTAGTTTAGGATTCCTTATGTAAAATTAGATAGGTGGAAGTCCAAAGAAACATGTTCCTCATCCCCTCATCGAAATGTATTTTAATTCTTTTGTATCTTAAACCCAAAAGTTAAATGTACTTCTTTATTCCCCGTGAATGAACGGAGGGATGAACGGATGAATGGATGAAGGTTCCCACTTGACGTTAAGGTATCTGCATATAGGGGCAAATTCCCTATCTCCAAAAGTGAACAAATACATCATGTTTAGTTCTTTTCTCAAGTAGGGGCACCTCTAGGAGATGCATTGCATAAAAATTTTGAAATCAAGGCACTAACTTCTCTTTTATTTTTGTCTTCTATCCTCCCCCTCCTCATCTCCAAGTACCCAGAGAACCAAAGATAGAAGCAAGACAAGAAGGGATTTTTTCGAAACCATTCATTTGTTGTTATCATACTGCTCACATGTTCACTTTTATTATGTTCATGCATCTATATCCATTGAAAGACAAGAGTTCCAAGAAACTCAAGTCATTTCATTCTCATGCATCTAATCAATCGTAGAGAGAAATGAGCAATCCAATCTCATGTTAATCGAACCTACCAAAACTCCTACGGGTTCTTAAACCCTACGGATTCGTGGCATTTATAGAACCATATCTCGAGAGAGGCCCAAATCTCTCTCAGTCCATGGAGGCGGGATTGCCCAAATAAGGAAACATCAACTGGCCCACGTCAAAGAGGTATTATATTGCATAATAGGGGAAAAACCCACCTCCAAAATGGACTTGTCATCATGCCTAGATTCCCTCAAAGAAGGGACCTTCATAGGACATGCATCGCATAGAACCTCCAACTCCACATGCTGACTACATTCTGTTGTTCTTTTCCTTTTTGTAGGTCAGAGAGCACGATTGAATTCATGGAATCCCCCTAGCATCTTACCAGATTCAAACTCATGCAAGGATAAGCTCGGCTATTGAAGGAGGCCGAACCTACATGAAGGAATAAGAAGAATTAACCATCCATCTGCAAGACATTACCTTTATACAACTACCCTCGCACCATGCCAAGACAATCACTGTCCATGCAGAAGAGGACCTCACCATTTGCGAAGTCTTGTCAGACCTGTGCATTGCAACAATATATCCTCTAACTTCCAAATGCATGACAAATGTTGTGAACTTGCCCTCCATTGATACATTCGACGAATGAAGCACCAAGAGGTTGATGTAGTCCCAAAACCCTATTAAGGGTTCTCACCAAAAGACCCATAAGAAAAGGGAGGTTTTCATAAAATTCATCTGTTTCCTTTTTGTCTGTCTATTTTCTTGCATATCTTATTTAAATAAACACACGTGCCATGCATTCATGATTTGAAATGAAAAAGATGAAGTTTTCGGTTTATCCCCTTTGTCTCATACCCTTGCAGACGGTTGTTGCGTTTAAGAATTCTTTCCCATTTAGTAATGAATCGACTTAAAGGATGGGATAGCATAGGCAACCTATTCAAATGGGGGGTTAGGACCTTTCAGAAACAAAGAGAGAGTGAGAGACGGGAAGGAGACAGTCTCATCAAAAAGGTGTGGAGTTCATTGAAAATGCGACACTTGCGTGATGTCCTAGCTAAGCAATGGGCAGTCGAGTACTCAGAATGACAAGAAGCCATTTTTCTATTTATCCTAAATAAACACTACCCCTTGCTCAGCCCACTAGAGTCGTAACTGATTTTTATTCAGATGTCCCCAAACCAATAACCATCCCCCACACTGGGGTAAGCACAAAGTAGTTGATTCGATAGAATATGTAGGGGTTCACTGGCTGAAACACATCATCCCTAGGAATAGTGTCTAAATTTTGTCCAAAGGCTTTATGGACTAAGAAATTCAATTTGAAATAATTAGAGGCCCTTAATTCTATTACTATACACAAAAATATCCCCTTTGCTTAACCCACTAGTGCCTCACAGAAAACGAAAGTTTTTTTTATCCACCCCGATCCGAAACCATTCCCCCACACTAAGGCAGACAGGCAGCAGAAGATCTGGTAGAGAACGTCATCGACCATCAAGCTGAAATAACGTGAAGGCTCTATGGATCAAGCAATCTTGTTCAAAATGAAGAAAGGCCCTCATTTCATTTCTCATACAGCTAAAAGCAACCCTTGTCAAACTTGTTGAGCCAGTTACCTTTTTCTCTAGAAAAAAACCCCCAACCTAGGGATCACCGCCCACAATGGGTTAGATTGAGAAAAAGGTCAAAGGAGAAAAAGGGTTGTAGAATTGTTCTTTTCATAAAAAGAAAGAAAAGAGATGAAAAAGAACAGTAAAGGAAAAGAGTTGCCAAGGGGCAGGAGGCCGAAAACAAAAAATATTTGTATTATCTTGAAGAACATATAGAAAGGCCAGAAGTTAGGGGATAAATGTCAAACAACTCTGTTACAAGGTCAAGGATTGGACTACAAGAAAGGTGAACTCTTTAAAGAATATATATTCAAAGGTGATCCTAGGTAATAAGGAAGCCCAATAGAAGCAATAGGTTTGAGCCTTTACCCTTTCTTGTTGAACCCCAAACCATAGCCTATATTACAACCCTATTAAAGTCCACTCTGATGGAGAAAGATTGCTTGATCTAAATGAGCCAGATATGTTTCTGAAGCTAGAGGAGGATATCAGGGGATGAAACCCCACTGGAAGACCAATCAAGGATGGTGTGGATCTAAACCCTACTGGAAGCAACATCAAATTTGAGCCTACATATCCCGTTCATTCATAAACCCCTTAACCTAGCCTACGTTACGGGCCAAATTAAAGTCCTCTCTGATAAAAGACAATTGCTTAGTCCAAATAAGCCTGAACAATACCAAGACCACTAGGATGAGAAAGGAGAATTGGAAGGGAATGCAAGGGGCAATCTCATGTTCCAAGGTGTGCTTAGATGGTTTTGGTTTAAACAACCCACTAAAAGAAGATCTTTGAGCCTAAATATCCCTTTGTTTCTTATAACTCCTGAACCTAGCCTACATTATAGTTCTAAAAGAAGTCTTCTCGAATTGAGGGCTTAGCTGTTTATCGCTCTGCAAAGGGCATGCAAGTCGTCGCTTAAGCCATGGTGGCATTTTGGAAATTTGAGCAAAAAAACCAAGTGAGGTCAAAAAAATTCTAAACAGCAACCCCATAGAAAATAGGGATAGGATAGCAAACCCAAAGGTTAACATCCTTGGAGAATGGTGCATATGCTATCACACTCCGATAAGAATGGGACAAAACTGAATGGGGCAGAATCCTGGAAAGAAAAAAGAATCCTTAGAGTATGGGCCATGGGGCAATCTTGGACATTCATCCATGACATGTATAACCTGCACATCCATTTAGATTCCTATGTAGTTTGTATCTATTCATGCATTCAACTGCATTCCTATATGAACTTGTTCATTTGTAAGGAAGTAGGTCATGCATTTAATTCAATTCTTACATAAATCTGTGCATTTATCACAAAAAAAAAGGGGACATTGCGTTCAATTCCATTCCTATATGTGCATTATCCAAAAATATAACATGCATTCAATTCCACTTCTGTGTGAACCTGTACAGTCATAAAAAGTAGGACATGCATTCAATTCAATTCAATTTTTATCTAAACTATGCGCATTCATAAAAATAGATCATGCATTTAATCCCATGCGCATTCATGAAAAAATATGACACGCATTCACCCTTTACCAGAGCATTCTTAGATTATTTTTGCACAAAAACTCATTCTATGTCTTTCTTTCTCTCTCAAATAGGGAACAAGGAACAAGGAAAAGTACCAAATGGAGCTAAAAAGCCACCCTGTAATAAAGTAACCTCAGACATCTCCAACACTGGCATACACCTCAGAAAGTTCTAACTTTCTTGGTTGACAAAAAGTAAAGAATGGGGCAATGGCCCACCCTCGACCTCCCTAATCAACCTTGGACCTTTCCCTAGAGGAGCAGCGTTTTGCCAGATGGAGTGTCGGTTCAAGAAATATCAAAAATCAACCTTGGACCTTCCCCAGAGGAGCAGCGTTTCGCCAGACGGAGTGCTAGTTTAAGAGCTATCAGAAATCAATATTGGACTTCCCCAGAGAAGGCATCGTTTCGCCAGACGGAGTGCCAGTTCAAGAAATATTAGCAATCAACCTTGGACTTCCCCAGAGGAGCAGCATTTCGCCAGACGGAGTGCCAGTTCAAGAGGTATCAGAAGTCAACCTTGGACTTCCCTAGACGAGCAACGTTTTGCCAGACGGAGTGCCAGTTCAAGAGGTATCAAAAGTCAACCCTGGACTTCCTTAGAGGAGCAACATTTCGCTAGATAGAGTGCTAGTTCAAGAGGTATCAGAAGTCAACCTTAGACTTCCCCAAATGAGCAGGGTTTCGCCAGATGGAGTGCCAGTTCAAGAGGTATCAGAAGTTAACCTTGAATTTCCCCAGAGGAGTAGCGTTTTGCCTGACAGAGTGCCGGTTCAAAAGGTGTCAATTCCCCCAGAGGAGCATTGTTCTACCAATTAGAGCACCGGTTCAAGGAGCATTAATTCCCCCAGAGGAGTATCATTTTACCAGATAAAATACTGAGCATCGACCAGCCACTTGAGGTAACCGTTCTTTGGATTCCTATTTTTTCCAAGTCCCTCCGATCGCCTCGTGGTCAACATAGGATTCTTACTTTATCGTTTTCTGTCTTCGACAAGCGAAGACAAAAAAAAAGAGGGGCAACTGTATGCACCCCATTTTTGCCAGCTCGGAAATCTCCAACCCGATTGGGCTCACTTTCACACATCACATGCATATTCAAACTCTAACCAGATTTCTAAACTCCAATTTAGTCCACTGGTTGCTTTCCAAGCCCACTTGAAGTGAAATGATCATTTTGCCCCTAAGCATCTGAGTGCCCCGGGAACCACACAAGCTCTAGGTATCAAACCGGTAACCTCCCAAGAATGTTTCTTATAGTATTCTCAACCTTTCCTTATCTTTTTAGATCATTCTGAGTCAATTCCAGCAAACCCCGTGCAAAATGACCGTTTTGCCCCTAGCGGTCCAGTCGCCTTTTCTAGCCACACCGGCTCTGGGTATCAAACCAGTAACCTTTGGGAACATTCTAAATAATGTTTCCAAACCTCGAGTCTTTTTTCGGGACATTTTGAGTTTGTCCCGGTAGCTTTCTAGCCTAGTTGACCGTTTTGCCCCTAATGGCTCGGTCAACCCTTCTAACAAATCTTTTCATCATTTTTCAAGTCCTTTGTCCCTGAGACATTATTCTAAAGGTTCATGTCCCTTTCCGGCTCTCCAGGTCATTCCTGGCCTCTTCAATTCATCCCCGGACCTTTCGGAGACATTCCTAGTGAAGCCAGGCAAAATATTACATGGTAGTCACTAGTACAGACACTTAAATTTTCTAAAGATATGTTGCTTGCCGACCTTAAACATTTCCTAAATGGATGGAGTGGCGCCAGTGTAATTTTTGGCCTGGTGCCATTGCAATAGGTGCTAGTGCATTCCTCTCTCTATAAATACAAAGCCTCCTCCAGCGTGAAAGAGGTCCGCAAACTCAGTCTGAAAACCCTAATATTCGATATACAGAGCTCGTAACCCCCTTAAACCCTAACTTCTCTAGGTTTCCCAAATCCTAGCCACCATACACAAACCCTAGCCTCCTATACACTCATACGCACCCCTATACACTTATACACTAACCTCCAACCCTCTATTGAAAACTTGAATTGCTGTAACTCGAAGCTCTTGAAGACCAAGACAAAGCTCTCGAAGACTGAAATGAAGATCGAAGCAAAAGCAAGAAAAGCAAGGCACGTAAAGCAAAACAAAGTAAACAAGACATACGGTAGGCTTACTCCTTAAGTTTCTGCACTTTCCCCCTCTCTCTTCTCTCTCCTAGCCCACTTGGGTTTTCTTTTATTTTAATCCCCCATCTTCTTTCCCTCCTTTTTTTGCATGCTTGAAACAAGGGGATTCCCGGTCCATGTGTAGAATTAGGCTATTGGAGGGTCACCGTGTTAGGGGCTTTCTTTTAGTCTAACCTGAGACCACATGGGTTCAGCCTCATTAATTATGTGGTGAAGCCTTAACCTTGTATGTTCATGACCCCAATTTGCATTGTGCATATCATTATCTTACATTCTTCCAAAAATCGTTTTCAAACTCGTTTTCAAAACTTGCATTGCATCAAAATCTTCTTTTCTAAAATTTGTTTTCAAAATCATTATCCTAGGGTAATTCTAGCCTTTCCATGGCTAGGGTTGCTTTATGAAAGTGTTACATTTAAAGAGACTAATATGGTCCATATTTTAAAATTCTTATTGTTTTCAAATCCACTTTCTTAAAGTGGTTATGGCGTTCCTATGGTTAGAATCGCTTTAGGAAAGTGAGACGTTTTTATACTTTCAAGAAACTCTCCTTTCAAAAGTCTCTCTTTCTAGAACCCTCTGTTTCAACATGCATTCTAAAAACTCTTCTTTCCAAAATTGTTTTCTAAAAACTTCCTCGAAAAATCTATTTTTCAAAACTCTTTTTTTTTTAAACTCTTTCCCAAAACACTTTCTTCAAAATCCACTTTCTAAAAACGCTCCCTAGGTCTCCTTCCTAGAAAAACTCTCTTTTCAAAACTCCTTTCCAAAATTCCTTTTTAAAATCTCTTTCCAAAAACTCTTTTTTCAAAGTTCACTTTCTAAAAACTTCTTTAGGATTTCCTTCCAAAAACTCCCTTTTCCAAAAACTCACTTTCCAAAATCTCTTTTCTTGGTGCTCAAGTCAAGCCCTAGAACCACAATTAGGAAACCCTACTTTTCCTTCCCAAAAATATGACTTTCAAACTTACCTTAAAACCTCGGTTTCTAAAATCTCCCTTTTCATATTCAAACTATACATATCTCCAAAACGTATTTTCTACGTCAAAACTATAGTCTTCCAAATTTAGAGTTTCTAAAATTTCCCTCTCCAAATCCTTGCCCAAATCCAATCTTCCCTTTAGGACACCAAATCCAATCTCCCGTTTAGTAAACTAGATCCTATCCTCCTTTTTTGCAAACAAAAATCAAAACATCTCTTTTTAGAAACAAAATCCAATCCTTTGTTTTAGGAAATAGGAATCTTAACCCTTCCTATTCCAAATCTTTTCTAATTCAATCCTTCCTAATCTTCTACTTTCCCAAATCTTAAATTTCCAAAACTTAAACATAAAAATCTTTCCTGAATTTTAAAACTCAACTTCCACATCTTTCCTAATTCAATCCTTTCCTAATTCTACTCCTTTTCAAGTCTTAAATTCCAAATCTCAGTTTCCAAATCTTTCTTAAACTTAAACCTTTCCTAATTTCAAAATTTTCTAAAACTCAAACTTGAAAACTAGCTAAAGCCTAAACTTTCTAAATTTCAAATCTTTCCAAATCCAAAGCTTTCTAATATTCAAAACTTTCTTAAGTTAAATTTTTCTAAACTTCCAAACTTTCTAAATTCTAAACTTTCCTAAATTTCAAATCTTTCCAAATCTAAAACTTTCTAAACTCAAAATTTTCTTACTTTCAAAACCTCCCTATTTGAAAACATTCCAAATTCAAAACTTTCCTATTTCGAAAACTTTCTAAATTCAAAACTTTCTTAAGTTAAAACTTTCCTAAATCGAAATTTTCCTAAAGTGAAACCTTTCCTTTTTCAAAACTTTCTTAATTTGAAACCTTTCTTAAATCAAAACTTTTCTGAAATGAAACTTTCTTAAACCAAAGCTTTCCTAAAATGACACTTTCCTAAAATGAAACTTTCCTAATTTGATCTTTCCTAAATCCAATCTTTCCTAATCGTCCAAACCTTTCCAAGTCGAGTCAAATCTTTCTTAAACTTCTCGTCTTTCCTAAGTCTAGGTTTCTTAAACCTCAATCTTTCCAAAACAAGTCAAAATTGTTCTTCCAAGTTTTATTTTTCCAAATCAAAATCCAACCTTTTCAATTCCAAAATTCTAAATTCCAATCTTCAATCTTCTATTCTAAGTTCAAATCAAATCCATTTTTTAATCAAAATCTCTTTCTTCCAATCCAACTTTCTATTTTCTATCAGACTCTTGTCCGAACTACGACTGACCTGATTCCTCCAAAAGGATACGTAGGCAACCTCATGGATGCGGTCACAACCTTTTTCAAATCTCAAATTCCATAACCTTTTTCAAGCTTCTATTTGCACAACTTTTTTTAAATCTCCAATTCCATAATCTATTTCCAAGTTCTAATTCTAAATATCTATTTTCAATCCTCAATTTCAATTTCTAAACTTTCTTTCCAATTTCAAACTTCAATTCTTCTTTTCAAAATTTATTTTCCAATTCTCTTTTTCTTGCACTTACATCTCATGCATCATTCTTTTCAAAATTGTTTTCTAAAGTGAATAAGATTGAACATTTGTTAGTTGAAAACTTTCATAGGTGAATCTAGGGTAAATAGACATATAGGTACCGCAAGGGCGGGGTAGAGTGATGGCTTAGTGCGTCTTCCTTACACGTAACCAACGTCCAAACCTAGAATCACTGTTTTCAAAGACCAAAATTGAGTTATTTTTCAAAAAGGGTTTAAATGTTTTCCAAAGGTTGCCAAACAACCTGTTTTCTTAAAAACCCTCTCTTGAGGAGGTATTTTCAAAATCATTTTTCAAAAACCCCAAGTGTAGTCTTCGGATTATGCTTAATTTTTAGGTGACCTAACTCACCTTAATCAAGTTAGGTGGCGACTCCAAATATTTTCCAAAAGCTCTTTATTCAAATCTATTTTCAATTCGAACCTAGTCGCACTCATTCTTCTAGGAGGGTGAGTTCTAATGAGAGAGTAAAGTATTTTTTCCGCTTGTGTGTGTATTCATCGAGTGCGAAAAATCTAGGCGAGACAGTAAGGTGATGGCTTAGTGCATCTTCCCTACACATAACCAACCTCCGAACCTATAATCACTGTTTTCAAAGGCCAAAATAGAGTTATTTTCAAAAAGGCCTTAAATCTTTTCAAAGGTTGCCAATCAACCTGTTTTGCAAAAAACCCTCTCTTGAGGAAGTTTTCAAAACCTTTTCAAAAACCCTAAGTGTAATCTTCCGATTATGCGTAGTTTGAGGTGACCTAACTCAGTTGATCAAGTTAGGTGGCGACTTCAAATCTTTTTCAAAAGCCCTTATTTAAATCAAATTCAAATTCAAACCGAGTAACACTCATTCTTCTAAGAGGATGAGTTCTAACGAGAGAGTACCATGTTTTTCCACTTGTTTGTATTTTCCTTGAGTACGAAAAATCAGGGTGCGACAACACTTTGTACTTAATTAACTTAGGGAGCAAGCAAAGTTTTCATCGATTTGATCACAATCTGGGTGCATGTAGCGTACGCTCTGCTGCCAGGAATTTTTGTTTAAACTTTGCTCGATAATTGTGCAATCCGAGAATGATTTAGGGAAATCGGTTGCGTTCATGATGTTCTCCTATTGTTTTTCAAGAGTGAGATATGATCTTGGGAAGCATGTATGAAAACACACTTTTGCAGAGCATTTGTGATATGCTTTATGGATGTTCAAAAGTATCATGTTTTTTGGCCACACAATTGAGGCCTGCAGGAAGCGATCTCTCCAATCGAACCATACCGATGGAAAGTGCTTTGAAAATACTTTTGAAAATTCCCTAATCTATGCATTTCTCGGTTCATTTGATGGTGTGTTATAATTTGGGAATTGTGGGAAAAAGATAACCTTGGCAGAGCATTTGTGAGACGCTCTAAGGGTTACTGAAAGTAGTAGTTTTCGAGCCATATGATCTGGGCCTTCGAGAAGCGATCTATTCAATCGAGCTATATCGATGGAAAGACCTATGGTCAAGCTTTCAAAATTTTTCTAATTTATTCATTTCTCAAGTCATTTGACGGTGCATTATAACTCAAAAATTGGAAAGAAAAGACAACCCTAGCGGAGCGTTTGTAAGACACTCTAGGGGACTTTCGTTAAGTTGGAAGTGTTTAGAGTCATAGGGCACACCTTGGATTGAACATGGGCGTAAAACAAGATCTGCCGGTTTGGTACGCAGAGCCGATGTGGTTTCGGGGCGTGCTCGGGCCAACAAGGGTAAAATAGTTATTTTGCCAAAATTGGTTAAAAAGGGTCAAAATGGATTGGAATGGCATGTTAAGTGTGCCACATTGTTCAGGGATGGTCTTGGAAGATGTTTTCACTGTTTGGTAGGATTTGTACTGTGCTAAGGTGCCTAGGGGCAAAACGATTATTTTGACCGGAGTTGATCAGAACGGGACTGGAATTGGTTAAGATGGTGTATTGAGTACACCTAACCGCCTAGGAACATTTTGGAAGAGTGGACTTACCATCTTGATGGATTTTGAACCTTCTCAAAGACGCGCATCGAGGCCCAAGGGGTAGGTTTAGTCATTTTTCACCAAGTCAGGCTAGCAGGCGCCGGTGTTGACCTAGGTGTTGGTTCCCGAGACCACCCAGCCTCGAAAAGCTACATGTTCAATGTTGGTCCTCGAGACTGCCCGGTCTCAGAGAGCTACCTGCAGGGTGGCATTGGATCTCGAGATCGCTCGATCTCAGAAAGCTACTTGTAGAGTGGTGTTGGTCCTCGAGATCACCTAGTCTCGGAGAACTACCGAATGACGAACATTCTACATTGGTCGGCTAGTAGGTGCTAGAAGTGAACCGTCTAGAATTTAATGAGGTGTTGGTCACCAAGATCACCTGATCTCGGGAAGCTACCTAGATGGTGTTAGTTTTTGAGACTACCTAGTCTCAGAAAGCTGCCTGGATGGCGTTGTTTCCCGAGACCGCCCGTTCTCGAAAAGCTGCCTGGAGTGCCTAAGAGCAATGTGGTCTTTTCAGCTTTTATTGGGCTTTATGGGCCTAGGAAGCAACTAGTTGATTGGATTAGAGTTTGAAAGAGCTAGCTTGGGCTCGCATGTGTTGTGATGTTTAAAACTAGATCCGGTTGGGGTGGAGATTGCTGAGCAGGCAAAAATGGGGTGCTTACAATATTCAACGACTTAATAAATCTGCATCCCTTTTTCCCTTTACCAGGGACTATAAGCCCTTCCGGTTGATCCATGTAAATATCCTCATTTAAATCATCATTCAAGAATGTCGTCTTAACATCCATTTGATGTATCTTTAGATTATGCAACATAGCAATTGTAATTACCATACATATGTATATTATTATCACAGGTGAATACGTATCTAAGTAATTCACTCTTTCAGTTTGCCTCTTGCCTTTGATTACAAGTCTAGCCTTATATTTATCAATTGATCCATTAGCTTTCATCTTCCTCTTGAAAATTCACTTATACCCAAAATGTGTATTACTAGGTAGAAGATCCACTAGTTTCCAACTGTGATATTGCAAGATAGATTCAATTTCGCAATTAATCTCCTTTTTCCATAAAGGGGCTTCAGGAGAAGAACGGATTCTTTAAAACTCTAAGGCTCATTTTCTCACAGAAATGTCAGAAAATCAGGACCAAAAGACATTGAAGTCTTATCCTTTTCACTATGTCTACGGTCATCCTCATTTCGTTTATCTACAGACGCTTAATCTTGGTTTGTTACCTAATCGTGAATTCTTTTAAAAGAACTAGATTCTTGTGCAGATTTACAAGTGGAAGTGATTCCACTCTAAAAGTGTAATCTTTGTCCCCTAATTAGTTGTTTGTTAACCTCAATATGGGTATTAAAATAAGTTTTTAGTAATAAATTGACCTAAAGTGGTTTTCTTTGTGTATTATAGGTTTTTGGTGATAAAATGGTGAAAATGGGCTTAAAGTGAAGAAGTCCGTCCGAAAGGTCTGTTCGGATGGATAAAATAGCATTTGGACGGTGAGTTCGAACGATAAAGGGCGTTCGGACGGTATGTTTGAATAGACGAAAGAGCGTTTGGATGCTATGACAGAAATTAGAGTTCCAGAGTCAAATTTTCCCATTCTCAGCCATTACAAAGTCGTGTTTTTCCGTTCAAAGGCAACCCTCTATCCTATGGTCCCCTATGATGCATGTCACGGTAGGACAACCGAGATCTTTGTACTTTGGTGGGGTCTTGACTTAGACTACGGAATGGACATCCTTAGCAAGAAAGGCATTCTCTCTCACGTTCAATCTTCTCTTAACAGTGCATAAATCCTTAAGGAATTTAGCATAAAAGGGCACTTATTTAATGGCCTCTAAGAGAGGCAGATTTATTTTAACTTGCTTGAAAGCCTCATAAATCTCAAAACTTAATTGATTCTTGGGTTTAACTAACCAGTGAGGAAATGGGGCATGAGCTAAGATCTCACGTTCCTCTCTCAAAGCTTCCTCACCATTGGGAATGGACCCACTCTTCTCTTTCTTCTCACAATTCTCTTTCTCTCATTTTTTTTTTTTTTTTTATCATTCCCCTCCTCCTTCTCACTTGGCACTCTCTCACCTTCTTTTTCTTTACTAGGCTCTTCCTCACTAATGCCCGAACCCTCATTTACCTTTGACACTTTTTCCCTACCCTTAGGTTCACTAGGAAGGATAGTCTTATCAATAGCCTTACCACTCCTTAAAGTGGTAATGGCTGAAATATTCTCGTGGCTAGTTGATGGTTGGGTCAAGGGTTCAGTGGAATGCACTTGCCTAGATGGATTGGGTTGAGGTTATACAGGCAACTTACCCTTCTCAGTAAGGGTCAAAGCTTGTGTAAGAAGAGTCAATTGACTCTTGATGTCATCCAAAGTTTTATCAACCCGTGAATTTACCCCCCCTTGGGTTTGAATAAATTATTGGAGGGTATCCTCCAATAGCGTTCGATGTGGGGGGTGATATAAGTTGGGTTAAGTTTGAGGTGGAGGTTGGAATGGTTTCAATTGGGTTGGAAATGATGTGACCGGTGGAGGTTGGTAATGTTGTGGTTGTGATGGTGGAGGAGGTGCTTGGTAACATTGAGGGTTATGATACCCTCCTTGATAAGCTTGGGGATTTGAAGTCCCCTCATTGCACCATCCAAAGTTAAGATGATCCCTCCATCCCAGGTTGTAAGTATTGAAGTAGGGGTTTCCCCCACCTAGATTGTATTGGCCAATAGCATTGGCTTGGCCATGCAAGGCTTCCTTAATCCCCGGGATAACTGAGCACGACATGGTGTCATTCTCTTTGGTCTCACAAACTGCACAATACATTCCCTTAGGCTCTTCACTCCCCACCGAACTTACGTTCTTAAACTCTAAAGCCTCTAATTTTCTCGCCATGGTGGCAAGCCTAGCATTCATATCTCCAATTCATACCCTTGTGTGTTGGGTCTACCTTTGAGATTTTGGGTCCTGGTGGTCGCCCAATCGGGAGCCAAATTAGCGAGATAATCAAAGTATGAATAAGCTTCGTGAGGTTGCTTATCCATAAAATTTCTCGCGCACATAGTCTCAACGAATTGTTTGAGTTGGGGCATTAGAGAAGAGTAAAATATGTTGATGATGTACCATTCGGCAAAGCCATGGTGTGGGCAAGAAACTAAAAGCTCTTTAAACTTCTCCTAACACTGAAAAAATGATTCTCCCAACATAGGAGACAATTGTGAGATTTGGCGTCTAAGCGCCTCCGTTCTATTTTCCGGAAAATTTTTTTTCAAAAACTCCCCTTGAAGAGTTTGCCAAGTGTGGATAAAGAGTGGTCTCAAAGAATTAAACCACGTCTTGGCGGTGTCATTTAAACAAAATGGAAAGAGTTTGAGAAAAAAGATTTCCCGTGGACACGAGTTGTCCATCACTAAGGAGCATGCATCCTCAAATTCCTTTATGAAGGCATAAGGCCTTTCCGAATCTACCTCGTGGAATTGAGGAAGCATTTGCATCATGCCCGGCCTTATGTTCAAGGTGGCATAGTAGGGTAGAATAACAAGGCAAGAACTCGGTGCTTGCCGCAGTGGGTTTAAGAAATCTCTCATCCAGAATTGGGGAGCCCCCATGTCCCCATGGTTGCTCACATAAACCATGTGCTCGATGTAAAGGAGGTTGGGGTAGCAATCCATCTATCGGTGGGTTTTACAAAACATTTAGATTAGGTGGAACAACATTAAGTAGCCTACCTTCATTGTTTATTTCTTCCATAGGAGTAGTACCTAGGTCGACTACTAATGAAATTTTGAGAGAAAGTGTGCTAACCGGTGATGGTGGGTCGACTCGTAAAAGTCGTCTATTGTCAATTCGTGCCCAATGGGACATGCACATGAAATGTACAAATAGTATGCCTCAATCCTAGTTAACACATCATACACAAATAATATATACGCCGGATAACGACTTTTTCTCTCTTTGCAATTTGCTTGTTCCCTCAATTCCCCAGCAACGACGCCAAAATTTGCGTCTGAAGACCGTCCGAATGGTTAGCTCCCCATCCGGACGGTGCTTCCAGATGCACATCAGGCGGCCGTCAGACGCACTTCGGACGAGGAGCCTAAATTTGCCCTACAACCCAGCATTTGAAAGGGGTAAAGGTTATGTTTTGTTTTAGGGTTTAAGCAGCTGGGATAGAGAGAGTAAAAGGGGGAAAGTTATCACGTCACGAAACTCGGCCTATACGGATTTAGGGTGCATGACCAGCTAGTAACTTGGCTGCACAAGGCCGCATTACATAAACTGGTTGAACACCTGTGCATTTATAATTTAAAAAATACATAACTATAGAATTAAACTTTTATAAACGTGAAGTAAAATGTGTGTCATACATAGCAGAGCTGTGCCTAATCTCTAAAATATGAACATACCATAAAATGGGCCTATCGAAGGCAACCACAATTATAACTTTATAATATTACAACATTAGGATCTAGCCCTTATACACGTTACATATCATAAGGCCCGTGGGCCGCAATCCAAATATCCTCATGATGGGCCTCCCTCTAAGACTTTCCTGTTTGGTCACCTGAAAACATTTTTAGAAAACGTAAGCTAATGCTTAGTGAATAACAATGTTGCATGAGCAAAAAATACCATGGACTAGTAGTTATAGCTACATATAATCAATCGGTAAATATTTGCACAGATGGAGCATGGGCATTGTATTAAAACATCATACCGCTTCAAAATATAATATCATAAAGGAGAGGGGTGATGCACAAAACCCATCATAAGCATTTGACATATCTAGATTCTTGTTCTAAAACATAAGTGTGTTACGACCTGACTAATATTTCTCTTCAACGTATATGACAATAGCTGAAAGAATATGCATACATATCATGTACCTAGAAACGTATAAGTGTAAGCTTGAAAACACATGGCTTATACTACCATATTAACATAATTCGTTATTTCTAAAACATAATGTCGAGGAAGCAAGAGACATGTCGAAGCATGCTCCCGCAGTACATGACATAGCTTGTCATTAGTATAACATATCACAAATTGTAAGCATGTGTCTTAACTCATCGTATAGCATTAGACACATCCATATCATCATTCTCAAAATGTATAAGGCGTAACTTTGAGAACATAGGTATCAAAGCGTTATATTGGAACATTATATCATAAACTTTCATAACAAAATATTATAACATTTCAAACATAGTACTGTAGGAGTGAGACATAACGTATAACATGATTTCATAAGGCAAAATATAACTATCATATTTCTCATTCTAGAGCATAAGTGTGATACGTCTCTAAATCAGAACTTGGCTCTGCATTAGTGACCTTCAAGGTCATGTATAGGGTCTTTAGGCTAAGATCTTAGCCACGTACAATATTGCCCGTTTCGGCGCTTCATGTCACGCATATGCCTACCTCACAATTTTAAACGCATTGCGACGGTAACACTTCTCCCTGCCAACTCCCTTAAAAGCACTTCATCTATTTGAGTACGTAGCTCAATACTGTCTGTTCTGGCTCGCACCTGCCTACCCCCCTTTCTGCGGCTTGGTCTCATCCGCACAGTATACATAAGGCTCTTTAGGCCAACATAGTAACCATAAAGGTCACGCATAGGCTCTTTAGGCTAACATAGAAACCATAAAGGTCACGCATAGGCTCTTTAGGCCAACATAGTAACCATAAAGGTCACCCGTAGGAACTTTAGGCCAACATAGTAACCATAAAGATCACACATAAGCTCTTTAGGCCAACAAAGTAACCACAAAGGTCACGTGTAGGCTCTTTAGGCCAACATAGAAGCCATAAAGGTCACGCGTAGGCTCTTTAGGCCAACATAGTAACTATAAAGGTCACACGTAGGCTCTTTAGGCCAACATAGTAACCATAAAGCTCACGCCTAGGCTCTTTAGGCCAACATAGCAACCATAAAGGTCACGCATAGGCTCTTTAGTCCAATATAGTAACCATAAAGGTCACGCATAGGCTGTTTTAGGCCAACATAGTAACCATAAAGGTCACACGTAGACTCTTTAGGCCAATATAGTAACCATAAAGATCACGCATAGGCTCTTTAGGCCAACATAGTAACCATAAAAGTCATGCATAGACTTTTTAGGCCAACCATAAGAGTTAGGCTCTGTTATAGTGACTGTAAAGGTCACACATAGGCTTTTTAAGTCAATCATAAGAGTTATGCTCAGTTGTAGTAACCATAAAGGTCACATCTAGACTTTCAAGCCAAGCGACGTCTCCCAACAGGGCAATAGATTATTTCATGTCCCCTACTGTAGGACCATCGTTGCTAGTTTAAGGTCTTGCCACGAAAGACCTTACATGTCGATGGTTTATTTCATGTCCCCCATCTTATGACTATTGGGCTAGATTAAAGTCTCGCCACGAGAAGACCTTACATGGAGTTTAGGTTAGGAATCTTACATCTATTCTATGTAAACGTTCTAGTCCATGGGTTGCAACTCATATCATAGGTAAGGTTCATATATAATTCAAAGCATGCCATTTATATTCGAACGTAGTCATTGAGGCATTGAAATAAATAGAAAGAATGTATGAAACATAATTGAACTTGAAAGCATTTAGAGAGTAATAAGTCTTACTCATGGCATATCGTTACTCACCTCTCTCCGATAGAATGAGTGGTAGACAAAGTGTTCCTACACAAAATGTACTTAGAAGTATGGAAATATCAATACAAGACTCCAAGGCAAAGCAATAACACGTAAACTGAGACTAAGCACATAAGTTCCTTAACCCCGACTCATCAACACCTTACTCTCACAACGGAAGAGAGCAATGCTAAACTCTAGGACAAAACCCTAACATAAAATGACAGCACAAGGTTGAGGGTGAAGTGTGAAACCCGGAACATCGATCCTTTCATCGCGTCCCAACCATCCCACACAAAGGATTCTCACACAAGGCTAGTTCCATATGAACCTAGGCTTAAAGACCTTTAGTTTGAAATGTCATGGATTAAAAACACATTTCAGGTGAAGAAGTAAGGTCTCATGAAGAATGGGGTTACACTATAGAAAAATAAGGTATTTGGGCATAGTTTTGGGTCAATTTTAAACTTCAATATCTCTCAATATATAATGAATTATAGAGCAAAATTTATATGGGTACAAAGCTCTGTGTGTCTGGTTTCTAACGCTTCAAATGGTGCATCAATCTGAGTTTTGTAGATAAAGTTATACCCATTTTACTAAATAGTGCCGAAGGTGGCAGACCGTTTGAACGCCCAACCGGGAGTTCGAACGCTCAGGCAAAATGAACTAGGAGTTCAAACGCCTAAATTGGAGTTCAAACTCCAAAAAGAAAATTGGAAAAACCCCTTCTCTGACGGATCGAACTCTCCCTGGTGGAGTTTGAACACCCAGGCTTATTTCCCACCGTTTGAACTCCATATCCAGAGTTCGAATACCCAGTTCTGGACAACACTCAAAGTTGAACCAAAACACAGCCAAAACTCCTCCAAACACAACCAAACCTTCTCAATACTCTTAGGGATCAAATATTAGCCCATGAGAATGATAATAACTCAAAATAGGGGAGAGAGAACAATAAAAACAAAGGGATCTAAAGAAAGAATCCAAAACCCTAACATTTCACATATTTGGGGATTTTCATCCCACCACTCTTAATCTTCGACAAATGAGCTTTAAGCTCTCTAAATCAAGTAATTGGGACCCAAGGGGTCCTCCAATTTTGACAACAACACCCCTAAGTACATATATACAAAAACCCAACACAACTACAAGGATAGATACACATGTATATGCAACTTTTAGAGAGAGAATGAGACCTTACCTTCCTCAAGCTTGTCCAAGTCCTCCAATGGCCTCTTTTGATTTGGGTTGAAGCTCTCCAAGCTCCTCTTCTCCTTTTTCTTCTTCTCCTTCTCCTCCCTCTCCCTCTCCACCTAATTGGTGTGTGTGTGTATGTGTGTGTGTGTGTGTGTTTGGGTGTGTGTATATGTTATGTATATAAGGTGATACACATGGGAAATAATCCCATGTGTCTCACCCTATAGGCTTAAGTTACAACATGACTTTTAATTGGTCAACTTGACCCAAATGTACATTAGAATGATCTAAAATTTAAAAAAACATATAAATAGGGGAATTAATGGGTTCAGGGTACTACATCCTTCCTCCCTTAAATAAGTTTGGTCCCCAAACTTGATACAAGCTATCATTCAAATAAAATGGGATACACTTCCCAAATTTCAATCTTCTGAGCCATTGAGGGTCTAGACAATTCATCAAGTGGGATATTAGAAATTCCCAAACAACATGGATGTCTTCCAAGAGCGGTGGAGAAACCTGTGTGTCAAAAACGCTACACAAGAATGCACGATTCCCTTTTTGAATTAAACGACATGCTTGCATAGATGAGATGAGATAAGGAGGGGGCCTGACACCAACTCCCTCAAATACAAGTCCCGAATGGTTAGAAGAATGAAACACGACCCGTTTAAGCTCATAATCAATGATAGCGCGGTGAGAGGACAACCAATCCATTCCTAAGATGACATTAAAGCCGTGCATTTCTAGGGAATGAGGTTTAAAAACATGGGCATGTCATTAACAAGAATTTCACAAGAATTATAAATCCTATCACATAATAAGGAATCCCCAGATGGCAACGATACTACCAAAGCATAATCAAGGGGTACCGGAGATGTATACAAGTATTGAGTAAAGAGATATGAAACAAATGAGTGCGTAGAACCAAAATCGATAAGGACGTGTGAAGGTCAACCACAAATAGGGAGTATACCTGACACTATGGAGTTTGCAGCTGAAGAGACTGCCAAAATTTTGTATTTCTAGGATCAATAATTTAAGGTTTTCTTGTTATAGAACATGAGATTTTATGGGAGTAATGAATAGGTACGAATAAAACAAAAGAGGAAATAAAAAAAAAAGTAGAGAAAGGTTATATAAAACTATATACGAGTCATCACTCCCCCACTTTTTGTATTTCCTTAATTAAATTTTGTTTGATTAGGGCGAAATTCCTTAAAAACCCCCGCCTTCTTTAAAATATCCTGAACTGTTTCTGTAGGTTGAGCACCCCTTTCAAGGAAATATAGAATAGCAGGAACATTTAAATAAGTTTGATTCTTTATCGGATCATAAAAACCCACCTTCCGAAGATATCTTCCTTCTCTTCGGGATCGAACATCAATTGCAACGATTCGATAGACGGCTCATTGGGATAGATGTAGATGAATAATACCCCCCCTAGAAACGTATAGGAAGTTTTCCCCTCGTACGGCTCGAGAAAAATTATTCGAAGTTGTTTCCTGGTGTAAGTGCAAAAGCTTGGCCTTGCCGTGGTCGGTTCTCTCTCCTGTTTGCTATGGATTGCTGAATTGAGACTGATGCTGACACCCCAAATCCCTGTGCTCTGTTCTTCTTCAAACAATTCTTCACTTGGTAACCCAACTTGGCCGCCCTCGAAATAAAAGAAACAATCAAGTACATAACATAGTACAATACGTAATACACCTTGGCACGTCATTATACACGTAGCATACACATACATATATATATATACACATAGCACATACTCAAGTCAAACCTAGAATCCTACCTAGACTGTCGCGCCCAGATTTTTTGCACTCGAGAAATACTCACACAAGCGGGAAAAATGTTGTACTCTCTCATTAGAACTCACCCTCCTAAAAGAATGAGTGCGACTAGGTTCGAATTAAAAATTGATTTGAATAAAGGGCTTTTGAAAAAGATTCGGAGTCGCCACCTAACTTGATTAAGGTGAGTTAGGTCACCTAAAAACTAAGCATAATCCGAAAACTACACTTAGGGTTTTTGAAAAAAAAGGTTTTGAAAATATCTCCTCAATAGAGGGTTTTTAAGAAAACAGGTTGTTTGGCAACCTTTGGAAAACATTTAGCCCTTTTTGAAAAACAACTCCTTTTGGTCTTTGAAATCAGTGATTCTAGGTTCAGAGGTTGGTTACGTGTAGGGAAGACGCACTAAGCTATCATCCTACCCCGCCCTTTCGGTACCTACATGTCAATCTACCCTAGATTCACCTATGAGAGTCTTTAACTAACATGTGTTCAACCCTATTCACTTTAAAAAAAATAATGTTTGAAAAATATGATGCATGATATGCAAGTGCAATAGAAGAGAAATGAAAAATAAATTTGGAAACTGATTGATTTGAAAATAGATTTGAAGAGATGGAATTGAAATTGGAAAGTTTGAAAATTTGGAAATAGAAATTTGAAATTGGAAGTTTGGAAATAGATTGGAATTTGAGATTTGAAAAGATTTTGAAAATCACACCCATGAGGGTGGAATTGAAAGTTTGAAAAGTATTGTGACCGCACCTATGAAGGTTGCCTACGTATCCCTTTGGGGGAATCAGGTTAGTTGTAGTTCAGACAAGAGTCCGATTGAAAAGAGATTGATTTGAAGAGAGAGATTGGATTGGAAGAAACAGATTGTATTGAAAATTAGATTTGATTTGAGATTAGAAAAGGAGATTGGAAATTGAAATTTTGGAAAAGATTGGACTTTGATTTGAAAAGATAGATTTGGACTTGTTTTGAAAAAAAGAAGGTTTGAGAAAACCTAGACTTAGGAAAGAGAAGAGACTTAGGAAAGATTTGACTTGGCTTGGAAGATTTGGAAAGGTTAGATTTTAGGAGATGTTCTAATTAGGAAATGTCCGATTTAGGAAAGTTTCGAGTTAGGAAAGTTTCATTTTTGGAAAGTTTTGAAATGGGAAAATATTGAATTTAGAAATGTTTTGAATTAGGAAAAGTTTGAATTTAGGAAAGTTTTGAAATAGGAAAGTATTGAATTTAGAAATGTTTTGAATTAGGAAAAGTTTAGTTTAAGAAAGGCTTAGAATTTGAAAAGTTTCAAGTTAAGAAAACTTTGAATTTTGGAATGTTTTGAAAAAGGGAAGTTGTGAATTTGGAAAGTTTTGAAAACAAGGGAGTTTTGAAAATAAGAAAGTTTTGAGTTTAGAAAGTTTCGGATTTGGACAGATTTGAAATTTAGAAAATTTAAGGTTTAGAAAATTTTAGAGTTTGAGTTTTAGAAAATCTTGAGATTAGGAAAGGTTTGAGTTTAGAAAAGGTTTGAAAACATAGATTTGAAAAGTTAAGATTTGAAAAGAGGGTAGAATTAGGAAAGGATTGAATTAGGAAAGATTTGAAAGTTGAGTTTTAAAATTTAGGAAAGATTTTATGTTCAAGTTTTGGGAACTTAAGGTTTAGGAAAGTGGAAGTTCATGAAGGATTTAAATTAGGAAAGAGTTGGATTTTATTTCTAAAAGGGAAGGTTTGATTTTGTTTCAAAAAACGGAGGATTGGGTTTAATTTCCTAAACGGGAAGATTTGATTCGGTTTCCTAAATAGAAGATAGGATTTTGAAAGGATTTGGAAAGGGGGATCCTAGAAACCCTAGATTTGAAAAATTATAGTTTTGACGTAGAAAAGAGGTTTTGGAAACGTGTATCGTTTGGATGTGAAAACAAGGGGTTTTGGAAACCTAGGTTTGGGGCAAAGTTTGAAAACCATGATTTTGAAAAGAAAATTAGGATTTCCTAATTGTGGGTGCTAGGGCTTGACTTGGGCTTCTAAAGAAAGAGGATTTTTGAAAAGTACGTTTTTGGAAACGAGTTTTTGGAAAGTGCGGTTTTTAAAAATATGAAGGTTTTCTAGAAAGGAAACCTAGGGAGGAGTTTTTGGAAAGTGTGTTTTTAGAAACGTAGATTTTAGAAGGAAAATCCTAGAAGAGAATTTCTAGAAGGAAGATTTTGGAAAGAGTGTTTTTGGAAAGATTTTTGGAGAGAGTTTTTCTAGGAAGGTTTTTGGTAAAAGATTGTTGAAGAGAGTTTTTGGAAAGATTTTTGGGGAACGTTTTTAGAAAGTGGATTTCGAGGAGAGGATTTTGAAAAGAAGTTGAAAAAGGGAGTTTTGAAAAATAGATTGTGGAAGGGAGTTTTGAAAACAATTTTGGAAAGGAGAGTTTTAGGAAAGTGTGTTGAAAATGAGATTTTTAGGAAGAGGGATTTGAAAAGAGAATTTTTAAAAGGTGTAAAAACGTCTCACTTTCCTAAAGCAATTCTAACCATAGGAAGGCCAGAACTACTTTAGGAAAACGGTTTTGAAAATAACAAGATTTGAAAATATGGACCGTATTGGTCACTTTAGTGTAACACTTTCCTAAAGCAACCCTAGCCATGGAAATGCTAGAATCACCCTAGAATTGTGGTTTTGAAAACAAGTTTTTGAAAAAGAGATTTTGATGCAATTTTGAAAACAAGTTTGAGAACGATTTTGAAAACAACTTTGAAAACGAATTTTGGAAGATGCAAGACTATGATATGCACAATGCAATTTGGGGTCGTGAGCATACAAGGCTAAGGTTTCACCACATAATCAAGGAGGCCGGACCCACGTGGTCTCTGGTTAGACTAGAAGAAAGCCCCCGACACGGTGACTCTCCAACAGCCCAATCCTACACATGGATCGGGAATCCCCTTGTTTCAAGCATGCAAAGAAAGGGGGGAAAGAGATGAGGGATTAAAATAGAGAAAACCCAAGTGGGTTAGGAGAGAGAAGAGAGAGGGGGGGAAGTGCGAAAATTTAAATAGAAAGCCTACCGTATGTCTTCTTTATTTTGCGTGCCTTGCTTGTCTTCAATCTTCGGTCTTCATCTTGATCTTCTTCTTCAACCTTCAAGGGTTGTCTTCACGCTTTAGATGGCAGCTCTTCAAGTCTTCAAAAGATGGTTGAAGGCTAGTGTATGAGTGTATGGGGATGTATAGGAGTGTATATGAGGCTAGGGTTTAGTGTAGGGTGGCTAGGGTTTGGGAAACCTAAGGAAACTAGGGTTTTGGAGGTGCTCGAGCTCTGTATATCGAAATATATGATTTTTAAGTTGAGTTTGCGGACCCCTTTCACGTTGAATGAGGCTCTATATTTATAGAGGTTGGACAAACCCGGCACCTGTTGCAGTGGCGCTAGGGCAAACTTTCTTTTGGCGTTACTAGGAGTGGCGCTAGGCCAATTCTTGGCTTGGCGCCACTACTAGTGGCGCCAGCCAGTTAGGAAACTTTATAAGTCAGCAAGCAACGTATCTTTGACTAGATTTGGGCGCCTGTACTAGTGACTACCATACAAGTTTTAGCCTGCCTTCACTAGAAATGACTCCGGAAAGTTCGGGAATGATTTGAAGGAGCCGGGAATGACCCAGAAGGCCAAAAAGGAGTAGAAACATTTAAAATAGTGTCTTGGAGGTATTTGACTTAAAAAGTGAGCATAAGATGTGTCGAAAAGGTTGACCGGGCCTTTAGGGGCAAAACGGTCAATCAGATTGGGAAGCTGCCAGGGCAAACTCGGACTGTCTCGGAAGAAGACTTGGGATCTGGAAACATTATTTAGAATATTCCTAGAGGTTGCCAGTTTGATTCCCAGAGCCGGCGTGGTCGGAAAAGGAGACCGGCCCACCAGGGGCAAAACGGTCATTTTGTACCGGGTTTGCCGGAACTGACTCGGAATGATCCGGAAAGGTAAAGAAAGATTGAGAACACTATAAAAAGTAGTCTCAGGAGGTTACCGGTTTGATACCCAGAACCGGTGTGGTTGGAAAAGGAGACCGGCCCTTTAGGGGCAAAACGGTCATTTTGTACCGGGTTGGCCAGAATTGACTCGAAATGATCCAAAAAGGTAAAAGGAGGTTGAAAATACTATAAAAAGTAGTCTCAAGAGGCTACTGGTTTGATACCCAGAGCCGGCGTGGTCGGAAAAGGAGACCGGCCCACCAGGGGCAAAACGGTGATTTTATACCGGGTTTGCCGAAACTGACTCGGAATGATCCGGAAAGGTAAAGAAAGGTTGAGAACACTATAAAAAGTAGTCTCAGGAGGTTACCGGTTTGATACCCAAAACCAGTATGGTTGGAAAAGGAGACCGGCCCTCTAGGGGCAAAACGGTCATTTTATATCGGGTTGGCCGGAACTGACTCGGAATGATCCAAAAAGGTAAAAGGAGGTTGAGAATACTATAAAAAGTAGTCTCAGGAGGCTACTGGTTTGATACCCAGAGTCGGTGTGGTTCCCGGGGCGTTCGAATGCCCAGGGACAATACAGTTATTTAGCATCAAGTGGGCCCTACGGGCCCGAGAAGCGACTGGTGGACTAAATTCAAGTTAAAAAGGCGGGCTTAGAGTCTAAATATGCATGTGATGTGTGAAAGTGAGCTTGGTCAGCTCGGAGATTGCCGAGCGGGCAAAAATGGGGTGCTTACAACTGCCCCTCTTTTTTTGTCTTTGCTTGTCAAAGACAAAACGATAAAGTAAGAGCCCCATGTTGACCACGAGGCGATCGGAGGGACATGGAAATAATAAGAATTCAAAGAACAGTTACCTCGAGTAGCTGGTCGATGCTTGGTATTCATCTGGTAAAAATGATACTCTTCTGGGGAATTAATGCTCCTTGAATTGGCACTCCATCTGGCAGAACTATGCTCCTCTGGGGGAATTGACGCATCCTAAACTAGCACTCCGTCTGGCAAAACACTGCTCCTCTAGGGAAGTCCAAGACTGATTTTTGACACTTCTTAAACCGGCACTCCGTCTGGCGAAACGCTGCTCCACTGGGGAAGTCCAAGGTTAACTGCTGATACCTCTTGAACTGACACTCCGTCTGGCGAAACGCTGCTCCACTATGGAAGTCCAAGGTTGACTGTTGATAACTCTTGAACCGGCACTCCGTCTGGCGAAACGCTGCTCCACTGGGGAAGTCCAAGGTTGACTGCTGATACCTCTTGAATCGGCACTCCGTCTGGCGAAACGCTGCTCCACTGGGGAAGTTCAAGGTTGACTGTTGATACCTCTTGAACCGGCACTCTGTCTGGCGAAACGCTGCTCCACTAGGGAAGTCCAAGGTTGACTGCTGATACCTCTTAAATCGGCACTCCGTCTGGCGAAACGCTGCTCCACTAGGGAAGTCCAAGGTTGACTGCTGATACCTCTTAAATCGGCACTCCGTCTGGCGAAACGCTGCTCCACTGGGGAAGTCCAAGGTTAACTGCTGATACCTCTTGAACTGACACTCCGTCTGGCGAAACGCTGCTCCACTAGGGAAGTCCAAGGTTGACTGTTGATACCTCTTGAACCGGCACTCTGTCTGGCGAAACGCTGCTCCACTGGGGAAGTCCAAGGTTGACTTCTGATACCTCTTGAACCGGCACTCCGTCTGGCGAAACGCTACTCCACTGGGGAAGTCCAAGGTTGACTGTTGATACCTCTTGAACCGGCACTCTGTCTGGCGAAACGCTGCTCCACTAGGGAAGTCCAAGGTTGACTGCTGATACCTCTTAAATCGGCACTCCGTCTAGCGAAACGCTGCTCCACTAGGGAAGTCCAAGGTTGACTATTGATACCTCTTGAACCGACACTCCGTCTGGCGAAACGCTGCTCCACTGGGGAAGTCCAAGGTTAACTGCTGATACCTCTTGAACCAGCACTCTGTCTGGCAAAATGCTGCTCCACTGGGGAAGTCCAAGGTTGACTGCTGATACCTCTTGAACCGGCACTCTATCTGGCGAAACGCTGCTCCACTGGGGAAGTCCAAGGTTGACTAGGGAGGTCGAGGGTGGGCCATTGCCCCATTCCTTGCTTTTTGTCGGCTAGGGAAGTCTGAACTTGCTGAGGTGTATGCCAATGTTGGAGATGTCTAAGGTTACTTGATCGCAGGATGGCTTTTTAGCTCCATTTTGTACTTTACCTTGTTCCTTGTTTCCTATTTGGGAGAGAGAGAAAGACATAGGGTGAGTTTTGTACAAAAATAATTTAAAAATGCCATTGTAAAGGGTGAACGCATGTCATATATATATATATATATATATTTTCATGACTGCACATGAGATTAAATGCATGATCTATTTTTATGAATGCTCATAGTTTAGATAAGAATATAATTGAATGCGTATCCTACTTTTTATAACTGCACAGGTTCACGCAGAAGTGGAATTGAATGTATGCACATATAGGAATGGGATTGAATGCAATGTCCTCTTTTTTTTTTTTTGGTGATAAATGCACGGATTTATGCAAGAATTGAATTAAATTTACGACCTACTTCCTTACAAATGAACAGGTTCATACAGGAGTGCAGTTGAATGCATGAATATATACACACTACACAAGAATCCAAATGGATGTACAGGTTATACATGTCACGGATGTATCAGTATTACATGTGTATAAACTATTTACAAAGAAAGCCCCAGGATTGCCCCTTGGGCCCATACTCTCAGGATTCTGTTCCTTCTCAAGATTCTGCCCCATTCAGTTTTGCCCCATTCATATCGGGGTGTGATAGCATTTGCACCATTCTCCAGGGATCTTGACCTTTTGGTTTGCTATCTTATCCCTACTTTCTACAAGGTTGCTGTTTGGGGTTTTTCTGATCTCGCTTGGTTTTCTCTCTCAGATCTCCAAAATGCCACCATGGCTCGAGTGACAACTCGCATGCCCTTTGCAGAGCGATAAACAGCTAAGCCCTCAATCTGAGAAGACTTCTGTTAGGACCGTAATGTAGGCTGGGTTTAGGGGTTGGAAGAAATAAAGAGATATTCAGGCTCAAAGATCTTCTTTTAGTGGGTTTTTTAAACCGAAACCATCTGAGCACAACTTGGAGCATGAGATTGCCCCTTGCATTTCCTTCCAATTCTCCTTTCTCACCCTACTTGTCTTGGTATTGTTCAGGCTTATTTGGACTAAGCAATTTTCTCTGATCAGAGAGGACTTTAATTCGGACCGTAATGTAGGCTAGGTTAAGGGGTTTATGAATGAAAAGGATGTGCAGGTTCAAACTTGACGTTACTTCCAGTAAGGTTTAGATCCGCACCATCCTTGGTTGGTCTTCCAGTGAGGTTTCATCCCCTAATATCCTCCTCTAGCTTTAGAAACATATCTGGCTCATTTAGATCAAGCAATCTTTCTCAATCAGAGTGGACTTTAGCAGGGTTGTAATGTAGGCCATAGGTTAGGGTTTAACAAGAAAGGGTAAAGGCTCAAACCTATTTCTTCTACTGGGTTTCTTTGTAACCTAGGATCACCTTTAGATTTCCTTATTGCTTTTGACCATATACTTCTCACAGTGAAAACGACTCCTTTCTTTCACCCTTTCCATGTGCTTTTTGAGGGAAACATGACTTCCTTCTCATTTGATCTTCTTATTATGCTTTTGAAGATGACTCAATCATGGTTTTCTTCAGGCCTTTCTTTAGATAGATTTTTCTCCCTTTTTTTTTTTTTTTTTTTTTTGGTTTGGCCTCTTGCCTCTTGGCGACTCCCTTTCTTTACCTTGTCCTTTCTTTTCTTTTATGGAACGACTAATTCTTCGATCCTTTTTCTTTAGACCTTTTCCTTGGCAGTTCAATCTACCCAATGTGGGTGGTGATCCCTAGGTTGGGTTTTTTTTTGGGAAAAGGATAGATGGCTCAACAGGTTTGGCAAGGGGTTGCTTTTGACTGTATGGGAAATGAAACGATGGCCTCTCTTCATTTTGAATAAGATTGCTTGATCCATAGAGCCTTCACGTTACTTCAGCTTGATGGTCGATAGCGTTCTTTGCCAGATCTTCTGCTGCCTGACTGCCCCAGTGTGGGGGGATGGTTTCGGATCAAGGTTGAGAAAAAGAAAACTTCCGCTTCCTGCGAGGCACTAGTGGTTTAAGCAAAGGAAATATTTTTGTGTATGGTAATAGAATTGAGGGCCTCTAATCATTTCAAATTGAATTGCTTAGTCCATAAAGCCTTTGTACAAAATTTAGACAATATTTCTAGAGATGATGTGTTTTGGCCAGTGAATCCCTACATATTCTATCAAATCAACTACTCTGTGCTTACCCCAGTGTGGGGGATGGTTATTGGTTTGGGGACATCTGAATAAAAATCAGTTACGGCTCTAGTGGGCTGAGCAAGGGGTAGTGTTTATTTAGGATAAATAGAACAATGACTTCTCATCATTTTGGGGACTCGGCTACCCATCGCCTAGCCAGGATATCATGCAAGTGTCGCCTTTTCAATAGAATTCGCACCTCTTTGTTGAGATTGCCTTCCTCCTTGCTCTCACTCTCTCTCTCAGTCTCTCAAAGGTTTTTACCCCTTTTAAATGGGTTGCCCATGCTATCACATCCTTTAAATCGAGTCATTTACCAGAATGGGGAAGAATCCCTAAAAGTAATAATCGTCCACAAGAGTATGAGACAAAGGGGTTGAACTAGAAACTACACCTTTTCATTTAGAAATATGATTACATGGCATGCAATGTTTATTTAAAAAAGATATGTAAGAAATAGAGAGAGATGAAAAGAAAACAGACGAATTTTATGAAAACTTTCCTTTTTATTGCACTTTAGAAAAAGCCCTTCAGAGAGGTCCTAGAATCACACCAATTTCCTCTATGCTTCATCGCGTGGTTCCTCCCTGTCGCACCCAGATTTTTTGCACTTGAGGAATACTCACACAAGCGGGAAAAATGCTGTACTCTCTCGTTAGAACTCACCCTCCTAGAAGAATGAGTGCGACTAGGTTTGAATTGAAAATTTGATTTGAATAACGGGCTTTTCAAAAAGATTCGAAGTCGCCACCTAACTTGATTAAGGTGAGTTAGGTCACCTAAAAACTAAAAATAATTCGAAGATTATACTTGGGGTTTTTGGAAAACGATTTTGGAAAACATCCTCAAGAAAGGGTTTTCTTAGGAAAACAGGTTGTTTGGCAACCTTTGGAAAACATTTAGCCCTTTTTGAAAAATAACTCCTTTTTGGTCTTTGAAATCAGTGATCTAGGTTCGAAGGTTGGTTACGTGTAGGGAAGACGCACTAAGCTATCACCCTACCCCGCCTTTTCGGTACCTACATGTCAATCTATCCTAGATTCACCTATGAGAGTCTTTAACTAACATGTGTTCAAACCTATTCACTTTAGAAAAAATAATGTTTGAAAAATATGATGCATGATAGGCAAGTACAAGATAAGAGAGAATTGAAAAATAAATTTGGAAATAAATTTGAAAAGAATTTGATTTGAAAATAGATTTGAAGGGATGGAATTGAAATTGGAAAGTTTGAAAATTTGAAAATAGAAATTTGAAATTGGAAGTTTGAAAGTGGATTGGAATTTGAGACTTGAAAAGATTTTGAAAACCACACCCATGAGGGTGGAATTGAGAGTTTGAAAAGTGTTGTGACCACACCTATGAAGGTTGCCTACGTATCACTTTGGGGGAATCAGGTCAGTCGTAGTTCGGACAAGAGTCCGATTGAAAATAGAAGAGTTGATTTGAAGAAGGAGATTGAATTAGAAATTGAAAGTAGAAGAATGAGAGATCAAACTTTGAATGGAGGATTGAAAATTAGAATTTGGAATTTTGGAATTGAAAAGATTGAATTTTGATTTGAAAAGATCGAACTTGGAAGACAGAGATTTAGACTCATTTTGAAAAGACGAAGGTTTAGGAAACCTAGACTTAGGAAAGATAGGAGACCTAAGAAAGACTTGAGATTAAGGAAGATTGGATTGGAATGTTGGATGTGGAAGATTTGGAAAGATTTGAACTTAGCAAAGATTTAGATTAGGGAAGTTTCGAATTAGGAAAATGTTATTTTTGGAAAGTTTCATTTTTGGAAAGTTTCAAATTAAGAAAGTTTTGAATTAGGAAAGTTTTAGGTTTAGGAAAGTTTTGAAATTGGACAGTTTCGAGTTTAGAAAGTTTTCGAAAAAGGAAAGGTTTTTAGATTAGGAAAGTTCCCAAATTAGGAAAGTTTTGAAAATCGAAAAGTTTTGAATTTAGAAATGTTTTGAAAAAGGGAAGTTTTAAATTTGGCAAGCTTTGAAAACAAAGAAGTTTTGAAAATAAGAAAGTTTCGTTTTAGGAAAGGTTTGAAAAAGGAAAGCTTTCAGTTTAGGAAATGTTTGAATTAAGAAAGTTTTGAGTTTAGAAAAGCCTTAGATTTAGAAAGATTTTGAAGTTTCGGAAAGTTTAGAATTTTGAGAGATTTAGGTTTAGAAAGATTTAACTTGAGAAAGTTTCAAATTTAGAAAGTTTTAAATTTGGAAAGATTTAAATTTGGAAAGATTTGAAATTTAGAAAGTTTAAGATTTAGAAAGTTTTAGAGTTTTAGAAAATCTTGAGATTATAAAAGGTTTGAATTTAGGAAGAGTTTGAAAACTTAGGTTTGAAAAGTTAAGATTTGAAAACAGGGTAGAATTAGGAAAGGGTTGAATTAGGAAAGATTTTTATGGTCAAGTTTTGGAAACTTAAGATTTAGGAAAGTGAAAAATTAGGAAGGATTTGAATTAGGAAAGAGTTGGATTTTGAAAGGGATTGGATTTTGTTTTGAAAAAAAGAAAGTTTGATTTTATTTCCAAAAACGGAGGATAGGATCTAGTTTCCTAAACGGGGAGATTTGATTTGGTTTCCTAAAGGGAAGATAGGATTTGGAAAGAGAGATTCTAGAAACCCTAGATTTGAAAAATTGTTGTTTTGACGTAGAAAATAGGTTTTCGAAACATGTATAGTTTGGATGTGAAAACTAGAGGTTTTGGAAACCTAGGTTTGGGGCAAAGTTTGAAAATCATGTTTTTGGAAAGAACATTTAAGGTTTCTTAATTGTGGGTTCTAGAGCTTAACTTGGGATCTAAGGAAAGAGTTTTTGGAAAGTGCGTTTTTAGAAACGAAGGTTTTCTAGAAGGGAATCCTAGGAAGGAGTTTTTGGAAAGTGAATTTGAAGAAGGAATTTTTGGAAAAAGATTTTAAAGAAAAGGAGTTTTGGAAAGTGTGTTTTTGGAAACATAGATTTTGGGAGGAAAAATCCTAGAGGGGAGTTTCTAGAATGAAGATTTTTGGAAAGAGAGTTTTTTAGAAAGATTTTTGGAAGGAGATTGTTGGAGAGAGTTTTTAAAGAAAAGTGAATTTAGGAAGTATTTTTAGCAAGCGAATTTTGGGGAGAAAGAGTTTTTTGGAAAGGAGTGGAAAAAGAAAGTTTTGAATAATAGATTTTGGAAGGGAGTTTTTAGAAAACAATTTTGAAGAAGAGAATTTTAGGAAAGTATGTTGAAAAAAAGATTTTTAGGAAGAGATTTTTGAAGAAAGAGTTTTTTGGAAAGTATGAAAACGTCTCACTTTCTTAAAGCGATTCTAGCCATAAGAGGGCTAGAACCACTTTAAGAAAGTGGTTTTGGAAAACAATAAGATTTGAAAATATAGACCAAAACGGTCACTTTTAATGTAACACTTTCCTAAAGCAACCCTAGCCATGGAAAGGCTAGAATCACCCTAGAATTGTGGTTTTGAAAACAAGTTTTTGAAAAAGAGATTTTGATGCAATTTTGAAAACAAGTTTGAAAACGTTTTGAAAAACAACTTTGAAAACGGTTTTTGGAAGATGCAAGACTATGATATGCACAATGCAATTTGGGGTCATGAACATACAAGGTTAAGGCTTCACCACATAATCAAGGGGGCCGGACCCACGTGGTCTTTGGTTAGACTAGAAGAAAGCCCTCGACACGGTAACTCTCCAATAGCCCAATCCTACACATGGACCGGAAATCCTCTTGTTTCAAGCATGCAAAGAAAGGGGGGGAAAGAGATGAGGGATTAAAATAGAGAAAACCCAAGTGGGTTAGGAGAGAGAAGAGAGAGGGGGGAAGTGCGGAAATTTAAATAGAGATCCTACCTTGTGTCTCTTGTTTATTTTGCGCGCCGTGCAGTCTTCGGTCTTCGGTCTTCGTCTTGATCTTCGTCTTCAATCTTCAAGGGTTGTCTTCAAGTTTTGGATTGCAGCTCTTCAAGTCTTCAAAGGATGGCTGAAGGCTAGTGTATGAGTGTATAGGGGTGTGTATGAGTGTATAGGAGGCTAGGGTTTAGTGTAGGGTGGCTATGGTTTGGAGAACCTAAGGAAACTAGGGTTTTTGGAGGTGCTCGAGCTCTATATATTGAAATATATGATTCTTAGGTTAAGTTTGAAGACCCCTTTCACGTTGACTGAGGCTCTGTATTTATAGAAGTTGGACAAACCTGGCGCCTGTTGCAGTGGCGCTAGGGCAAAATTACTCTTGGCGCCACTAGGAGTGGCGCCAGGCCAATTCTTGGCTTGGTGCCACTAATAGTGGCACCAGCCACTTAGGAAACTTTATAAGTCGGCAAGCAATGTATCTTTGACTAGATTTGGGCGCCTGTACTAGTGACTACCATGCAACTTTTTGCCTGGCTTCACTAGGAGTGACTCTGAAAAGTCTGGGAATGATTTGGTAGAGCCGAGAATGACCCGAAAGGCCAGAAAGGAGCAGGAATACTTAAGATAGTGTTCTGGAGGTAATTGATTTGAAAAGCGAGGCCAAAATGTGTCAGAAAGGTTGATCGGGCCCTTAGGGGCAAAACGGTCAATCAGACTAGAAAGCTGTCGGGGCGAACTCGGATTGTCCCGGAAGAAGACTCAGGATCTGGAAACCTTATTCAGAATGTTCCCGGAGGTTGCCGGTTTGATTTCCAGAGCTGGCGTGGTCGGAAAAGGAGACCGGTCCACTAGGGGCAAAACAGTCATTTCGCACCGGGTTGGCCGGAACTGACTCAGAAAGATCCAGAAAGGTAAAAGAAGGTTGAGAACACTATAAAAAGTAGTCTCAGGAGGTTACCGGTTTGATACCCAGAGCCGGTGTGGTCCAAGAAGGAGACCGGCCCTCCAGGGGCAAAACGGTCATTTTGTACTGGGTTTGCCGGATCTGACTCGGAATGATCCGGAAAGGTAAAGGAAGATTGAGAATACTATAAAAAGTATTCTCAGGACATTACCGGTTTGATACCCAGAGCCGGTGTGGTTCCCGGGGCATTCGGATGTTTAGGGGCAAAATGGTCATCTTGACCGGAAAGTCTCGGAAAAGGTCCTAAGGGTAGTCTGGTCATTTTTCACCGAAGTGAGCTAACAAACACGGGTGTTGACCTAGATTTTGAGTGTTTCCGCCACTCTAACGGCGGTCGTCGTGACACAGGGATTTGTTGCCAATTCCCTATATTGACCTATTTGTGAGTATTTCCGCTACTCTAACGGTTTTGTGTGTTGTTTCGCTACTCGGACTGTCTCGAGGAATAAACTGTCTCGAGAGAGGGATTGGAAAGGGGTCTTACCGTCTCCAAAGAGACGTGCCTGGATTGGAACCGTCTCGAGGAATAAACTGTCTCGAGAGTGGGATTGGAAAAGAGTCTTATCCTCTCCGAAGAGATGTGCCTGGATTGGAACCGTCTCGAGGAATAAACTGTCTCGAGAGTGGGATTGGAAAAGGGATGTATCGTCTCCGAAGAGACATGCCTAGAGTGGAACTGTCTCGAGGAATAAACTGTCTCGAGAGTGGGTTGGAAAGGGGTCTTATCATCTCTGAAGAGACGTGCTTGGATTGGAACCGTCTCGAGGAATAAACTGTCTCAAGAGTGGGGGTGGAAAGGGGTCTTACCGTCTCCGAAAAGACGTGCCTAGATTGGAACCGTCTCGAGGAATAAACTGTCTCGAGAGTGGGGGATTGGAATTGGAAAGGAAAGGACAATGCCCCTAAGGGCATTTTGGTCATTTTGCCTTTATTTGGGCCTGACAGGCCCGCGAAGCGATGGAAAGACGAAATTTGTACCTAGAGAATTGGATTCGATAGGAATATGCCCACAATGACCTGAAAACAAGTCTGGACGGAGTGTAGACTGCCGAGTGGTCAAAAATGGGGTGCTTACAGCTGCCCCTCTTTTTCTGTCTTTGCTTGTCAAAGACAGAAAACGATAAGAGTAAGATTCCCATGTTGACCGCGAGGCAGTCGGAGGGACGGACATTGGAAATCTTTCGACAACGAGGGTCGAAAACAGATAACGGGCCAAAAAGGCCTTTAAAAACGAGCTTCGGCGGGAAAAAGGGCAAAACTGCCCAGAATTTATAACTGGCGCCACTAGTAGTGGCGCTTTTGGCAAAACAGAACTGGCGCCAGGCTTAAAGTTAAAACCAGAAAATTTCTGGTTCGAACAGCCGCGGCATTTTGGAGGGTTTTCGCAAATTCGTGAAGCATTGCGAGGAATCCATCTTGGAGATTGAAGGAGCAATCTTTGGGGACCACGGGTGATTGCCGGAAGGATTCCACGTCACCGGAAAAGTCACCAGAAGGAAGATTTCGCCAGAGAACTTCCAAAAGGTGAGTTTTCAAATTTTGTTGATTTTGATGTGTAGAACTTCGTTTGAATCATGTGAATAGGGGAAATTAATGTTTTGATATGTTTTGAACACTTTGGTGATGTTATTTTTGCATTTTGATGGTTGTTTGATTGAATTTGAATGATTTTTTTATGATTATGCGAAGACGGCTTTCTGCAGGAATAGGAGATTTGTTCCTACAGGCATGGGTATTGGGTTTTCTGGCTATGTTTTTGTGCAATGTGCCTTAGAAAAATGTGTTTAACAAACGTATGAAGTTTCGTGATTTTCTGAAAACTCGGTGAATTTTTTATTTTTTGAAAAGTAGAAAAATATTTAGAAAATTAGAAAAAATTTAGAAAATACAAGAAATTGATGAAATTTTTAAAGTTTGAAATTTGGAAAAAGATTGGAATATTTTTGAAAACATTTGAGGTGATTTTGAAAAATTTTGGAAGCCTTTTGAAAACCCTTGATTTATTTGAAAAATAAAACATGTGTTTTGAAAATTTTGAAAAATTTGAAAAGTGTGCACGGGTGCCATTGTCATGTGATGGTGGCGTTGGAAGGTGCATACTTTATGTTTTGTGTTGATGTCATGGGTGTTGTAGAGGCCATTTTTAAACAGGACTCTGCCGAAATTTTTTTGAAAATTAGGAAAGAGTTGGTTAAAGTTTTAGAAATAAAATCTTTTTTGGAAGGAAAAAGACAGAGAACCCTTAAAACTTGGTTTAAAGTTGGAAAATCAAGATGTGCATGTAAGAAATTTGTTTTGACTTATCATTCAAAGTCTTTTATTTGTTTTGTTTGTGTTAGTTGTTTATTTCATTTTACTGTTATTTAAACTGCATGGGTGGTATATTAACATCACTTACCTTGACTTACTTTTTCAAGATGGCAGATGGTGGTGATGACAGTTCTGAGAGGAGGCGCCGCTCGGGAAAGGCGGCCCGGACAGATTCTGCTGACGGCTCTAGTCGATCCAGAGGTAGTCGACGATCTACCGAACGATCTTCATCTAGCCAGAGCGGGCAGGGGAGTAGATTACCCGTCAACCCTTTTCCTCCAGTTGAGCAGGCTTTTGTCGAGGAGGTTGATGCCGAGGAGGAGGTACCGGGTCTTGGTGATCTGGTGACCGGCTATGGGAGAGCTTCTTCCAGGCATAGGCAGATAGACGCCGACTTGGGAGATCTACAGATACCAAAAGTCCCACCACTTGGGGATCTGGCCTATCATCCTAGTGTATACTCTAGACAGCATTTGCCACCTTCGCAGGTACATACAGCTTTCCGAGGGGCTATTCATTAGGTTTTTGTGACCATGCAGCAGGCTGCCCCATTATACCGCGCCTTCTTGGCAGAGATAGGATTTGGCGCCTTTATAGGATTACAGGCTAACCGCCTGAACCGGCATTTGGTACTGGCACTTGTTGAGAGGTGGTTCGGGGAGACTGGGACCTTCCATTTTGTCGGCTTTGAGTTAGGCCCCACTCCTTTAGATTGGGTGATTATTACAGGACTCTCCTTTGTCTGAGTTGGACTGGGGGTCCTTTTCTTTTGGCTTCTTTCTTCGATCGATGCGGGTTCGAACTTCTTCTCGCTGGGGTAGCATGACTAGCTTTTGGCCCTTCCTTGTTTGGTGGAGTTACGAGTACCTGCCGGTGCGTCGCCCTGCAGTTGTTGAGGATGATCTCTATCCTCGTGCTTTGAGGTGGGCTCGTGACCGGGTAGCCCAGCGATCGAAGATTACTGACTTTGTGACGCTTCGGGCTAACCTGGAGTTGATTGAGGTGAGGGATGTGACCTGGCGGCCCTTCATTGGATCAATCCATTACAAGACAGTCCGGTACCTTGTCCCGCTATCCTTGTCGAGAGTTGCTTTTCTCAGTGATGACACTTGGGAGTCCTACCTTGGAGAGCGGCATTGGCGGCAGTTTCACGAGGAGTTTCGATCAGCAGGAGCTCCACCAGAGTATATGTTTGGAGCCCTGGTGGCGGGAGTGCCTATCCTTTATCAGGAGCGTCAGCCGGGTGCCGAGTTCTTGCTTCCTCCGGATACGGATTACGCTGCGCACTTTGGAGCCCATTCAGTTGGTGCCTTCACCCAGTTTGAGGTAGTAGTCGGCGGGTACGTTGTTGGCCAGGAGGTGGTTGACCTGTGGCACCGAGCCGGAGGATATGTGCCCCAGGCCGAGTTTACTACTGTGAGAGACCAGAGAGACCAGTACCAGATGGAGCGGGACCAGTACCAGGCCGAGGTAGCTTCCCTGACGGCTCGGTTATCTCAAATGGGTGGTGGGGGGGTAAGTTATTCTCTCTTTGCTCCTTATTGCTCTGTTGTTGCTTAGCTCCTTTTGCTTGCTGCTGATTCTGGTTCTATCTTCCCTGCAGGATGGTGGTGCTTCAAGTAGTTACCCCCCTCCTCCGATGCCGAGCTTCAGGGATTTTGATCCAGATGATATCGACTTTGACCTGTGAGAGATGCCCCTTGTGGAGACTTTGATCCTCTTTTGCCCCTGGTCCCTGAGATGTATTGATGTTAGACAGTTTTATTTTGCATAGTTTTGTATAAGGATGGATGTTTATGGTACTTAGATGCTCAAATAGACAGATACATATGATCAGAGGCATGTGATGTATGATGATTTTAGATATATATTACATGAGTTGATGTTGGTGACTTCTATTTCTACAGGGAGTTATGTCCTATATATGCAAAGCTCATGCTGATTTTTTTTTCTTTTTTTAACATATGCACAAGTTAGAAATATGTTAATAGAATGACACAGGGTGCTGTTAGACTTGTAGCCTTGGGAATGGTAACTCCCTCCTCTTCGGGGGCTTAGCCTCTCTTCTAGCCCAACCTTACCTCGATGGGATGATAGCATTTCGTACTTTACTCAACCTCTTGATCGCCCCCAACTCTTTGTCTTAGGGTTAGTGTACAGGGCTATTGGGCTGAGACTCTCGACTCTTGGGGTCTTAGCAACAACTTACCTGACCTTTGGCAGAGCGATAAGTGGCCAGTCATTTCAATCCGAGAAGACTTTGCTTAGGACCGTAATGTAGGCTAGATTATGGGGTTTTAGAAACAACGGGATATGTAGGCTCAAATTCAATGTTGTTTTCAGCAAGGTTTAGATCCAAACTGTTCTTAACCGTTTTTTAATAGGATTAGCATCCTCTTTCTTTTTTTTTTTTTTTTTATAGTTTTGGCAGCGTATCTAGCTCATTTAGATCAAGCAATCTGTTTTCAATCAGAGGGGATTTTACTAGGGTTGTAATGTAGGCCATGGTTTCGGGGTTTTGCAAGAAAGGGTAAAGTCTCAAACCTATTGTACCTACTGGGCTTCCTTGTATCCTAGGATCACCTTTAAACTTCCTTCTCGCTTTTGACCATATACTTCTCAGGGTGAAAATGACCCTGTCCTTTCACATTTTCTACATACTTTTTGAGATAAACATAACTTTCTTCTCTATGCCTTTGAAGTTAATTTAATCACGATTTTCTTCAGGCCTTTCTTTAGAATCATGGTTTTCTTTTTTTTTTCTTTTTTTTTTGGCCTCTTGCCCCTTGGCAACTTCTTTCTTTTGCTTTTTCTTTCTATTTCTTTTTTTTTCTTTTCTTTTATGAAACGAAACAATTCTTTAACCCTTTTCCCTTTAAACCTCTTCCTTTGGTAGCTCAATATACCCAGTGTAGGCGGTGATCCTTAGGTTGGGGTTTTGTTAAGAAATGATAAGTGGCTCAACGAGTTTGGCAAGGGGCTACTTTTGACTGTATGGGAAATGAAATGAGGGCCTCTCTTCACTTTGAATTAGATTGCTTGATCCATAGAGCTTTCAACACTATCCTAGCATGATAGAGGTGGACACTACTCCTAGAGTTTTCAACTATTGTCTGCCCCAGTGTGGGGAGGACAATCTTGGATCAGGGTTGACAAAAGAAATCTTCGCTTTTCGCGAGGCACTAGGGGTTAAGCAAAGGGTATATGAGCATATTTGTTCATTTATTTAGTTATTTATTCTTTATATGTGGGGGAATGAAAGATGGCTCCTCTTCCTCTTGATAAACTGGCCACACATCGCTTAGCCTCAGAGTCTTGCAAGTGCTACCTTTGGGTAGTATCCTCACTCGTCCTTATTCTCTCTCTGGAAAGTTGATCATTTGGCGAGTGGTTAACTCATGCTATCATCCCTTAAAGTTGGATCATTCCATAAGACAAACCATGCCCCTTGCATGGAAAATAGTCACTATTTCCCAAGGAAGACAAGACAACCATAATGGAATAAAAGACTATTATTTGATCATTGTTATTACGAAAAGCATCAAGTTCTTAAGCAATAAGAAAATGTAGACATTAATTTAAAGCTAGAAAGTGAAGGGATAGAAAGAAAGTGGGTGAAAACACCCCTCTCCTGTACGCTTGTGCAAAGAACCCATTTTTAGTATGGCTTTGGGACAATTCCCACATTTTTGATGCTCCATTCGCGACCCAGGTCCTCTGCCAAGGCGAGACAAGTAAAGGTTTCCCCTAGAGCTCCAAAGATGTTGGCACTGTTGATGCGGTTGTCAGCCTCCTTCTTGTTCTTTGCAGGGGGTTCTTCTGTAAACAGGGTGACTAGTTCACCCCCTTCCAATTCGAATGGTTCTGCTCGTTCTCTCGACTCTTCTAGTCCCCAACCCATGTCTTCATAGTTGTACTCAGTTACGGGCCAAGGGTTTTCCAGCAAGTGACTTTTAGCTGCAGCATACTTCGGGTGTAGAAATTCATCACCCCACCCATCAGCAACTATGTTTTTAGTAGTCTCATCTTCCAGGAACATCAGCTCCTCAATGGGCTAGTCGGACGCATCTGGCACTTCATCAGGGTTATGGAGATAGATTGGGCATAATAGGAGATCCTCTTCCCAGTCATCTTCTTCCTCGATCTCCCAATCATCCTTATAGTCCTCGGCCTTAGGCTCGTCAAACACTCCCTCGCCCTCCACTTCTACTAGTATCATATTGACGGTGTGATCTGGCAGAGGGTTAGCAGTCACGTTGGGAGTGGGAGCAGGTTTTACTAGCTGCTGATCAATAGTCTTATTATCGATCAGGTCTTGGATCTTGTGCTTGAGAGCAAACCAGCTTTCGGTGTCATGCCCCTGACCACCTGAATGATATTCACATATAAGAGCGGCATTAAAGGTTGGAGGCAAAGGGCTTGGCAACGGGCGAGCAGGTACAGGCTTCAAGATGTTGTTTTTCAAAAGGCTATGGTACGCCTCAGTTTGGGTGCAGGCTAAGGCGTCGAAGGTACGGGTACGTCGAGCAGGTCTATTGAAGTTGGGTCGTGCCCCATCGGGACCATAGTTCGGGGTTGGAGCAGGCATGGTCAAGGTAGGTAAGGGCAGAACCTGGGGTGATTGGAGCGGAGGTCGGTATTGAGGTGGTTGGCTAGGCAGAACAGCAGACACTTCAATTTCCTTCCTGATCGTGCCCCTTGTAGTAGCCACCTTCTTGGCTATGTTGGTGGTATTTTCTCCAGTCTTGGCGTAGGGATCTGTGATTCTTCCTGTCTTGAGGCCGTTTTCTATCATTTCCCCCTGCATGATGAGTTCGGAGAAGCTTTTTCCCATGCTTGTGCAGAGCTTCTCATAGAATATACCTTGGAAAGTATGTACGAACAGTTGTACGTACTCCTTATCCTCTAACGGGGGATTAACTTGTGCAGCGGCCTCCCTCCATCTCAGGGCATATGCTTTAAAGCTCTCCTTCTCACCCTTGCTCATTGTCATCAAGGACCATCGATCAGAAGTGGGGTCGATGTTGTGACGGTATTGGGCTTTGAACGCGTTGCCTAGCTCCATCCACGTTGTGTTCTTCCTTAAGTCCAGACGAGCGAACCATTGCAGAGCCGACCCTGTGAGGCTGTGTTGGAATAACTGCATGAGGAGCTTTGGGTCGTTGCCATGTCCACTTAGTGCTCCCGCGTATAGGCAAAGATGAGCAACGAGGTTACCGGTACCGTCATACTTCTGGAAGTCAGGCATTTTAAATTTAGCAGGTCTTGGATGGTCGGGGAAGAAACACAGTTCATCATAAAAAGTGAATCCATAAGCATCATGGCCATGGAGACTTCGCAATAAATCCTCCAACCCTTGGATTTTCAGACTGAGAGGGTCTAGAGGGGCCTTCTTTATGACGGGTGAAAGCAATATGGTCTCTTCTTCTTCAGTATTGACCCTTTTGGCATCTTCTTTAGTTTTCCCAGCACTGTCGGACTGAAGCATGATCCTTGGATTAGCGGGTTCATGGTCTTTAGATGAAGTCATTGATGATGACGGGACCGCAGTAGCATCCTTCATGGCCAGAGTTTGAATGAGTTTGAGCATCTCATCCATCTTAGTCCTCATTTCATTAACTTCCTCTCGAGAGACTTGAGAGGATTCTTCAGGGTTAGCAACCATCAGTGATGCTTTGTGCCGAGTGATAATAGGATCCCTAGGTGGATGTTGCACTTTCTTGGGACCAATGTTGACTCAGTGCAAGGTGACTTCTGTAAATAGAAATAAAAAGAAAAAAGAAAAAGACAAAAACACAAGTCACAAGTTAGTTTTTGGTTTTTAGAGAACTTTATGCAATGCATGTCCTAGGGTTGCCCCTGCTTGAGAGGGAGACTAAACATGATATATTGGCTCACTTTTGGAGATAGGGGATTTGCCCCTGTATGCAGACACTTTACCGTCAAGTGGGAACCTTCAATTATCCATGCATTCATTCATAAAAATAAAGAAGTGCACTAAATTCTAGGTTTGAAATACATTTTAATAGGGGGAGGGGGAACATTTTCCTTTGGACTTCCACCTATCTATTTTTACAAAACGAAACCCTAAACTACTCTTGAGTCTTCGGATTCGCCTTCCTTGGATTTGATGTCGAGGAGGTCACTAAGAGACCTTGTTGATTGATTGCCCCTTGTCTTCTTGGCAATTCTATCTCCGTGAGCATAGAGGGATTGGGGCCCCTCTTATGGAATGAATTGAGATGCATGCCATGAGTCCTTAGGGTTACGCGGGAACCCTTAGGGTTTGGGTAGGTTTAATGCAAGGGAGAGTGACGTTGGTGTCACTCTCAATGGGTTGATCATATGCATGAGAATGCAGTGACTTGAGTTACTTGGAACTCTTGTCTTGACATGGAATATTAAATGCATGAACATGAATATGTAAAAAGTATAAGGAGAGAAGGTACAATTGAAGTAAACATGCATGCATGAATAGTTAGACATGCATTATAACAGTATAAATACAAGCATTATAACAGCAGGAATAGACAGGTATAAATGAAAGTAAGAGCAGTCGCCCTTTCCTCCGTGATTTTGAAAACGGTGCTCGTGTCTTAAATTCGGCAGAGGTTCGGCTATGCATGGTGTCTATATGAGTATGAGGTTGAGGGTTGACTAATGCGTCCTAAAAAGGCTCGGTCCCCGGATCTTCAAACCTAGGCCCACTCCCCGAGGTGGTGCTATGATCGGTTGGTGATCCGAGCGGGGGAACCATTAAGAGGCCATAGGCGAAAAAACTGACACAGCATATTGCCCACAACCAATATACTGTTCCCCCTTTCTAACTAGAAAGGACATATCAGGGTATGCAAGTATGCAGAATGCAAGTGCACATGCAGTGTGTGTGTGATTTTTAAAAGTGGAGGAAAGGGCCCAACAACTCCCATTCATCCTGTACATCACATTCATGCAAAGCAGTTAATAAAATTTAAACAAAATATGTACCTACAAAACAAAGATGCGAGTGTTAGTATGTTGATGAGAAACATAATACAAGATAATATGAATAAATGCATGCTTTTGTTTTTTTTTTTTTTTGAAAACAATTTTGAAATTTTAGTTTTGAAGATTTAAAGTGAATAGGATTGAACCAAGTTAATTGAAGACTCTACATGGGTGAAGGGTAAAGAGACATGACTAACGGCCTAACCCTCTAAGTCTCTCCAGCAGAGTCGCCAGCTGTCGCGCTCAAATTTTTTGCACTCGAGGAATACTCACATAAGCTAGAAAAATGCTGTACTCTCTCGTTAGAACTCACCCTCCTAGAAGAATGAATGCGACTAGGTTTGAATTGAAAATTTGATTTGAATAAAGGGCTTTTGAAAAAGATTCGGAGTCGCCACCTAACTTGATTAAGGTGAGTTAGGTTACCTAAAAACTAAGAATAATCCGAAGATTACACTTGGGGTTCTTGGAAAACGATTTTGGAAAACATCCTCAAGAAAGGGTTTTTTTAGGGAAATGGGTTGTTTGGCAACCTTTGGAAAACATTTAGCCCTTTTTGAAAAATAACTCCTTTTTGGTCTTTGAAATCAGTGATTTAGGTTCGGAGGTTGGTTACGTGTAGGGAAGACGCACTAAGCTATCACCCTACCCCGCCTTTTCGGTACCTACATGTCAATCTACCCTAGATTCACCTATGAGAGCCTTTAACTAACATGTTTTCAAACCTATTCACTTTAGAAAAAATAATGTTTGAAAAATATGATGCATGATGTGCAAGTACAAGATAAGAGAGAATTGAAAAATAAATTTGGAAATAAATTTGAAAAGAATTTGATTTGAAAATAGATTTGAAGGAATGGAATTGAAATTGGAAAGTTTGAAAATTTGGAAATAGAAATTTGAAATTGGAAGTTTGAAAGTGGATTGGAATTTGAGACTTGAAAAGATTTTGAAAACCACACCCATGAGGGTGGAATTGAGAGTTTGAAAAGTGTTGTGACCGCACCTATGAAGGTTGCCTACATATCCCTTTGGGGGAATTAGGTCAGTCGTAGTTCGGACAAGAGTCCGATTGAAAATAGAAGAGTTGATTTGAAGAAGGAGATTGAATTAGAAATTGAAAGTAGAAGATTGAGAGATCGAACTTTGAATGGAGGATTGAAAATTAGAATTTGGAATTTTGGAATTGAAAAGATTGAATTTTGATTTGAAAAGATCGGACTTAGAAGAGAGAGATTTAGACTCATTTTGAAAAGACGAAGGTTTAGGAAACCTAGACTTAGGAAAGATAGGAGACCTAAGAAAGACTTGAGATTAAGGAAGATTGGATTGGAATGTTGGATATGGAAGATTTGGAAAGATTTGGAACTTAGGAAAGATTTAGATTAGGGAAGTTTCGAATCAGAAAAACGTTATTTTTTGAAAAGTTTCATTTTTGGAAAGTTTCAAATTAAAAAAGTTTTGAATTAGGAAATTTTTAGGTTTAGGAAAGTTTTGAAATTAGAAAGTTTCGAGTTTAGAAAGTTTTCGAAAAAGGAAAGGTTTTCAGATTAGGAAAGTTCCCAAATTAGGAAAGTTTTGAAAATCGGAAAGTTTTGAATTTAGAAATGTTTTGAAAAAGGGAAGTTTTGAATTTGGCAAGCTTTGAAAACAAGGAAGTTTTGAAAATAAGAAAGTTTCGTTTTAGGAAAGGTTTGAAAAAGGAAAGCTTTCAGTTTAGGAAATGTTTGAATTAAGAAAGTTTTAAGTTTAGAAAAGCCTTAGATTTAGAAAGATTTTGAAGTTTTGGAAAGTTTAGAATTTGGAGAGATTTAGGTTTAGAAAGATTTAACTTGAAAAAGTTTCAAATTTAGAAAGTTTTGAATTTGGAAAGATTTGAAATTTAGAAAGTTTAAGATTTAGAAAGTTTTAGAGTTTTAGAAAATCTTGAGATTATAAAAGGTTTGAATTTAGGAAGAGTTTGAAAACTTAGGTTTGAAAAGTTAAGATTTGAAAACAGGGTAGAATTAGGAAAGGGTTGAATTAGGAAAGATTTTTATGCTCAAGTTTTGGAAACTTAAGATTTAGGAAAGTGAAAAATTAGGAAGGATTTGAATTAGGAAAGAGTTGGATTTTGAAAGGGATTGGATTTTGTTTTGAAAAAAGAAAGTTTGATTTTATTTTCAAAAACGGAGGATAGGATCTAGTTTCCCAAACGGGGATATTTGATTTGGTTTCCTAAAGAGAAGATAGGATTTGGAAAGGGAGATTCTAGAAACCCTAGATTTGGAAAATTGTTGTTTTGACGTAGAAAATAGGTTTTGGAAACATGTATAGTTTGGATGTGAAAGCTAGAGGTTTTGAAAACCTAGGTTTGGGGCAAAGTTTGAAAATCATGTTTTTGGGAAGAACATTTAGGGTTTCTTAATTGTGGGTTCTAGGGCTTAACTTGGGCTCTAAGGAACGAGTTTTTGGAAAGTGCGTTTTTGGAAACGAAGGTTTTCTAGAAGGGAATCCTAGGAAGGAGTTTTTGGAAAGTGAATTTGACGAGGGTGTTTTTGGAAAAAGATTTTAAAGAGAAGGAGTTTTGGAAAGTGTGTTTTTCGAAACATAGATTTTGGGAGAAAAAATCCTAGAGGGGAGTTTCTAGAAGGAAGATTTTTGGAAAGAGAGTTTCTTAGAAAGATTTTTTGAAGGAGATTGTTGGAGAGAGTTTTTTAGGAAAGTGAATTTAGGAAGTGTTTTTAGAAAGCGAATTTTGGGGAGAAAGAGTTTTTGGAAAGGAGTGGAAAAAGGAAGTTTTGAAAAATAGATTTTGAAAGGGAGTTTTTAGAAAACAATTTTGAAGAAAAGAATTTTAGGAAAGTATGTTGAAAAAGAGATTTTTAGGAAGAGATTTTTGAAGAGTGGGTTTTTTGGAAAGTATGAAAACGTCTCACTTTCCTAAAGCGATTCCAGCCATAAAAGGGCTAGAACCACTTTAAGAAAGTGGTTTTGGAAAACAATAAGATTTGAAAATATAGACCAAAAAGGTCACTTTTAGTGTAACACTTTCTTAAAGCAACCCTAGCCATGGAAAGGCTAGAATCACCCTAGAATTGTGGTTTTGAAAACAAGTTTTTGAAAAAGAGATTTTGATGCAATTTTGAAAACAAGTTTGAAAACGTTTGGAAAAATAACTTTGAAAACGGTTTTTGGAAGATGCTAGACTATGATATGCACAATGCAATTTGGGGTCATGAACATACAAGGTTAAGGCTTCACCACATAATCAAGGGGGCCGGACCCGCGTGGTCTTTGGTTAGACTAGAAGAAAGCCCCCGACACGGTGACTCTCCAATAGCCCAATCCTACACATGGACCGGGAATCCCCTTGTTTCAAGCATGCAAAGAAAGGAGGGGAAAGAGATGGGGGATTAAAATAGAGAAAACCCAAGTGGGTTAGGAGAGAGAAGAGAGAGGGGGGAAATGCGAAAATTTAAATAGAGATCCTACCTTGTGTCTCTTGCTTATTTTGCGCACCGTGCAGTCTTCGGTCTTCGTCTTGATCTTCGTCTTCAATCTTGAATGGTTGTCTTCAAGTTTTGGATTGCAGCTCTTTAAGTCTTCAAAGGATGGCTGAAGGCTAGTGTATGAGTGTATGGGGGTGTGTATGAGTGTATAGGAGGCTAGGGTTTAGTGTAGGGTGGCTATGGTTTGGAGAACCTAAGGAAACTAGGGTTTTTGGAGGTGCTCGAGCTCTGTATATCGAAATATATGATTCTTAGGTTAAGTTTGCAGACCCCTTTCACGTTGAATGAGGCTCTGTATTTATAGAAGTTGGACAAACTTGACGCTTGTTGCAGTGGCGCCAGGCCAATTCTTGGCTTGGCACCACTACTAGTGGCACCAGCCACTTAGGAAACTTTATAAGTCGTCAAGCAATGTATCTTTGACTAGATTTGGGTGCCTGTACTAGTGACTACCATGCAACTTTTAGCCTGGCTTCACTAGGAGTGACTCTGGAAAGTCCAGGAATGATTTGGAGGAGCCGGGAATGACCCGGAAGGCCAGAAAGGAGAAGGAACACTTAAGATAGTGTCCTAGAGGTATTTGACCTGAAAAGCGAGGACAAAATGTGTCAGAAAGGTTGACCGGGCCCTTAGGGGCAAAACGGTCAATCGGAGTAGAAAGCTGCCGGGGCGAACTCGAATTGTCCCGGAAGAATACTCGGGATCTGGAAACCTTATTCAGAATGTTCCCGGAGGTTTCCGGTTTGATTTCCAGAGCCGGCGTGGTCGGAAAAGGAAACCGGCCCACCAGGGGCAAAACGGTCATTTTGCACCGGGTTGGCCGGAACTGACTCGAAAAGATCCGAAAAGGTAAAAGAAGGTTGAGAACACTATAAAAAGTAGTCTCAGAAGGTTACCGGTTTGATACCCAGAGCCGGTGTGGTCCAAGAAGGAGACCGGCCCTCCAGGGTTAAAACGGTCATTTTGTACCGGGTTTGCCGGATCTGACTCGGAATGATCTGGAAAGGTAAAGGAAGATTGAGAATACTATAAAAAGTATTCTCGGGACATTACCGGTTTGATACCCAGAGCCGGTGTGGTTCCCGGGGCTTTCGGATACTTAGGGGCAAAATGGCCATCTTGACTGGAAAGTCTCGGAAAAGGTCCTAAGGGAAGTCTGGTCAATTTTCACCGAAGTGAGCTAACAGACACGGGTGTTGACCTGGATTTTGTGTGTTTCCGCCACTCTAATGGCGGTCGTCGTGACACAGGGATTTGTTGCCAATTCTCTATATCGACCTATTTGTGAGTATTTCCGCTACTCTAACGGTTTTGTGAGTAGTTTCGCTACTCAGACCGTCTCAAGGAATAAACTATCTGGAGAGAGGGATTAGAAAGGGGTCTTACCGTCTCCGAAGAGACGTGCCTGGATTGGAATCATCTCGAGGAATAAACTGTCTCGAGAGTGGGATTGGAAAAGGGACTTATCGTCTCCGAAGAGACGTGCCTGGAGTGGAACCGTCTCGAGGAATAAACTGTCTTGAGAGTGGGTTGGAAAGGGGTCTTATCGTCTCCGAAGAGACGTGCCTGGATTGGAACCGTCTCGAGGAATAAACTATCTCGAGAGTGGGGGTGGAAAGGGGTCTTACCGTCTCTGAAGAGACGTGCCTGGATTGGAACCGTCTCGAGGAATAAACTGTCTCGAGAGTGGGATTAGAAAAGGGACTTATCGTCTCCGAAGAGACGTGCCTGGGTGGAACCGTCTCGAGGAATAAATTGTCTCGAGAGTGGGTTGGAAAGGGGTCTTATCGTCTCCGGAGAGACGTGCTTGGATTGGAACCGTCTCGAGGAATAAACTGTCTCGAGAGTGGGGGTGGAAAGGGGTCTTATCGTCTCCGGAGAGACGTGCCTGGATTGGAACCGTCTCGAGGAATAAACTGTCTCGAGAGTGGGGGTGGAAAGGGGTCTTACCGTCTCCGAAGAGACGTGCCTGGATTAGAACCGTCTCGAGGAATAAACTATCTCGAGAATGGGGGTGGAAAGGGGTCTTACCGTCTCTGAAGAGACGTGCCTGGATTGGAACCGTCTCGAGGAATAAACTGTCTCGAGAGTGGGATTAGAAAAGGGACTTATCGTCTCCGAAGAGACGTGCCTGGAGTGGAACCGTCTCGAGGAATAAATTGTCTCGAGAGTGGGTTGGAAAGGGGTCTTATCGTCTCCGGAGAGACGTGCTTGGATTGGAACCGTCTCGAGGAATAAACTGTCTCGAGAGTAGGGGTGGAAAGGGGTCTTATCGTCTCCGGAGAGACGTGCCTGGATTGGAACCGTCTCGAGGAATAAACTGTCTCGAGAGTGGGGGTGGAAAGGGGTCTTACCGTCTCCGAAGAGACGTGCTTGGATTAGAACCGTCTCGAGGAATAAACTATCTCGAGAGTGGGGGATTGGAATTGAAAAGGAAAGGACAATGCCCCTAAGGGCATTTTGGTCATTTTGCCTCTATTTGGGCCTGACAGGCCCGCGAAACGATGGAAAGATGGAATTTGGACCTAGAGAATTGGATTCGATAGGAATATGCCCACAATGACTTGAAAACAAGTCTAGACGGAGTGTAGACTGCCGAGCAGTCAAAAATGGGGTGCTTACACTCCCCTAGGTGATGGTGATTCTAGCGTCGATCAAATCTTGTATCTTGTGCTTCAGGAAGAGACAATGCTCAGTGTCATGCCCCTATCTTCCAAAATGGTACTCATAAACAAGGGTCGGGTCAAAAGTAGGAGGTAAAGGATTTGGCAACGGTGGAGCAGGTATGGGGGTCAATAGGTTGGCTTGTAAGAGGTCATGATAATCCTTTGTTTGGGTGCAAGTTAGAGGGGAAAAGGCGCGACGTCGGTGGGCCTTCTTATTGGGGTTGAGATGTTGTTGGGCTATGATGGGCCCGGAAGTAGGTGCTTGAGAAGCCATGGGGGTCTGAGATTGGTGTTGGGGGTGACATTGCGGTTGTTGAGCGAGCAAGATGGCAGACACTTCTCCCTTCTTTCGACCCATTTTCGACGCTGTGGGCGCCTTCCTTGCTAAGCTTGCAGAAACTGGTTTAGCATAGGGGTCAACGATCCTTCCAGTTTTTAGGCCATTTTCTATCATTTCCCCTTGCATGATATGCTCAAAAAAGTTTCTCCCAACACTCATGCAAAGCTTTTCGTAATATATGCCCAAGAAGGTGTGTATGAACAGTTGAACATATTCCTTATCTTCTAAAGGGGGATTGACTTGTGCTGCTGCTTCTCTCCATCTAAGGGCATAGCTTTTAAAACTTTCTTTCTCTCCCTTACTCATTGCCATCAAAGACCAATGATCAGCAGTGAGGTCTATGTTGTGGCGATATTGGGCTTTAAATGCATTGACCAACTCGATCCAGGTGGTGATCCTCCTTAGGTCTAAACTGGCAAACCACTGCAAAGCAGACCCAGTGAGACTATGTTGGAACAGTTGCATGAGGAGCTTCGGATCGGTGCCATAACCACTCAGTGCCCCGGCATATAGGTGAAGATGAGCGATAGGGTCACCAATGCCGTCGTACCTCTGGAAGTCGGGCATTTTGAACTTAGCAGGTCTCGAGTGATTTGGAAAGAAGCAGAGCTCATCGTAGGTAGTAGACCCATAACTGTCATGGCCATGGAGACTTCGCAGTGAATCCTCTAGACCTTGGATTTTCAAACTGAGAGGATCTAGGGAAGTCCTTTGTATGGTAGGTGAAAGCAACATAATGTCCTGTTCTTCAGTGTTAATCCCTTTGGCATCTTCCTTATTCCTCCCAGCATTGTCAGATTGAAGCACAATCCTCGGGTTGGTGGGTTCAGGGTCTTTAGATGACATCATGGATGTCGACGAGATTGTAGTAGTATCCTTTATGGCCAAGGTTTGGATAAGCTTAAACATCTCATCAATCGTACCCGTCATTTCATTGACCTCTTCTCGAAAGACCTGAGAAGATTCTTCAGGGTTAGTAGCCATCACTGATGCTCTTTGCCGGGTAATAATGGGATCCCTAGGTGGATGTTGCACTTTCTTGGGAGCAATGTTGACTCAGTGTAAGATGACTTCTGTAAACAGAAATAGGGGAGGAAGAAAGAAAAAGACAAAAACACAAGTCCCAAGTCAGTTTCTGGTTTTTAGAAAGCTTTATGCAATGCATGTTCTAGGGTGCCACTTTTTAGGAGGGGAACTAGTCATAATGTATTGGCTCACTTTTGGAGATAGAGGATTTGCCCCTGTATGCAGATACTTTACCGTCGAGTAGGAATCTTCAGCCATTCATGCATTCATTTATAAAAATAAAAAAGTATATTAAATTATGGGTTTAAAATACAAAAGAAATTGAAATATATTTTAATAGGGGGAGGGGGAACATTTTCCTTTGGACTTCCACCTATCTACTTTCACAAAAGGAGACCCTAAACTACTCTTGAGTCTTCGGATCTGCCTTGGTTGGATTTGATGTCGAGGAGGTCGCTGAGAGACCTTGTTGACTGATTGCCCCTTGTCTTCTTAGCAACCCTATCTCCGTGAGCATAGAGGGATTGGGGCCCCTCTTATGGAATGAATCGAGATGCATGCAATGAGTCCTTAGGGTTACGCGGGAACCCTTAGGATTTGGGTAGGTTTAATGCAAGGGAGAGTAACGTTGGTGTCACTCTCAAAGGGTTGATCATATGCATGACAATGCAGTGACTTGAGTTACTTGGAACTCTTGTCTTGACATGGGATATTGAATGCATGAACATGAATATGCAAAAAGTATAAGGAGAGAAGGTACATGGATGCATAAACAGTTAGACAGACATTATAACAGTATAAATACAAGCATTATAACAACAGGTATAAATGAAAGTAAGAGCAGTCGCCCTTTCCTCCGTGATTTTCAAAACTGTGCTCGTGTCCTAAATCCGATAGAGGTTCGGCTATGCATGGTGTCTATATGAGTATGAGGTTGAGGGTTGACTAATGCATCCTACAAAGGCTCGGTCCCCGGATCTTCAAACCTAGGCCCACTCCCCGAGGTGGTGCCATGATCGGTTGGTGATCCGAGCGAGGGAACCATCAAGAGGCCGTAGGCGAAGAAACTGACACAGCATATTGCCCACAACCAATATACAGTTCCCCCTTTCTAACTAGAAATGACATATCAGGGTATGCGAGTATGCAGAATGAAAGTGCACATACAGTGTGTGTGTGATTTTTAAAAGTGGAGGAAAGAGCCCAACAACTCCCATTCATCCTGTACATCACATTCATGTAAAGCAGTTAATAAAATTTAAACATAAAGTGCACCTACAAAACAAAGATGCAAGTGTCAGTATGTGGATGACAAACATAATAGAAGATAATATGAATAAATGCATGTTTTTTTTTTTTTGAAAACAATTTTGAAAATTTAAAATGAATAGGATTGAACCAAGTTAATTGAAGACTCTACATGGGTAAAGGGTAAAGAGACATGACTAACGGCCTAACCCTTTAAGTGTCCCCAGTGGAGTCGCCAGCTGTCGCGCCCAGATTTTTCGCACTCGAGGAATACTCACACAAGTGGAAAAAATGCTGTACTCTCTCGTTAGAACTCACCCTCCTAAAAGAATGAGTGCGACTAGGTTTGAATTGAAAATTGATTTGAATAAAAGGCTTTTGAAAAAGATTCGGAGTCGCCACCTAACTTGATTAAGGTGAGTTAGGTCACCTAAAAACTAAGCATAATTCGAAAACTACACTTAGGGTTTTTGAAAAAAAAGGTTTTGAAAATATCTCCTCAATAGAGGGTTTTTAAGAAAACAAGTTGTTTGGCAACCTTTGGAAAACATTTAGCCCTTTTTGAAAAACAACTCATTTTGGTCTTTGAAATCAGTGATTCTAGGTTCGGAGGTTGGTTACGTGTAGGGAAGATGCACTAAGCTATCACTCTACCCCGCCCTTTCGGTACCTACATGTCAATCTACCCTAGATTCACCTATGAGAGTCTTTAACTAACATGTGTACAACCCTATTCACTTTAAAAAAAATAATGTTTGAAAAATATGATGCATGATATGCAAGTGCAATAGAAGAGAATTGAAAAATAAATTTGGAAACTGATTGATTTGAAAATAGATTTGAAGAGAAGGAATTGAAATTGGAAAGTTTGAAATTTTGGAAAGAGAAATTTGAAATTGGAAGTTTGGAAGTAGATTGGAATTTGAGATTTGAAAAGATTTTGAAAATCACACCCATGAGGGTGAAATTGAAAGTTTGAAAAGTATTGTGACCGCACCTATAAAGGTTGCCTACGTATCCCTTTGGGGGAATCAAGTCAGTCGTAGTTCGGACAAGAGTCCGATTGAAAAGAGATTGATTTGAAGAGAGAGATTGGATTGGAAGAAAGAGATTGAATTGAAAATTAGATTTGATTTGAGATTAGAAAAGGAGATTGGAAATTGAAATTTTGGAAAAGATTGGACTTTGATTTGAAAAGATAGATTTGGACTTATTTTGAAAAAAAGAAGGTTTGAGAAAACCTAGACTTAGGAAAGAGAAGAGACTTAGGAAAGATTTGACTTGGCTTGGAAGATTTGGAAAGGTTAGATTTTAGGAGATGTTCGAATTAGGAAAGGTCCGATTTAGGAAAGTTTCGAATTAGGAAAGTTTCATTTTTGGAAAGTTTTGAAATGGGAAAATATTGAATTTAGAAATGTTTTGAATTAGGAAAAGTTTGAATTTAGGAAAGTTTTAGGTTTAGGAAAGTTTTCACTTTAGGAAAGTTTTGAAATAGAAAAGTATTGAATTTACAAATGTTTTGAATTAAGAAAAGTTTAGTTTAAGAAAGGCTTAGAATTTGAAAAGTTTCATGTTAAGAAAGCTTTGAATTTTGGAATGTTTTGAAAAAGAGAAGTTGTGAATTTGGAAAGTTTTCAAAACAAAGGAGTTTTGAAAATAAGAAAGTTTTGAATTTAGAAAGTTTCGGATTTAGAAAGATTTGAAATTTAGAAAATTTAAGGTTTAGAAAATTTTAGAGTTTGAGTTTTAGAAAATCTTGAGATTAGGAAAGGTTTGAGTTTAGAAAAGGTTTGAAAACTTAAATTTAAAAAGTTAAGATTTGAAAAGAGGGTAGAATTAGGAAAGGGTTGAATTAGGAAAGATTTGAAAGTTGAGTTTTAAAATTTAGGAAAGATTTTATGTTCAAGTTTCGGAAACTTAGGGTTTAGGAAAATGGAAGTTCAGGAAGGATTTAAATTAGGAAAGAGTTGGATTTTATTTCTAAAAGGGAAGGTTTGATTTTGTTTCCAAAAACGGAGGATTGGGTCTAATTTCCTAAACGGGAAGATTTGATTCGGTTTCCTAAAGAGAATATAGGATTTGGCAAGGATTTGGCAAGGATTTGGAAAGGGGGATTCTAGAAACCCTAGATTTGAAAAATTATAGTTTTGACGTAGAAAAGAGGTTTTGGAAATGTGTATCGTTTGGATGTGAAAACAAGGAGTTTTGGAAACCTAGGTTTGGGGCAAAGTTTGAAAACCATGCTTTTGAAAAGAAAATTAGGATTTCCTAATTGTGGGTTCTAGGGCTTGACTTGGGCTTCTAAGGAAAGAGGATTTTTGAAAAGTACGTTTTTGGAAACGAGTTTTTGGAAAGTGCGGTTTTTAAAAAACGAAGGTTTTCTAGAAAGGAAACCTAGGGAGGATTTTTTGGAAAGTGTGTTTTTAGAAACGTAGATTTTAGAAGGAAAATCCTAGAAGAGAATTTCTAGAAGGAAGATTTTGGAAAGAGTGTTTTTGGAAAGATTTTTGGAGAGAGTTTTTCTGGGAAGGTTTTTGGTAAAAGATTGTTGAAGACAGTTTTTGAAAAGATTTTTGGGGAACGTTTTTAGAAAGTGGATTTCGGGGAGAGCATTTTGAAAAGTAGTTGAAAAAGGGAGTTTCGAAAAATAGATTTTGGAAGGGAGTTTTTGAAAACAATTTTGGAGAGGAGAGTTTTAGGAAAGTATGTTGAAAAAGAGATTTTTAGGAAGAGGGATTTGAAAAGAGAATTTTTAGAAGGTGTAAAAACATCTCACTTTCCTAAAGCAATTCTAACCATAGGAAGGCTAGAACTACTTTAGGAAAGCGGTTTTGAAAACAACAAGATTTGAAAATATGGACCGTATTGGTCACTTTAATGTAACACTTTCCTAAAGCAACCCTAGCCATGGAAAGGCTAGAATCACCCTAGAATTGTGGTTTTGAAAGCAAGTTTTTGAAAAAGAGATTTTGATGCAATTTTGAAAACAAGTTTGAAAACGTTTTTGAAAACAACTTTGAAAACGGATTTTAGAAGATGCAAGACTATGATATGCACAATGTAATTTGGAGTCGTGAGCATACAAGGCTAAGGCTTCACCACATAATCAAGGGGGCCGGACCCACGTGGTCTTTGGTTAGACCAGAAGAAAGCCCCTGACACGGTGACTCTCCAATAGCCCAATCCTACACATGGACCGGGAATCCCCTTGTTTCAAGCATGCAACGAAAGGGGGGAAAGAGATGCGGGATTAAAATAGAGAAAACTCAAATGGGTTAGGAGAGAGAAGAGAGAGGGGGGAAGTGCGAAAATTTAAATAGAAAGCCTACCGTATATTTTCTTTATTTTGCGCGCCTTGCTTGTCTTCAATCTTTGGTCTTCGTCTTGATCTTCTTCTTCAACCTTCAAGGGTTGTCTTCAAGCTTTAGATGGCAACTCTTCAAGTCTTCAAAAGATAGTTGAAGGCTAGTATATGAGTGTATGGGGATGTATAGGAGTGTATATGAGGCTAGGGTTTAGTGTAGGGTGGCTAGGGTTTGGGAAACCTAAGGAAACTAGGGTTTTGGAGGTGCTTGAGCTCTGTATATTGAAATATATGATTTTTAAGTTGAGTTTGCAGACCCCTTTCACGTTGAATGAGGCTCTGTATTTATAGAGGTTGGACAAACCTGGCGCCTGTTACAGTGGCGCTAGGGCAAACTTTCTTTTGGCGCCACTAGGAGTGGAGCCAGGCCAATTCTTGGCTTGGCGCCACTACTAGTGGCGCCAGCCAGTTAGGAAACTTTATAAGTTGGCAAGCAACGTATCTTTGACTAGATTTGGGCGTCTGTATTAGTGACTACCATGCAATTTTTAGCCTGGCTTCACTAGGAGTGACTCCGGAAAGTCCGGGAATGATTTGAAGGAGCCGGGAATGACCCGGAAGGCCGGAAAGGAGCAAAAACACTTCAAATAGTGTCCTGGAGGTATTTGACTTAAAAAGTGAGGATAAGATGTGTCGGAAAGATTGACCGGGCCTTTAGGGGCAAAACGGTCAATTAGACTGGGAAGCTACCGGGGCGAACTCGGACTGTCCCGGAAGAAGACTTGGGATCTGGAAACATTATTTAGAATGTTCCCAAAGGTTGCCGGTTTGATTCCCAGAGCCGGCGTGGTCGGAAAAGGAGACCAGCCCACTAGGGGCAAAACGGTCATTTTGTACCGGGTTTGCCGGAACTGACTCGGAATGATCCAGAAAGGTAAAGGAAGGTTGAGAACACTATAAAAAGTAGTCTCAGGAGGTTACCAATTTGATACCCAGAACCGGTGTGGTTGGAAAAGGAGACCGGCCCTCTAGGGGCAAAACGGTCATTTTGTACTGGGTTGGCCGAAACTGACTCGGAATGATCCGAAAAGGTAAAAGGAGGTTGAGAATACTATAAAAAGTAGTCTCAGGAGGCTACTGGTTTGATACCCAAAGCTGGTGTGGTTCCCGGGGCCTTCGAATGCCTAGGGACAATACGATTATTTAGATTCAAGTGGGCCCTACGGGCCCGAGAAGCGACTGGTGGACTAAATTCATGTTAAAAAGGTGGGCTTAGAGTCTAAATATGCATGTGATGTGTGAAAGTGAGCTTGGTCAGCTCGGAGATTGCCGAGTGGGCAAAAATGGGGTGCTTACATAGACATGACTCAATCTTATGGTGTTAACCTATAGCTCTTATACCACACTATCACAACCCGAAATCCGGCTTATACGGATTTAGGGTGCATGACCGGCCAGTAACTTGACTACCCAAGGCCGCATTACATAAACTGGTTGAACGCTTATGCATTTATAATTTAAAAGATGCATAACTGTAGAATTAAACTTTTATAAACGTAACGTAGAATATGTGTCATGAATAGCAGAGCTGTACCTAATCTCCAAAACATGAACATATCATAAAATGGGCCTATCAAAGGCCACCACAATTATAACATTATAATATTACAACATTAGGGTCTAGCCCTTATACATGTTACATATCATAAGGCCCGTGGGCCGCAATCCAAATATCCTCGTAATAGGCCTCCCTCTAAGACTTCCCTATTTGGTCACCTGAAAACATTTTTAAAAAACGTAAGTTAATGCTTAGTGAATAACAATGATGCATTAGCATAAAATATGATGGACTAGCATTTATAGCTACATATAATTAATAGGTAAATATTTGCGCAGATGGAGCATGGGCGTTGTATTAAAACGTCATATCGTTTCGAAACATAATATCATAAAGGAGAGGGGTGACGTACATAACCCATCTTGAGCATTTGACATATCTAGATTCTTGTTCTAAAACATAAGTGTGTTATGACCCGACTAATATTTCTCTTCAACGTATATGACAATAGCTAAACGTTTGTGTATACATATTGTGTACCTAGAAACGTATAGGTGTAAGCATAAAAACGCATGGCTTATACTACCATATAAACATAATTCGTTATTTCTAAAACATAATGTCGAGGAAGCGAGAGACATGTCGTAGCATGCTCCCGCAGTACATGACATAGCTTGTCATTAGTATAACATATCATAACTTGTAAGCAGGTGTCTTAACTCATCGTATAGCATTAGACACATCCATATCGTCGTTCTCGAAATGCAAAAGGCATAACTTTGACAACATAGGTATCATAGTGTTATATTGGAACATTATATCGTAGGCTTTCATAACGAAATGTTATAACATTTCGAATATAGTACTGTAAGAGTGAGACATAACGTATAACATGATTTCGTAAGGTATAACATAACTATTATATTTCTCATTCTAGAGCATAAGTGTGATATGTCTCTATATCAGAGCTTGGCTCTGCATTAGTGACCTGCAAGGTTATGTATAGGGCTCTTTAGTCTAAGATCTTAACCATGTACAATATTACCCGCTTTGACGCTTCATGTCACGCATGGCCTACCTTACGATTTTAAACGCATTGCATCAATAACACTTCACCTTGCCTACTCCCTCGGGAGCATTTGAGCTATCCGAGGAAGCAGCTCAATACTGTCCGTTCTGGCTCGCACCTGCCAACCCCCCTCTCTAGGCGGTTGGTCTTAGCCGCACTATACACATAAGGCTCTTTAGGCCAACATAGTAACCATAAAGGTCATGCATAAGCTCTTTAGGCCAACATAGTAACCATAAAGCTCACGCATAGGCTCTTTAGGCCAATATAGTAACCATAAAGGTCACCCATAGACTCTTTAGGCCAAGATAGTAACCATAATGGTCACACACAGGCTCTTTAGGCCAACATAGTAACCATAAAGGTCACGCACAGGCTCTTTAGGCTAACATAGTAACCATAAAGGTCACGCACAGGCTCTTTAGGCCAACATAGTAACCATAAAATTCACCCGTAGGCTCTTTAGGCCAACATAGTAACCATATAGGTCACATATAGGCTCTTTAGGCCAACATAGTAACCATAAAGGTCACGCATAGACTCTTTAGGCCAACCATAAGAGCTAGGCTAAGTTATAGTGACTGTAAAGGTCACACGTAGGCTTTTTAAGTCAATCATAAGAGCTATGCTCAGTTATAGTAACCATAAAGGTCACATCTTGACTTTCAAGCCACGCGACGTCTCCTAACATGGCGATAGATTATTTCGTGTCCCCTACCGTAGGACTATCCTTGCTAGTTTAGGGTCTTACCACGAAAGACCTTGCATGTCGATGGTTTATTTCATGTCCCCCATCTTTGGACTATCGGGCTAGATTAAAGTCTCCCTACGAAAAGACCTTACATGGAGTTTACATTAGGAATCTTACATCTACTCTATGTAAACGTTCTAGTCCATGGGTTGTAACTCATATCATAGGTAAGGTTCGTAAGTAATTCAAAGCATAACATTTATACTGGAACGTAGTCATTGAGGCATTGAAGTAAATAGAAAGAATGCATGAAACGTAATTGAACTTGAAAGTATTTAAAGAGTAATTGGTCTTACTCATGGCATATTGTTACTCACCTCTCTCCGATAGAATGGGTGGTAGACAAAGTGTTCCTACACAAAATGCACATAAAAGTATGGAAATATCAACACAAGACTCCAAGGCAAAGCAATTACACGTAAACCGAGACTAAGCACATAAGTTCCTCAACCCCGACGCATCAACACCTATGGGGTAACACTTTAGAAAAATAAGGTTTTTGGCATAATTTTGAGTCACTTTTAAACTTCAATATCTCTTAATCTATAATGAATTAGAGGAAAAAAATTATATGAGTACAAAGGTCTATGTGTGTGGTTTCTAACACTTCAAACGGTGCATCAATCCAAGTTTTGTAGAGAAAGTTATACCCGTTTTACTAAACAGTGCCGAAGTTGGCAGACCGTTCGAATGCCCAATCGGGGAGTTCGAACGCTCAGCAAAATGAACTGGGAGTTCAAACGCCCAAATTGGAGTTCGAACTCCAAGAAGAAAATTGGAAAAACCCCTTCTCTGACAGTTCGAACTCCCCCTGGGGGAGTTCAAACGCCCACGTTTATTTCCCACCGTTTGAACTCCATATCCAGAGTTCGAACGCCCCGTTCTGGGTAGCACCCGAAGTTCGACCAAAACACAACCAAAACTCCTCCAAACACAAATAAACCTTCCCAATACTCTTAGGGTTCAACGATTGGCTTACAAGGATGATAATAACTCAAAATGGGGGAGAGAGAATAATCAAAACAAAGGGATCTAAAGAAAGAATCCAAAACCCTAACATTTCACATATTTGGAGATTTTCATCCCACCACTCCTAATCTTCAATAAATGAGCTTCAAGCTCTCTAAATCAAGTAATTAGGACCCAAGGAGTCCTCCAAATTTGACAACAACACCCCTAGATACATATATGCAAAAATCCAACACAACCACAAGGATAGATACACATGTATATACAACTTTTAGAGAGAGAATGAGACTTTACCTTCCTCAAGCTTGTCCAAGTCCTCCAATGGCCTCTTTTGGTTTGGGTTGAAGCTCTCCAAGCTCCCCTTCTCCTTCTTTTTCTTCTCCTTCTCCTCCCTTTCCATCTCTACTCGATAGGTGTGTGTGTGTGTGTTTGGGTGTGTGTATGTGTTGTCTATATGAGATGATACACATGGAAAATAATCCCATGTGTCTCACCCTATAGGCTTAAATTACAACATGACTTTTAATTAGTCAACTTGAGCCAAATAAACATTAGAATGATATAAAATTTAAAGAAACATATAAATAGGGGAATTAATGGGTTCAAGGTACTACAACAATGGTATTTTAGTTAGATTTACTTTATATTGTTGTATTTAGGATTTTGGGAAGGTTTTAGTTAGATTTCTAGTATTGTTTGGTTGTAATCCTTCATATTTTCTCAAGTTCAATATATATCGTTTTTTGATTCATAGTTTAGATGTTGTATTTATACTTTGGCAAGCTTTCAACCATGGAATCAACAAGCTAACTTCATTGCTTGGGGACAAATGTGAAGATCTACCAAGAAAAGCATAGGAGATGAAAGGGGAGTTCTAAATCTCATTGAATACCTATTTTGTATCTTTTCTCTAATTATTTTGGAATTGGTTGTTGCAAAAATCTTAGATCTATAATTATAGTTAGTAACATGTGATTTATTTCTAAAGAACCCATTAAATATGATAAAACTCAATTCCAAATTAATTAGAAATCCCTAAATCTTCAAAGCTAAATTCTCCGAGTCAAGGGTCCTTTGGACTATTCTTGATTTGAGTTAACACAAACTCCCCCTTTCAAATTCCATGCTAGAATTGGTAGATTGATACATTTATACCCAAACTCCTTTTTAATCGATTTGAATCCCTACTTGTTTTCATTGGAATTTCGGTTAGAAAGAAAAATTAATTTAGTTATAATTGTTGTTATTGTAGTAGAATTTTCATGTTTGTCAAATTGCCCTAGCTAGAGTCAAGTTGGTGTCTTAATTTCATTTCAATTGATTGCCTAGTTGTTAGCAAAACAAATCCACAAGCACCAAAAGATTTTCGGTTAATATTAGTTACAATAGCCATCAATTCTGTCATTGGCTTGCGACTTCAATTTGCATAGTTTTCTAAACTTTGCTTATTTTTATTGCTAGATTAGTACAAGTCCCATGGCAGAACACGATAGTGGGGAAACCCCCACTTAAACTACAACTATTTTCGTTGCAGTGAGCGAGGAGAGTGAAGTCAGTAAGCACCCCATTTTTCCTGCTCGGTAATCTCCGGCCCGACCGGACTCACATTCAAACCGGTACAGACACATTTAAGCCCAAACCGGCTTTCTAAGACTCAATCCAATTAATCAAAGGTTTTGCCCAATAGAAGTAAAATGATCATACTTCTCTTGAGGCATTGATCGGTCTAATTCCAGGTGGCACGTTGATAAGTCACGTAATTTATATATTTTTACCTTTTGATTATGTTATTTAGTTGTTATTTATTTATTTATGTTATTTTTTATTACAAATTGGGATATTAAAGCAAAAAGGAAGAATCTCAACCAAAATAGGAAGCAAGTGCTTAAAGAATCAAATCTTTCAACAATTCTATTAAAGCAAGGAACTAAAAGGCAAGTCTGTCAACCAATAAAAGAAGTTGTGGAAAGTGGAGCAAGATTCATATATATATATATGCATGTTCGTGAGTGTGTGAAGAAGAGTTATATATACATATGTGTGTGTGTGTGTGTGTGTGTGTGAAGAAGAGTTATATATACATATATGTGTGTGTGTGTGTGCACTTGTAAAGTGTAGGTGACAAGGAAAAGCAAAGAAAGGAGTAATAAAATAATAATAAATATTTATTTATTTGAGTCGTGAATCAGGAGGGGTGTGGTACGGCCAACAAGAAGATATAAAAAAAGTGAATAAAACATCCCTAGAAGGACTCTCCAACCACACAACCCAAGAGGAAGAGGAGCTGAGAGCCGGACAATGAAGAGAGCAAGAAAAAGCCAAGAAGAAAGAAAGAAAAAGGAAGAAGAAGAAGACAAAGATTTGGAACACAAAACTTTCAAGCGTTATTATTTTTACATGTTCAGGTTTTATGTTTTATTATTCTTACTTTCAATGGATGTTAATACAATGAGTGACTAAGTTTTCATACTAGGGTTGAGGATGAAATTTTATACTTTGTAGTGATTTGACATGTGATTTATATTTATTTTCCAAACAAATGGTTTGATTGTTTAATACTCTTGCCTAGATTTAATTAAAGTTAATAATTTTATATATGAATTTAGTTCATGATTTGAGGTTGTTGGATTAATTATTTAGTCCTGTTATTCATTAATATAATTTCAAGTATTAGATTTCTTATGTGATTTGTTTTCAAATGGATACATATGAATTTTTGGTCGTGAACATTGAGGTTGTGAAGAGTATACATTAGTTGATTTATTAAAGTGTGTTTAATGATATATTTTCCATAATAACAAGTTTGATTACGATGTTATTATGAAGTGAATTACGAAAATAATTTGAATTATGTGAAAAGTTATTATAATGCATGTGTGTGGATTCTAAAACCTTAGTCATCTTAATTTGATTTCTCCCATCTCTTCATTATCATTGTCTTGATTAACTATTTACTTGTTTATTTAGTATTTATTTATTTTTGCTCATTACTAGATTAGTTAAACAAATTCAAGAATTATTCTAATTTATTTTCTAAAATTTCACAAGTCCTTACGAGATCGACCTCGCACTCACGGTCTTATACTTCAATCTGATTCATGCACTAGCGAGTATTAAAATTTATCACATCACACATCTTCCTAAAGACGGTAAGTCCGTATTTCAATCTCAATTTCAATTTCAATTCCAGTCTAAACAAGTCAAACTCAACTTGGCACGTCTTCTGTGAAAGTTGATCATTCAGATGGTAACTCCATACAGTACGACATGTTTACCAAGAAAGTATAAAATCCCTCAAAACGATAAGTCTCTTTACACTCATCGACTGGGATGGAACCTAAGTCCTTGAGATGGTAGAGCGGTTCACTTCTAGTGCCTGCTAGCCCACCAACGTAGAATGTCTACTATCCGGGACATATTTCGAGAAAGTTAATCCCTCAGGCGGTAAGACCATCCAGTAGCTTCTTGAGATCAGGCAGTCTCCAGAATGAACGCACACTGTCGGAGTGGCAGAAACACTCACAAACATCGCAACGATCAGAATGACGAAAACACTCACAAATAGGTCGAAATTGGGAATGCCAACAAACCCCCTATGTCACAAGACCGAACACGACTCTAGGCTATGACACATTTACCGAATGAAAAGATACATTTGGAAACCAACTCATCACACACCTTCAAAGTGACGAAAACATTCAAAACCTAGGTCAATACTAGTGCTTGCTAGCCCATTCTCGTGAAAAATAACCAAACTGCCCCTGGAACCCACCGACACGCTTCTCGAGAAAGTACCTAAGACCTCAGAACGGTAATTCCATCCTTCTAAGATTGTCCTAAAGATAATCTAGCACATTCTAGTGCCTTCCAGTCTCTTCCGGATTGATCTCGAGAACATCCGGTCAAAATGACCATTTTACCCCTAAGCATCTAATTGCCTCCAAGAACCACACCAGCTTTAGGTATCAAACTAATTACCTTTCGAGGGTGATTTTACTAGTATTCTTAACCTTCCAGCACCTTTTCGAACCATTTCAAGTCCATTTTAGTAAAACCTGGTGTGAAATGATTATTTTGCCCTTGGTAGGCTAGTCGCCTTTTCCAATCACACTAGCTCTGGATATTAAATCGACAATCCCTCGAAACATTCTCAATAGTGTTTCTAACCTTCAAATCTTCTAGCAAATCACTTCGAGCCGATCCTAGTGTTTTTTGGTTTAAATGACTGTTTTGCCCCTAGTGGGTCAATTGGTCTTTTCAATTATTCTAGCTTTGATCATCAAGCCAATTGCCTCCAAGGCATTCTTTTATGGGTTTTCATCCATTCTTGGCTTAGTCTCACTACTCGTAACCTTTCGAATCATTTCCGAACTTTTTCGGAGTCACTCCTAATGAAACCAAGTGAAAAATTGCATGGTAGTCACTATGATAGGTGCCCAAATCTTCTGCCTTGTGTCATAAGGATCTCTTTCTTGCTGCCCCAAAAACTTTCCTAATGGCCTGGTGCCACTACAATAGGCCCCAAGCCCTATTTTGCCTATCTATAAATATAGGTCACCCCCTTACTTATTCTGGGTCTGCAACATCACTTCGGAAACTCTGCCTCTCTGAAAACCGAGCCCGAATTCCCTCAAAATCCTAATTCTCTCAAACCTTCTCAAACCCTAGCTTCCATACACTTAAACCCTAGCCACCATATAATCTATACACTTAAATCCTTGCCTCCAAGCATCCATTAAAGGTCAATTCCAGCCTTTGGAAGCTCTTGAAGATCAACACAAAGTCTAAGCAAAGTCCACCATCAGAGCATCAAAGCAAAGAAGAAGACAAGGTAAGGTTCTAGTTGCTTTTATGTAATTCCCCTCTCTCTCTCTTCTCCCTCCTAACCCACTTGGGTTCTCTCCTATTTTAACCCCCATCTTCTACCTTCTCTTCTTGCATGGTTGAAATAAGGGATCTCATGGTTCATGCCCAAGAAGGCTTTGGAGGGAATAACTGTGTCAGGGATTCTCTTTGAGCACAACCTAAGACGGTGTGGGTTTTGTCGCGCCCAGATTTTTTGCACTCGAGGAATACTCACCCAAGCGGGAAAAATGTTGTACTCTCTCGTTAGAACTCACCCTCCTAAAAGAATGAGTGCGACTAGGTTTGAATTGAAAATTTGATTTGAATAAAGGGCTTTTAGAAAAAGATTCGGAGTCGCCACCTAACTTGATTAAGGTAAGTTAGGTCACCTAAAAACTAAGAATAATCCAAAGACTACTCTTAGGGTTTTGGAAAACGATTTTGAAAATATCACCTCCAAAGGGTTTTTAAGAAAACAGGTTGTTTGGCAACCTTTGGAAAATATTTAGCCCTTTTTGAAAAATAACTCCTTTTTGGTCTTTGAAAACAGTGATCCTAGGTTCGGAGGTTGGTTATGTGTAGGGAAGACGCACTAAGCTATCACCCTACCCCGCCCTTTCAGTACCTACATGTCAATCTACCCTAGATTCACCTATAAGAGTCTTTAACTAACATGTGTTCAACCCTATTCACTTTAGAAAAATAATGTTTGAAAAATATGATGCATGATATGCAAGTGCAATAGAAGAGAAAATTGAAGAATAGATTTGGAAATAAATTTCAAAAGAATATGATTTGAAAATAGATTTCAAGAAATGGAATTGAAATTAGAAAGTTTGAAAATTTGGAAATAGAAATTTGAAAACAGAAAATTTGAAACTGGAATTTTGAAAATAAATTGGAATTTGAGATTTAAAAATGTGGAGACCGCACCCATGAGGGTGGAATTGAAAGTTTGAAGAGTGTTGTGACCGCACCTATGAAGGTTGCCTACGTATCCCTTTGGAGGAATCAGGTCAGTCGTAGTTCGGACAAGAGTCCGATTGAAAAGAGATTGATTTGAAGAAGGAGATTGAATTGGAAATTTAATTGGAAGATTGAGAGATTGAACTTCGATTGGAAGATTTGAAAAGATTTGATTTTGAAAGACTTGGTTTTGGGAAACCTAGACTTAGGAAAGAGAAGACTTAGAAAAGAAGGATGGGATTCGATTTAGAAAGATTTCGGAAAAGAATTGACTTGAAGATTGGATTTTGAAGATTTAGGAAAGGATTGGATTTAGGAAAGGTATGAATTAGGAAAGGTCCGACTTAGGAAAGTTTTGAATTAGGAAAATTTCATTTTTGGAAAGTTTTGAATTAAGAAAGTTTTGAATTAGGAAAGTTTTCAAATTAGGAGAGTTTCGAAGTTAGGAAAGTTTTGAAATTAGGAAAGTTTTGAATTAAGAAAGTTTTAGGTTTAGAAAAGTTTTGAAATTGGAAAGTTTCGTTTTAAGAAAGGTTTGAAAAAGGAAAGTTTTCAGTTTAGGAAATGTTTGAATTAAGAAAGTTTTGAGTTTAGAAAAGCCTTGGATTTAGAAAGATTTTGAAGCTTTAAGAAAGGTTAGAATTTGGAAAGTTTTAGATTTAGAAAGTCTTAACTTAAGAAAGTTTTGAATTTAGAAAGCTTAGAATTTTAGAAAGATTTGACTTTTAGAAAGTTTAAGATTTTGAAAGTTTTAGAGTTTGAATTTTAGAAAATTTTGAAATTAGGAAATGTTTGAATCTAGGAAAGGTTTGAAAACTTAGATTTGGAAAGTTAAGATTTGCAAAGAGGGTAGAATTAGGAAAGGGTTGAATTTTAGGGAAGATTTGGAAACTTAATGTTTAAAGAAATATTTGAAAGTTTTAGGAAATTTAGGATTTAGGAAAGTGGAAGTTTAGGAAGGATTTGAATTAGAAAAGGTTTGGATTATGAAGTGATTGGATTTGATTTCTAAAAGAGAAAGGTTGGATTTTGTTTCCAAAAACGGAGGACGGGATCTAGTTTCCTAAACGGGGAGATAGGATTTGGCAAGGATTTGGAACAGGAGGTTCTAGAAACCCTAGATTTGAAAGTGTGAAATTTTAATGTAGAAAAGAGGTTTTGGAAACATGTATAGTTTTGATGTAGAAAACAAGAGGTTTTGGAAACCTAGGTTTGGGGTAAAGTTTGAAAACCATGTTTTTTGGGAAAAAGATTAGGGTTTCCTAATTTTGAGTTCTATGACTTGACTTGGGCTTCTAAGGAAAGAGTTTTTGGAAAGTGCGTTTTTGGAAACGAAGATTTTCTAGAAGGAAATCCTAGGAAGGAGTTTTTGGAAAGTGAATTTGGAAAGAGAGTTTTTGGAAAGATTTTTGGAAAGAATGAGTTTTTGGAAAGTGTGTTTTTGGAAACATATATTTTGGGAGGAAAAAACCTAGAGGGGAGTTTCTAGAAGGAAGATTTTTGGAAAGAGAGTTTTTAGGAAAGTATGTTGAAAGAGATTTTTTTAGGAAAAGATTTGAAAAGAAAGTTTGTGGAAGGTATAAAAAGTCTCACTTTCCTAAAGCGATTTTAGCCATAAGAATGCTAGAACCACTTTAAGAAAGTGATTTTAGAAAACAATAAGATTTGAAAATATAGACCCAAAAGGTCACTTTTAATGTAACACTTTCCTAAAGCAACCCCAGCCATGGAAAGGCTACAATCACTCTAGAATTGTGATTTTGAAAACAAGTTTTTGAGAAAGAGATTTTGATGCAATTTTGAAAACAAGTTTGAAAACGGTTTTGAAAACAACTTTGAAAACAGTTTTTGGAAGATGCAAGATCATGATATTCACAATGCAATTTGGGGTCGTGAACATACAAGGTTAAGACTTCACCACATAATCAAGGGGGTCGGACCCACGTGGTCTTTGGTTAGACTAGAAGAAAGCCCCCGACATGGTGACTCTCCAATAGCCCAATCCTACACATGGACCGGGAATCCCCTTGTTTCAAGCATGCAAAGAAAGGAGGGGAAAGAGATGGGGGATTAAAATAGAGAAAATCCAAGTGGGTTAGGAGAGAGAAGAGAGAGGGGGGAAGTGCGGAAATTTAAATAGGGAACCTACCGTATGTCTTGTTTATTTTGCGCGCCGTGTTGTCTTCAATCTTCGGTCTTCGTTTTGATCTTCTTCTTCAACCTTCAAGGGTTGTCTTCAAGTTTTGGATTGCAGCTCTTCAAGTCTTCAAAGGATGGTAGAAGGCTAGTGTATGAGTGTATAGGAGGCTAAGGTTTAGTATAGGGTGGCTAGGGTTTGGAGAACCTAAGGAAACTAGGGTTTTTGGAGGTACTCGAGCTCTATATATCGAAATATATGATCCTTAGGTTAAGTTTGCAGACCCCTTTCACGTTGAATGAGGCTCTGTATTTATAGAGGTTAGACAAACCTGGCGCCTGTTGCATTGACGCTAGGGCAAAATTGCTCTTGGCGCCACTAGGAGTGGCGCCAGGCCAATTCTTGGCTTGGCACCACTACTAGTGGTGCCAGCCAGTTAGGAAACTTTATAAGTCGGCAAGCAACGTATCTTTGACTAGATTTGGGCGCCTGTACTAGTGACTACCATGCAATCTTTAGCTTGGCTTCACTAGGAGTGACTTTGGAAAGTTCGGGAATGATTTGGAGGAGCCGGGAATTACCCGAAAGGCCAGAAAGGAGCAGGAACACTTAAAATAGTGTCCTGGAGGTATTTGATTTGAAAAGTGAGGATAAGATGTGTTGGAAAGGTTGACCGGGCCCTTAGGGGCAAAACGATTAATTAGACCGGGAAGCAGCCGGGACGAACTCGGACTGTTCTGGAAGAACACTTGGGATCTGGAAACATTATTTAGAATGTTCCCAAAGGTTTCTGGTTCGATTTCCAGAGTCGGCGTGGTCGGAAAAGGAGACCGGCCCACCAGGGGCAAAACGGTCATTTCATACCGGGTTGGCCAGAACTGACTCGGAAAGATCCGAAAAGGTAAAAGAAGGTTGAGAACACTATAAAAAGTAGTCTCAGGAGGTTACCGGTTTGATACCCAGAGCTAGTGTGGTCGAAAAACGAGACCGGCCCACCAGGGGCAAAACGGTCATTTTGTACCGGGTTGGCCGGAACTGACTCGGAATGATCCGGAAAGGTAAAGGAATATTGAGAATACTATAAAAAGTACTCTTGAGACATTACCGGTTTGATTCCCAGAGCCGGTGTGGTTCCCGGGGCATTCGGATGCCTAGGGGCAAGATGGTCATCTTGACCGAAAAGTCTCGGAAAAGGTTCAAAGGACAGTTTGGTCATTTTTCACCAAAGTGGGTTAACAAACACTGGTGTTGACCTGGGTTTTGAGTGTTTCCGCCACTCTAACGGCGGTCGTCGTGACACAGGGATTTGTTACTAATTCCCTATATCGACCTATTTGTGAGTATTTCCGCTACTCTAACGGTTTTGTGAGTAGTTTCGCTACTCGGACCATCTTGAGGAATAAACTGTCTTGAGAGAGGTATTGGAAAGGGGTCTTATCGTCTCTGAAGAGACGTGCCTGGATTGAAACCGTCTCGAGGAATAAACTGTCCCGAGAGTGGGATTGGAAAAGGGACTTATCGTCTCCGAAGAGGCGTGCTTGGATTGGAACCGTCTTGAGGAATAAACTGTCTCGAGAGTGGGATTGGAAAGGGGCTTACCGTCTCCAAAGAGACGTGCCTGGATTCGAACCATCTCGAGGAATAAACTGTCTCAAGAGAGGGATTGGAAAGGGGTCTTACCGTCTCCGAAGAGACGTGCTTGGATTGGAACCGTCTCGAGGAATAAACTATCTCGAGAGAGGAATTGGAAAGGGGTCTTACCGTCTCCAAAGAGACGTGCCTAGATTGGAACCGTCTCGTGGAATAAACTATCTCGAGAGAGGGATTGGAATTGGAAAGGAAAGGACAATGCCCCTATGGGCATTTTGGTCATTTTGCCTCTATTTGGGCCTGACAGGCCCGCGAAGCGATGGAAAGACGGAATTTGGACCTAGAGAATTGGATTCGATAGGAATATGCCCACAATGACTTGAAAACAAGTCTGGACGGAGTGTAGACTGCCGAGCGGTCAAAAATGGGGTGCTTACAACTGCCCCTCTTTTTCTGTCTTTGCTTGTCAAAGATAGAAAACGATCAGAGTAAGAGTCCCATGTTGACCGCGAGGCAGTCGAAGGGACGGACATCGGAAATCTTTCGACAAAAAGGGTCGAAAATGGATAACTAGCCAAAAAGGCCTTTGAAAACGAGCTTCGGCGGGGAAAAAGGGCAAAACTGCCCAGAATTTATAACTGGCGCCACTAGTAGTGGCGCCTTTAGCAAAACAGAACTAGCGCCTCTGCTAGTGGCGCCAGGCTTAAAGTTAAAACCAGAAAATTTCTAGTTCGAATAGTCGCGGCACTTTGGAGGATTTTCGCAAATTCGTGAGGCATTTCGAGGAATCCATCTTGGAGATTGAAGGAGCACTCTTTGGGGACCACGGGTGATTGCCGGAAGGAGTCCATGTCGCCGGAAAAGTCGCTGAAAGAGAAAATTTAGCCGGAGAACTTCTAAAAGGTGAGTTTTCAAATTTTGTTGATTTTGATGTGTAGAACTTCGTTTGAATCATGTGAATTGTGGAAATTAATGTTTTGATATGTTTTGAACACTTTGGTGATGTTGTTTTTGCATTTTGATGGTTGTTTGATTGAATTTGAATAATTTTTTATGATTATGCGAAGAGGGCTTTCTGCAGGAATAGGAGATTTGTTCTTACAGGCATGGGTATTGGGTTTTCTGGCTATGTTTTTGTGCAATGTGCCTTAGAAAAATGTGTTTAACAATCGTATGAAGTTTCGTGATTTTTTGAAAACTCGGTGAATTTTTGATTTTTTGAAAAATAGAAAAATATTTAGAAAATTAGAAAAAATTAGAAAATTCAAGAAATTGATGAAATTTTTAAAGTTTGAAATTTGGGAAAAGATTGGAATATTTTTGAAAACATTTGAGGTGATTTTGAAAAATTTTGGAGGCTTTTTGAAAACCATTGATTTATTTGAAAAATAAAACATGTGTTTTGAAAATTTTGAAAAATTTGAAAAGTGTGGACGGGTGCCGTTGTCATGTGATTGTTGCGTTGGAAAGTGCACGTTTTGTATTTTGTGTTGATGTCATGGGTGTTGTAGGGGCCATTTTTAAACGGGACTCTGCCGAAATTTTTAGAAATTATGGAAAGAGTTGGTTAAAGTTTTGGAAATAAAATCTTTTTTTAAAGGAAAAAGGCAAAAAACCTTTGAAACTTGGGTTAAAGTTGGAAAATCAAGATGTGCATGTAGGAAATTTGTTTTGACTTATCATTCGAAGTCTTTTATTTGTTTTGTTTGTGTTAGTTGTTTATTTTATTTTACTGTTATTTAAACTGCATGGGTGGTATATTAACATCACTTACCTTGGCTTACCTTTTCAGGATGACAGATGCAGGTGATGACGGTTTTGAGAGGAGGCTCCGCTCGGGGAAGGCAGCCCAGACAGATTCTGCTGGCGGCTCTAGTCGATCTAGAGGTGGTTGACAATCTATCGGACGATCTTCATCCAACCAGAGCGGGCAGGGGAGTAGATTACCTGTCGACCCTTTTCCTCCGGTTGAGCAGGCTTTTGCCGAGGAGATTGGTGCTGAGGAGGAGGTACCAGGCCTTAGGGATCAGGTGACCAGCTATGGGAGAGCTTCTTCCAGGCATAGGCAGACAGACGCCGACTTGGGAGATCTGCAGATACCAGATGTCCCACCACTCGGGGATCTAGCCTATCATCTTAGTGTATACTCCAGACAGCATTTGCCACCTCCGCGGGTACATACAGCTTTCCGAGGGGCTGTTCATCAGGTTTTTGTGACCATGCAGTAGGCTGCCCCATCATACCGCGCCTTCTTGGCAGAGATCGGGTTTGGCGCCTTTATGGGATTACAGGCTAACCGCTTGAACCGGCATTTGGTACTGGCACTTGTTGAGAGGTGGTTCGGGGAGACTGGGACCTTCCATTTTGTCGGCTTCGAGTTAGGCCCCACTCATTTAGATTGAGCGATTATTACAAGACTCTCCTTTGTCGGCCAGCGGATCACCCTGCACCCAGTCAGCAAGGACGAGGCCTGTTTGCTGTTGGACTTGCCTCATCCTAAGCGTTCTGCCTTCCCAGTCTCTTGGATTAGTCAGGGTGAGTGTACTTTTGCTACTGAGCCATCGCCTGCCAGGCGGGATATCATGAGACGGCGACTTGTGTTGTATATCATCTTTAGCTGCTTCTGTAACAACAACAAGTCACTCGTGCCGTGCCGTTTGGTGAGTATAGTTGCCGATTTGGGAGCTTTGTCCGAGTTGGACTAGGGGTCCTTTTCTTTTGGCTGCTTTCTTCGATCGATGCGGGTTCGGACTTCTTCTCGTTGGGGCAGCATGACTAGCTTTTGGCCCTTCCTTGTCTGGTGGAGTTACGAGTACCTACCGGTGCGTTGCCCTGCAGTTGTTGAGGATGATCTCTATCCTCATGCTTTGAGGTGGGCTCGTGACTGGGTAACCCAGCGATCGGAGATTACTAACTTTGTGATGCTCCGGGCTAACTTGGAGTTGATTGAGGCGAGGGATGTGACCTGGCGGCCCTTCATTGGATCAGTCCATTACGAGACAGTATGGTACCTTGTCCCGTTGTCCTTGTCGAGACCTGCTTTTCTCAGTGATAACACCTGGGAGTCCTACCTTGGAGAGCGGCACTGGAGGCAGTTTCACGAGGAGTTTCGATCAGCAGGAGCTCTGCCAAAGTACATGTTTGGAGCCCTAGTGGCGGGAGTGCCCATCCCTTATCAGGAGCGTCAGCCAGGTGCCGAGTTCTTGCTCCCTCCGGATACGGATTACGCTACGCACTTTGGAGCCCATTCGGTTGGTGCCTTCACCCGGTTTGAGGTAGTAGTCGGCGGGTACGCTGTTGGCCAGGAGGTGGTTGACCTATGGCGCCGAGCCAGAGGATATGTGCCCCAGGCCGAGTTTACTGCTGTGAGAGACTAAAGAGACCAGTACCAAGCCGAGGTAGCTTCCTTAACAGCTCGGTTATCTCAGATGGGTGGTGGGGGGGGTAAGTTATTCTCTCTTTGCTCCTTATTGCTCTGCTGTTGCTTAGCTCCTTTTGCTTGCGGCTGATTTTAGTTCTATCTTCCCTGCAGGATGGTGGTGCTTCGAGTAGTTATTCTCCTCCTTCGATGCCAGGTTTTTGGGATTTTGATCCAGATGATATTGATTTTGACCTGTGATAGATGCCCCTTATGGAGACTCTGATCCTCTTTTGCCCCTGGTCCCTAAGTTGTATTTATGTTAGACAGTTTTATTTTTGATATGTTGTACAAAATGAATATTTATGGTACTTAGATGCATGGATAGACAGATACATTTATGATCTTTAGCTAGGCATATGATTAGATGCATGTGATGTATGATGATGTTAGATATTTATTACATGAGTTGATGTTGGTGACTTCTATTTTTACAGGGAGTTATATCCTATGTGTGCAAAGTCTATGCTTTTTTTTAACAAATGCATAGGTTAAAAATATGCTAATAGAATGACACAGGGTGCTGTTGGACTTATAGCCTTGGGAATGGTAACTCCTTCCTCTTCGGGAGTCTAGCCTCTCTTTTGGCTCAACCCTACCTTGATTGGATGATAGCATTTCGTACTTTACTCAACCTCTTGATCGCCCCCAACTCTTTGTCGTAGGGTTAGTGTATAGGGTTATTAGGCTGAGACTCTCGACTCTCGGGGTCTTAGCAATAACTTATCTGACCTTTGGTAGAACGATAAGTGGCCAGCTATTTCAATCCGAGAAGACTTTGTTTAGGACTGTAATGTAGGCTAGGTTATGGGATTTTAGAAACAACGGGATATGTAGGCTCAAATTCAATGTTGTTTTCAGCAAGGTTTAGATCCAAACTGTTCTTAACCATTTTTCAGTAGGATTTGTATCCTCTTTTTTTTTAGCTTTGGCAGCGTATCTAACTCATTTAGATCAAGCAATCTATTTTCAATCAGAGGGGATTTTAATAAGGTTGTAATGTAGGCCATGGTTTCGGGGTTTTGCAAGAAAAGGGTAAAGGCTCAAACCTATTGTTCCTACTGGGCTTCCTTGTATCCTAGGATCACCTTTAAACTTCCCTCTTGCTTTTGACCATATACTTCTCAAGGTGAAAATAATCTTGTTCTTTCACCCTTTTCTATATACCTTTTTGAGATAGACATAACTTTCTTCTCATTTGCTCTTCTTATATGCTTTTGAAGATAATTCATTCATAATTTTCTTCAGGCCTTTCCTTAAAGGCTTTTTTTTTTTTTTTTTTGGGCTCTTGCCCCTTGGCAACTCCTTTCCTTTGCTTTTTCTTCCTATTTCTTTTCTTTTCTTTTCTTTTATGAAACAAGACAATTCTTTAACCTTTTTCCCTTAAACCTCTTCGTTGGTAGTTCAATATACCCAGTATGGGCGGTGATCTCTAGGTTGGGATTTTGTTAAGAAAGGATAGATAGCTCAACGGGTTTGGCAAGGGGTTGCTTTTGACTGTATGGGAAATGAAATGAGAGCCTCTCTTCACTTTGAATTAAATTGCTTGATCCATAGAGTTTTTCAACACTATCCTAGCATGATAGAGGTGGACACCACTCCTAGAGTTCTCAACTATTGTCTGCCCTAGTGTAGGGAGGACAGTCTTGGATCAGGGTTAACAAAGAAAATTTTCACTTTCCGCGAGGCACTAGAGGTTAAGCAAAGGGGAAGATGAGCACATTTAGTCATTTATTCAGTTATTTATTCTTTATATGTGGGGGAATGAAAGATGGCTTCTTTTCATTTTGATAAACTGGCCACACATCGCTTAACCTCAGAGTCTTGCAAGTACTGCCTTTGGGTAGTATCCTCACTCATCCTTATTCTCTCTCTCTGTGGACGACTGATCACTTGGCGAGTGGTTAACTCATGTTATCATCTCTTCAAGTTGGATCATTCCATAAGATAAACCATACCCCTTGCGTAGAAAGTAGTCACTACTTCCCAGGGAAGACAAGACAACCATAATGGAATAAAAGACTATTATTTGATTATTATTATTATTTTTACGAAAAGCATAAGGTTCTTAAGCAATAAGAAAATGTAAACATTAATTTAAAGACAAGAAGTAAAAGGGATAGAAAGAAAGTGGGTGAAAATACCCCTCTCCTGTACGCTTGTGCAAAGAACCCATTTCTAGTAAGATCTTGGGACAATTCCCACATTTTTTATGCTCTATTCGCGACCCGGATCCTCGGCTAAGGGGAGACAAGCAAAGGCTTCTCCTAGAGCTCCACAGACATTAACATTGTTGCTACGGTTGTCAGTCTCCTTCTTGTTCTGTGTAGCGGGTTCTTCTGTAAACAGGGTGACCAGCTCACCCCCTTCCAATTCGAATGGCTCTACTTGTGCTCTTGGCTTCTCTATCCTCCAGCTCATTTCTTCATAGTTGTACTCATTTGTGGGCCAATGACTCTCTAGCAAATGACGTTCGGCCGCGGCATATTTCGGATGCAGAAACTCAGCACCCCATCCATCAGCAACCAGGTTTTCAGTAGTCTCATCTCCCAGGAACATCAGCTCCTCAATGGGCCAGTCAAAAGCATCTGGCACTTCATTAGGGTTATGGAGATAGATTGGGCATAATGGGAGATCCTCCTCCCAGTCATCTTCTTCCTCAGTCTCCCAATCGTCCTCATAGTCCTCGGCCTCAGGCTCGTCAAACACTCCCTCGCCTTCCATCTCTACTAGTATCATATTGACGGTGTGATCTGGCAGAGGGTTAGCAGTCACATTGGGTGTGGGAGCAGGTTTTACTGGCTGCAGATCAATAGTCTTATTACTAATTAGGTCTTGGATCTTGTGCTTGAGAGCAAAGCAGCTTTCGGAGTCATGCCCCTAGTCACCTGAATGATATTCACATGTAAGAGCGGCATTAAAGGTCGGGGGCAGAGGGCTTGGCAACGGGCGAGCAGGTACAGGCTTCAAGATGTTGTTTTTCAAAAGGCTATGGTATGCCTCAGTTTGGGTGCAAGCTAAGGCGTCGAAGGTACGGGTGCGTCGAAGGTACGGGTACGTCGAGCAGGTCTATTGAAGTTGGGTCGTGCCCCAGTGGGACCATAGTTCAGGGTTGGAGCAGGCATGGTCAAGGTGGGTAAGGGTAGGACCTGGGGTGATTGGAGCGGAGGTCGATATTGAGGTGGTTGGCTAGACAGAATAGCAGACACTTCATTTTCCTTCCTGATCGGGGCCCCTTGTAGTAGCCACCTTCTTGGCCATGTTGGCAATATATTCTCCCATCTTGGCATAGGGATCTGTGATTCTTCCTGTCTTGAGGTCGTTTTCTATCATTTCCCCCTGCATGAAGAGTTCGGAGAAGCTTCTTCCCACGCTTGTGCAAAGCTTCTCGTAGAATATACCTTGAAAAGTATGCATGAACAGTTGTACATACTCCTTCTCTTCCAGCGGGGGGTTCACTTGTGCGGCGGCCTCCCTCCATCTTAGGGCATATGCTTTAAAGTTCTCCCTCTCACCTTTGCTCATTGTCATCAAGGACCATCGATCAGAGGTGAGGTCGATGTTGTGACAGTATTGGGCTTTGAACGCGTTGACTAGCTCCATCCACATTGTGATCTTCCTTAAGTCTAGACGAGCGAACCATTGCAGAGCCGACCCTATGAGGCTGTGTTAGAATAACTGCATGAGGAGCTTTGGCTCGTTGCCGTGTCCACTTTGTGCTCCCGCGTATAGGCGAAGATGAGCAACAGGGTTACCAGTACAGTTGTACTTCTGGAAGTCAGGCATTTTAAATTTAGCAGGTCTCGGATGGTCGGGGAAGAAACAGAGTTCATCATATGAAGTGAATCCGTAAACATCATGGCCATGGAGACTTCGCAATGAATCCTCCAACCCTTGGATTTTCAGACTAAGAGGGTCTAGAGGGGCCTTCTTTATGACGGGTGAGAGCAATATGGTCTCTTCTTCTTCAGTATTGACCCTTTTGGTATCTTCTTTAGTTTTCCCAGCACTGTCGGACTGAAGCATGATCCTTGGATCAGCGGGTTCAAGGTCTTTAGATGAAGTCATTGATGACGACGGGACCGCAGTAGCATCCTTCATGGCCAGAGTTTGAATGAGTTTGAGCATCTCATCCATCTTAGTCCTCATTTCATTAACTTTCTCTCGAGAGACTTGAGAGGATTCTTCAGGTTTAGCAGCCATCAGTGATGCTTTGTGTCGAATGATAATAGGATCCCTAGGTGGATGTTGTACTTTCTTGGGAGCAATGTTGACTCAGTGCAAGGTGACTTCTGTAAATAGAAATAGAAAGAAAAAAGAAAAAGACAAAAATACAAGTCACAAGTTAGTTTTTGGTTTTTAGAGAATTTTATGCAATGCATGTCCTAGGGTTGCCCCTGCTTGAGAGGGAGACTAAACATGATGTATTGGCTCACTTTTGGAGATAGGGGGCTTGCCCCTGTTTGCAGACACTTTACCGTCAAGTGGGAACCTTCAGCCATTCATGCATGCATTCATAAAAATAAAGAAGTACATTAAATTCTGGGTTTGAAATACAAAAGAATTGAAATACATTTTAATAGGGGGAGGGGGAACATTTTCCTTTGGACTTCCACCTATCTATTTTTACAAAAGGAAACCCTAAACTACTCTTGAGTCTTCAGATTCGCCTTCCTTGGATTTGATGTCGAAGAGGTCGCTGAGAGACCTTGTTGATTGATTGCCCCTTGTCGTCTTGGCAATCCTATCTCCGTGAGTATAGAGGGATTGGGGCCCCTCTTATGGGATGAATCGAGATACATGCAATGAGTCCTTAGGGTTATGCGGGAACCCTTAGGATTTGGGTAGGTTCAATGCAAGGGAGAGTGACGTTGGTGTCACTCTCAATTGGTTGATCGTATGCATGAGAATGCAGTGACTTGAGTTACTTGGAACTCTTGTCTTGACATGGAATATTGAATGTATGAACATGAATATGCAAAAAGTATAAGGAGAGAAGGTACAATTGAAGTAAACATGCATGCATGAACAGTTAGACAGGCATTATAACAATATAAATACAAGCATTATAACAGCAGGTATAAATGAAGGTAAAAGCAGTCGCCCTTTTCTCCGTGATTTTGAAAACGGTGCTCGTGTCCTAAATCCGGCAGAGGTTCGGCTATGCATGGTGTCTATATGACTATGAGGTTGAGGGTTGACTAATGCGTCCTAAAAAGGCTCGGTCCCCGGATCTTCAAACCTAGGCCCACTCCCCGATGTGGTGCCATGATCGTTGGTAATCCGAGCAGGGGAACCATCAAGAGGCCGTAGGCGAAAAAACTGACACAGCATCTTGTCCACAACCAATATACTGTTCCCCCTTTCTAACTAGAAAGGACATATCAGGGTATGCAAGTATGCAGAATGCAAGTGCACATGCAATGTGTGTGTGATTTTTAAAAGTGGAGGAAAGGGCCCAACAACTCCCATTCATCCTGTACATCACATTCATGCAAAGCAGTTAATAAAATTTAAACAAAATGTGTAACTACAAAACAAAAATGCAAGTGTTAGTATGTGAATGACAAACATGATACAAGATAATATGAATAAATGCATGTTTTTTTTTTTAAAACAATTTTGAAAATTTAGTTTTGAAAATTTAAAGTGAATAGGATTGAACCAAGTTAATTGAAGACTCTACATGGGTAAAGGGTAAAGAGACATGACTAACGACCTAACCCTCTAAGTCTCTCCAGTGGAGTCACCAGCTGTCGCGCCTAGATTTTTCGCACTCGAGGAATACTCACCCAAGCGGGAAAAATGCTGTACTCTCTCGTTAGAACTCACCCTCCTAAAAGAATGAGTGCGACTAGGTTTGAATTGAAAAATTGATTTGAATAAAGGGCTTTTAGAAAAAGATTCGGAGTCGCCACCTAACTTCATTAAGGTGAGTTAGGTCACCTAAAAACTAAGAATAATCCAAAGACTACTCTTAGGGTTTTGGAAAACGATTTTGAAAATATCACCTCTAGAGAGGGCTTTTAAGAAAATAGGTTGTTTGGCAACCTTTGGAAAATATTTAGCCCTTTTTGAAAAATAACTCCTTTTTGGTCTTTGAAAACAGTGATCCTAGGTTCGGAGGTTGGTTACGTGTAGGGAAGACGCACTAAGCTATCACCCTATCCCGCCCTTTCGGGACCTACATGTCAATCTACCCTAGATTCACCTATGAGAGTCTTTAACTAACATGTGTTCAACCCTATTCACTTTAGAAAAATAATGTTTGAAAAATATGATGCATGATATGCAAGTGCAATAGAAGAGAAAATTGGAGAATAGATTTGGAAATAAATTTGAAAAGAATATGATTTGAAAATAGATTTCAAGAAATGGAATTGAAATTGGAAAGTTTGAAAATTTGAAAATAGAAATTTTGAAATTGTAATTTTAAAAATAAATTGGAATTTGAGATTTGAAAATGTGGAGACCGCACCCATGAGGGTGGAATTGAAAGTTTGAAGAGTGTTGTGACCGCACCTATGAAGGTTGCCTACGTATCCCTTTGGGGGAATCAGGTCAGTCGTAGTTTGGACAAGAGTCCGATTGAAAAGAGATTGATTTGAAGAAGGAGATTGAATTGGAAATTTAATTGGAAGATTGAGAGATTGAACTTCGATTGGAAGATTTGAAAAGATTTGATTTTGAAAGTCTTAGTTTTGGGAAACCTAGACTTAGGAAAGAGAAGACTTAGAAAAGAAGGATGGGATTTGATTTAGAAAGATTTTGGAAAAGAATTGACTTGAAGATTGGATTTATGAAAGGTATGAATTAGGAAAGGTCCTACTTAGGAAAGTTTTGAATTAGGAAAATTTCATTTTTGGAAAGTTTCGAATTAAGAAAGTTTTGAATTAGGAAAGTTTTCAAATTAGGAGAGTTTCGAAGTTAGGAAAGTTTTGAAATTAGGAAAGTTTTGAATTAAGAAACTTTTAGGTTTAGAAAAGTTTTGAAATTGGAAAGTTTCGTTTTAAGAAAGGTTTGAAAAAGGAAAGTTTTCAGTTTAGGAAATGTTTGAATTAAGAAAGTTTTGAGTTTAGAAAAGCCTTGGATTTTGAAAGATTTTGAAGCTTTAAGAAAGGTTAGAATTTGGAAAGTTTTAGATTTAGAAAGTCTTAACTTAAGAAAGTTTTGAATTTAGAAAGCTTAGAATTTTAGAAAGATTTGACTTTTAGAAAGTTTTAGAGTTTGAATTTTAGAAAATCTTGAAATTAGGAAAGGGTTGAATCTAGGAAAGGTTTGAAAACTTAGATTTGGAAAGTTAAGATTTGCAAAGAGGGTAGAATTAGGAAATGGTTGAATTTTAGGGAAGATTTGGAAACTTAATGTTTAAAGAAATATTTGAAAGTTTTAGGAAATTTAAGATTTAGGAAAGTGGAAGTTTAGGAATGTAAGCATCCCATTTTTGACCGCTCGGCAGTCTACACTCCGTCCAAACTTGTTTTCAAGTCATTGTGAGCATATTCCTATCGAATCCAATTCTCTAGGTACAAATTCCGTCTTTCCGTCGCTCCGCGGGCCTGTCAGGCCCAAATAGAGGCAAAATGAACAAAATGCCCTTAGGGGCATTGTCCTTTCCTTTCCAATTTCAATCCCTCTCTCGAGATAGTTTATTCCTCGAGACGGTTCCAATCCAGGCACGTCTCTTCGGAGACGGTAAGACCCCTTTCCAATCCCTTTCTCGAGACATTTTATTCCTCGAGACGGTTCCAATCCAGGCACGTCTCCTCGGAGACGGTAAGACCCCTTTCCAATCCCACTCTCGAGACAGTCTATTCCTCGAGACGGTTCCAATCCAGGCACGTCTCTTCGGAGACGGTAAGAAACCTTTCCAATCCCACTCTCGAGACAATTTATTCCTAGAGACGGTTCCAATCCAGGCACATCTCTTCGGAGACGATAAGTCCCCTTTCCAATCCCTCTCTCGAGACAGTTTATTCCTCGAGACGATTTGAGTAGCGAAACTACTCACAAAACCATTCGAGTAGCGGAAATACTCACAAATAGGTCGATATTGGGAATTGGCAACAAACCCCTGTGTCATGACGACTGTCGTTAGAGTGGCGGAAATACTCAAAACCCAGATCAACACCAGTGTCTGTTAATCCACTTTGGTGAAAAATGACCAAACTGTCCTTTGGACCTTTTTCGAGACTTTCCGGTCAAAATGACCATTTTGCCCCTAAGCATCCGAATGCCCCAGGAACCACACCGACTCTGGGTATCAAACTGGTAATGTCCCGAGAATACTTTTTATAGTGTTCTCAACGTTCCTTTACCTTTCCGGATCATTCCAAGTCAGTTCCAGCAAACCCGGTACAAAATGATCGTTTTGCCCCTGGTGGGCCGGTCTCCTTTTCCGACCACGCCGGCTTTGGAAATTGAACCAGAAACCTCTAGGAACATTCTAAATAATGTTTTCAGATCCCAAGTCTTCTTCCGGGATAGTCCGAGTCTGTCCCAGCAGTTTCTCGGTCCGATTAACCGTTTTGCCCCTAAGGGCCCGGTCAACCTTTCCGACACATTTTATCTTCACTTTTCAAGTCAAATACCTCTAGGACACTATTTTAAGTGTTCCTGCTCCTTTCCGGCCTTCAGGGTCATTCCCGGCTCCTTCAAATCATTCCCAGACTTTCCGAAGTCACTCCTAGTGAAGCTAGGCTAAAAATTGCATAGTAGTCACTAGTACCGGTGCCCAAATCTAGTCAAAGATACGTTGCTTACCGACTTATAAAGTTTCCTAACTGGCTAGCACCACTAGTTGTGGCGCCAAGCCAAGAATTGGCCTGGCGCCACTCTTAGTGGCCCCAAGAGCAATTTTGCCCTGGCGCCACTACAACAGGCGCCAGGTTTGTCCAACCTCTATAAATACAGAGCCTCATTCAACGTGAAAAGGGTTTGCAAACTCAATCTAAAAATCATATATTTCAATATACAGAGCTCGAGCACCTCAAAAATCCTAGCCACCTTAGGTTTTCTAAACCCTAGCCTCTTATACACTCATACACACCCCCATACACTCAGACACTAGTCTTCAACCATCCTTTGAAGACTTGAAGAGCTGCAATCCAAAGCTTGAAGACAACTCTTGAGGACTGAAGGTGAAGATCAAGACAAAGATCAAAGACCGAAGATTGAAGATAAGCAAGGCACGCAAAATAACGAAGATATACGGTAGGCTTTCTATTTAAATTTTCGCACTTCCCCCCTCTCTCTTCTCTCTCTTAACTCACTTGGGTTTTCTCTATTTTAATCCCCCATCTCTTTCTCCCCCTTTCTTTGCATGCTTGAAACAAGGGGATTCCCGGTCCATGTGTAGGATTGGGCTGTTGGAGAGTCACCCTGTCGGGGGCTTTCTTCTAGCCTAACCAGAGACCACGTGGGTTCGGCCCCCTTGATTATGTGGTGAAGTCTTAACCTTGTATGTTCACGACCCCAAATTGCATTGCGCATATCATAGTCTTGCATCTTCCAAAAACCGTTTTCAAAGTTGTTTTTCAAAATGTTTTCAAACTTGTTTTTGAAATTGCATCAAAATCTCTTTTTCAAAAACTTGTTTTCAAAACCACAATTCTAGGGTGATTCTAGCCTTTCCATGGCTAGGGTTGCTTTAGGAAAGTGTTACATTAAAAGTGACCTTTTTGGTCTATATTTTCAAATCTTATTGTTTTCCAAAACCACTTTCTAGCCCTCTTATGGTTAGAATCGCTTTAGGAAAGTGAGACGTTTTCATACTTTCCAAAAAACTCTCTCTTCAAAAATCTATTCTTAAAAATCTTTTTTTCAACATACTTTCCTAAAACTCTCCTCTTCAAAATTGTTTTCAAAAACTCCCTTCCAAAATCTATTTTTCAAAACTCTCTTTTTTCAACTCCTCTCCAAAATCTTTTCCTCAAAGTTCACTTTCTAAAAACACTTCCTAAATTCACTTTCCTAAAAAACTCTTTCCAACAATCTCCTTCCAAAGATCTTTCTAAAAAACTCTCTTTCCAAAAATCTTCCTTCTAGAAACTCCCCTCTAGGATTTTTCCTCCCAAAATCTATGTTTCCAAAAATACACTTTCCAAAAACTCCTTCCTAGGATTCCCTTCTAGAAAACCTTCGTTTCCAAAAACGCACTTTCCAAAAACTCATTCCTTAGAGCCCAAGTCAAGCCCTAGAACCCACCATTAGGAAACCCAAAATTTTCTTTCCAAAAACATGGTTTTCAAACTTTGCCCCAAACCTAGGTTTGCAAAACCTCTAGTTTTCACATCCAAACTATACGTGTTTCCAAAACCTCTTTTCTACGTCAAAACTATAATTTTTCAAAACTAGGATTTCTAGAATCTCCCTTTCCAAATCCTTGTCAAATCAAATCTTCCCTTTAAGAAACCAAATCCAATCTCCCCGTTTAGGAAACTAGATCCTATCCTCTATTTTTGGAAACAAAATCAAACCTTCTCTTTTCAAAACAAAATCCAATCCTTTCCTAATCCAACTTTTTCTTAATTCAAATCCTTCTTAAACTTCCACTTTCCTAAACCTTAAGTTTCCAAAACTTGAACATAAAAATCTTTCCTAATTTAACCCTTTCCTAATTCTACCCTCTTTTCAAGCCTTAACTTTTCAAACCTAAGTTTTCAAACCTTTCCTAATTTTAAGATTTTCTAAAATTCAAACTCTAAAACTTTCTAAATCTTAAACTTTCCAAATTTCAAATCTTTCCAAATTCAAAGTTTTTCCAAGTTCAAAACTTTCTTAAGTTACGACTTTCACAATCTGAAAACTTTCTAAATTCTAAACTTTCCTAAATTTCAAACCTTTCCAAATCTAAAATTTTCTAAACTCAAAACATTCTTATTTTTAAAACTTCCTTGTTTTCTAAACTTTTCCACTTTCAAAACTTCCTTTTTCAAAACATTCCAAAATTCAAAACTTTCTTAACTTGAAACTTTCTAAATTTTAAGCCTTTCTTAAACTAAGCTTTTCCTAATTCAAAACATTTCTAAATTCAATACTTTCCTATTTCAAAACCTTTCTTAAAACGAAACATTCCAATTTTCAAAACTTTCCTAAGTTGAAACTTTCATAAATTCCGAACTTTCCTAATTCAAAACTTTCCTAATTTGAAACTTTTCAAAAATGAAACTTTCCTAATTCGGAACTTCCCTAAATTGGACCTTCCCTAATTTGAACATTTCCTAAATCTAATCTTTCCTAATTTCCTAAACCTTCCAAGTCAAGTCAAATATTTCCTAAGTCTCTTCTCTTTCCTAAGTCTAGGTTTCCTAAAACCAAGTCTTTCCAAAATCAATCTTTCCAAAGCAAGTCCAATCTCCTCGATTTCAATTTCCAATCTCCTCTTCTAATCTCAAATCAAATCCAATTTTCAATTCAATCTCTTTCTTCAAATCAACTCTTCTATTTTCTATTGGACTCCGGTCCGAACTACGACTGACCTGATTCCCCCAAAGGGATACGTAGGCAACCTTCATAGGTGCGGTCACAATACTTTTCAAACTTTCAATTCCACCCCCATGGGTGCGGTTTCCATATTTTCAAATCTCAATCTCCAATCTATTTTCAAAATTTCTATTTTCAAATTTCTACTTTCAATTTTCAAACTTTCCAATTTCAATTCCATCTCTTCAAATCTATTTTCAAATCAAATCAATTTCAACTCAATCTCTTTTCAAATCTATTTTTCCATTCTCTTATTTTGCACTTGCATATCATGCATCATGTTTTTTTAAACATTGTTTTTCTAAAGTGAATAGGGTTGGACACACGTTAGTTAAAGACTCTCATAGGTGAATCTAGGGTAGATTGACATGTAGGTACTGAAAGGGCGGGGTAGGGTGATAGCTTAGTGCTTCTTCCCTACACGTAACCAACCTCCGAACCTAGGATCACTGATTTCAAAGACCAAAAGGAGTTATTTTTCAAAAAGGGCTAAATGTTTTTCAAAGGTTGCCAAACAACCTGTTTTACTTAAAAACCCTCTCTCGAGGAGATATTTTCAAAATCATTTTTCAAAAACCCTAAGTGTAGTTTTCAGATTATGCTTAGTTTTTAGGTGACCTAACTCACCTTAATCAAGTTAGGTGGCGACTCCGAACCTTTTTCAAAAGCCCTTTATTCAAATCAAATTTTCAATTCAAACCTAGTCGCACTCATTCTTTTAGGAGGGTGAGTTCTAACGAGAGAGTACAGTGTTTTTCCCACTTATGTGAGTATCCCTCGAGTGCGAAAAATCTGGGCGCGACAAGGAAGGATTTGAATTAGGAAAGGTTTGGATTAGGAAGGGATTGGATTTGGTTTCTAAAAGAGAAAGGTTGGATTTTGTTTCCAAAAACGGAGGACGGGATCTAGTTTCCTAAACGGGGAGATAGGATTTGGCAAGGATTTGGAACAGGAGGTTCTAGAAACCCTAGATTTGAAAGTGTGAAATTTTAACGTAGAAAAGAGGTTTTGGAAACATGTATAGTTTTGATGTAAAAAACATGAGGTTTTGGAAACCTAGGTTTGGGGCAAAGTTTGAAAACCATGTTTTTGGGAAAAAGATTAGGGTTTTCTAATTGTGAGTTCTACGACTTGACTTGGGCTTCTAAGGAAAGAGTTTTTGGAAAGTGCATTTTTGGAAACGAAGGTTTTCTAGAAGGGAATCCTAGGAAGGAGTTTTTGGAAAGTGAATTTGGAAAGAGAGTTTTTGGAAAGATTTTTGGAAAGAAGGAGTTTTTGGCAAGTGTGTTTTTGGAAACATAGATTTTGGGAGGAAAAAACCTAGAGAGGAGTTTCTAGAAGGAAGATTTTTGGAAAGGGAGTTTTTAGGAAAGTATGTTGAAAGAGATTTTTTTAGGAAAAGATTTGAAAAGAAAGTTTTTGGAAGGTATAAAAAGTTTCACTTTCCTAAAGCGATTTTAGCCATAAGAAGGCTAGAACCACTTTAAGAAAGTGATTTTAGAAAACAATAACATTTGAAAATATAGACCCAAAAGGTCACTTTTAATGTAACACTTTCCTAAAGCAACCCTAGCCATGGAAAGGCTAGAATTACTCTAGAATTGTGATTTTGAAAACAAGTTTTTGAAAAAGAGATTTTGAAGCAATTTTGAAAACAAGTTTGAAAACAGTTTTGAAAACAACTTTGAAAATGGTTTTTGGAAGATGCAAGATCATGATATGCACAATGCAATTTAGGGTCGTGAACATACAAGGTTAAGGCTTCACCACATAATCAAGGGGGCCGGACCCACGTGGTCTTTAGTTAGACTAGAAGAAAGCTCCCGACACGGTGATTCTCCAATAGCCCAATCCTACACATGGACGGGAATCCCCTTGTTTCAAGCATGCAAAGAAAGGGGGGGAAAGAGATGGGGGATTAAAATAGAGAAAACCCAAGTGGGTTAGAAGAGAGAAGAGAGAGGGGGGAAGTGCGGAAATTTAAATAGGGAACCTACCGTATGTCTTGTTTATTTTACGCGCCATGTTGTCTTCAATCTTCGGTCTTCGCCTTGATCTTCTTCTTCAACCTTCAAGGGTTGTCTTCAAGTTTTGGATTGCAATTCTTCAAGTCTTCAAAGGATGGCTGAAGGCTAGTGTATGAATGTATAGGAGGCTAGGGTTTAGTGTAGGGTGGCTAGAGTTTGGAGAACCTAAGGAAACTAGGGTTTTTGAAGGTGCTCGAGCTCTGTATATCGAAATATATGATCCTTAGGTTAAGTTTGCAAACCCCTTTCACGTTGAATGAGGCTCTGTATTTATAGAGGTTGGACAAACCTGGCGCCTGTTACAGTGACGCTAGGGCAAAATTGCTCTTAACGCCACTAGGAGTGGCGCCAGGCCAATTCTTGGCGTGGCGCCACTAGTAGTGGCGCCAGCCAGTTAAGAAACTTTATAAGTCGGCAAGCAACATATCTTTGACTAGATTTGGGCGCCTGTACTAGTGACTACCATGCAATCTTTAGCTTGGCTTCACTAGGAGTGACTCCGGAAAGTTCGGGAATGATTTGGAGGAGCCGGGAATTACCCGAAAGGCAGGAAAGGAGCAGGAACACTTAAAATAGTGTCCTGGAGGTATTTGAATTGAAAAGTGAGGATAAGATGTGTCGGAAAGGTTGACCGGGCCTTTAGGGGCAAAACGGTGAATTAGACCGGGAAGCAGTCGGGGCAAACTCGGACTATCCCTGAAAAAGACTTGGGATCTAGAAACATTATTTAGAATGTTCTAAGAGGTTTCTGGTTCGATTTCCAGAGCCAGCGTGGTCGGAAAAGGAGATCGGCCCACTAGGGGCAAAACGGTCATTTCGCACCGGGTTGGCCGGAACTGACTCGGAAAGATCCGGAAAGGTAAAAGAAGGTTGAGAACACTATAAAAGTAGTCTCAGGAGGTTACCGGTTTGATACCCAGAGCCGGTGTGGTCGAAAAAGGAGACCGGCCCACTAGGGGCAAAACGGTCATTTTGTACCGGGTTGGCCGGAACTGACTCGGAATGATCCGGAAAGGTAAAGGAAGATTAATAATACTATAAAACGTATTCTCGGGACATTACCGGTATGATACCCAGAGCCGGTGTGGTTCCCGGGGCATTCGGATGCCTAGGGGCAAAATGGTCATCTTGATCGGAAAGTCTCGAAAAAGGTCCAAAGGACAGTTTGGTCATTTTTCACCAAAGTGGGTTAACAAACACTGGTGTTGACCTGGATTTTGAGTGTTTTCGCCACTCTAACGGCGGTCGTCGTGACACAGGGGTTTGTTGCCAATTCCCTATATCGACCTATTTGTAAGTATTCCCGCTACTCTAACGGTTTTGTGAGTAGTTTCGCTACTCGGACCATCTCGAGGAATAAACTGTCTCGAGAGAGGGATTGGAAGGGGGTCTTATCGTCTCTGAAGAGACATGCCTGGATCGGAACCGTCTCGAGGAATAAACTGTCCCTAGAGTGGGATTGGGAAAGGAACTTATCGTCTCCGAAGAGGCGTGCCTGGATTGGAACCGTCTCGAGGAATAAACTATCTCGAGAATGGGATTGGAAAGGAGTCTTACCGTCTCTGAAGAGACGTGCCTGGATTGGAACCATGTCGAGGAATAAATTGTCTCGAGAGAGGGATTGGAAAGGGGTCTTACCGTCTCCGAAGAGATGTGCCTGGATTGGAACCGTCTCGAGGAATAAACTGTCGAGAGAGAGAGATTGAAAAGGGGTCTTACTGTCTCCGAGGAGACGTGCCTGGATTGGAACCGTCTCGAGGAATAAACTGTCTCGAGAGAGGGATTGGAATTGGAAAGGAAAGGACAATGCCCCTAAGGGCATTTTGGTCATTTTGCCTCTATTTGGGCCTGACAGGCCCGCGAAGCGATGGAAAGATGAAATTTGGACCTAGAGAATTGGATTCGATAGGAATATGCCCACAATGACTTGAAAACAAGTCTGGACGGAGTGTAGACTACCGAGCGGTCAAAAATGGGGTGCTTACAGGTTTAGCCCCCCTTGGTTATGCGGTGAAATCTAACCTTGTATATTCATGTCTCTCTTGCATTGTTACTATCATGATCATGCATTCAAAGGTGTGTGCAAAATTGCATTAAAGGTTGCTTCAAAGTTGTTTTCAAAACCACGACCTTATAATGATTCTAAGTATTCCGTGGTTAGGGGGTTGTTTTAGGAAAGTGTTATATTTAATGTGATCATCAAGGTTTAAATTTGAGTTCAAGTCTTAAATTGTTTTTTAAAAAATCACAACTCTAAGATGATTCTAGCCATTCCATGATTAGGATTATTTTAGGATAATGTTACATTCAATGAGACCATCAAAGTCCATATTAGGGTTTCAAACCCTAGTTGTTGTCAAAATGACAACCCTAGAATGGTTCTAATCTTGTCATGGTTAGAATCGTTTTAGGAAAGTGAGATATTCAAGAGACTTGTAAAAGTCTATATTCAAATATTTTTAAAATAATTTTCTTAAATTCACTTCCTAAAAATCTTTTCTCAGAGATTTACTTTCTAAAAACCCTTTGTCTTGAAGTCTAAGTCAAAACTCTAGAATCCATATTTAGGAAATCCTAGGTTTCTCACATGAAATTATAGTTTTGTATCTACATTAAATCATAGGTCTCCAACACCCCTTTTCTACAAAAAAAAAATATATATATATAGATTTCTAAAACCACTTTTTTTTACATGAAATCATAAATTTCCTAATTCAAAAGTAACATAGAATCATAGATTTTCAAAACTAATACTTTTCAATTTCAAGCCAAATCAAATCTTGTTCAAATAGGATACTCAATCAAATATCCTATTTTTAGAAATAAAATATAGTCTTCCATTTTAGGAAACAGAAATCAACAATCTTTTCTAATTTCAAAACCTTCCTTTTCCAAAACTGTCCAAAAATAAAACCTACCTTTTTCAATTGAAATCTATTCTTTCCAATTAAAAATGCATTGCATAAACCCAAGGTCCTAGGATTGCTTGAATCTCTAGTCACCTCAAACCTAGGTCAAACCTTTTTTAAACTTAACTATCCAAATTCAATGTTTCTTAAATCAAATCATTCCAATCCCGACTTTCTAAATTTCAATTTTAAATCTTTCTTAATTCAAACATTTTCTAAATCAAATCTTTCCTAAAATCGAAACTTTCCTAATTTGGAAGTTTTCTAAAATTTTCTAAAATCAAACTTTTACATGTTTAAACTCTAGGTTATCTAAACCTTTGGATGCCAAAACCCTAGTTCAACCCCTAACCCTAAGCTAGGAACCTCAACTCTCTTCTAAATCAAGATAGTTTTCAAACTCCAATTTAAGTCAAAATGATTTTAAAGTTTAATTCAAACTTTCTAAAATAAGTCCAAGTTCCATTTCAAAGTTCAATTTCAAATTCAAGTTTTATTACAAAGTCAACTTCAAATTTCGATTTCAAATCAAAGTTAATTTCAACTCAAAGTTCATATTTCAATCTTCCAATCAAAATTCAACTCAAACCCTTTTCAAGCCATGCTTTCCAAGACCCCAAAGTGTTTGTTTTCAATCAGAGCAAGAGTCTGAATTACGTCCGACCTGATTCCCAACAAAGGGATAAGTAGGCAACCTTCATATGCGCGGTTATAACCTTTTTCAAAATTTCAATTCTCTTTTTCAAAATCTCTTTTCAAATTCAAATTCTTTTCTTGCACTTGTATAGCATGCATCATATCATCCCTAAAGTGATGGTTCGAACTTCTTTCCAAAATTTTTAATGTGGATATAATTGGATATTAGATAACCGGAGATTCAAAATGAGTAAACCTATAGTGAAAAGACATATAGGTACCACAAGGGCAGGATAGGTGATAGCCTGGTATATCTTCCCTATACGTAACTAACCTCCAAACCTAGAATCACTGTTTTTGAAAGACCAAAACCAGAGTTATTTTTAAAAATGGCTTAAATCTTTTTAAAGGTTGCCAAACAACCTTTTTTCTCTAAAAAAAAAAAAACTCTCCCAAGGAAGTTTTTCAAAACCTTTTAAAAAATCATAAATTTAATCTTCGGATTGGACTTAGTTTTAGGTGACCTAACTCTCCTTAACAAAGTTAGGTGGTGACTCTAAATCTTTTTCTAAAAGTCCTTATTCAAGTCAATTTTCAATTCAAACCTAATCGTATTCATCCTTCTAGGAGGATGAGTTCTAACGAGAGAGTACCATGTGTTTCCCACATATAATCTCAATAGTGCGAAAAACCAAGGCATGACAACAAGGAAATTCATTCTCGAAGAATGATGCATTCTTAGACTCCATAATGATGTTAACATGTATATAAAAAATTTTAGACTTACGAACAAGGAAACCGATATGCGCTACTATTTCAGCATATCCTATGAATATACAATTAATGATTTTATGTTCTAATTTAATTCTTTTTGGGATATGAACTGTCACCTTAGCCAAACACCCCCACCCTTTTAAGAATTTAGAAGAACGTCTACGACCTTTCCATAATTCATAAAATGTTTTACTAAGTTTCTTAGGGGGTATAGTTTGCAGAAGCAATACTATTCTTCACAAATTCTAGGATAATCCAAAACTTATCAACATAGGATTCATCATCTTCTTGAGAGTTAGACTCTTACACTTTTCAGCAGTCCTATTTTCTTGTGGTGAGTAAGGTGCGGTAGTTTGGTGAATAATACCATGTATGAAACATAGCTGAGCAAATGCTGCTTCATATTCATCACCTCTATCACTTCTCAACACCTTAACCTTCTTACTAAGTTTGTTCTTAACCTCATTTTTGTAATGTATAAACATTTCTAATGCTTTATCTTTGCATAGCAAATACATATAACAATATTGAGTTCTTTCAATTTCGATTCTACACATGACTCACATCAATCTTAAATTTAGACAATAATCTCAAGTTAATCAACCTATGCAAAGTAGCTTACTTAACTTATTCTAAATTATCGTGCCATAAATTTAAAAACTCAAGCACAAAAACAGAAAATATGTACTTATTAAAAGTAGAAACAATGCTATTCTACAATAAATAAAATACAACTTAAATGCTCCAATGGATTAGAACATGGTATAACATATTTAGCAAAATGCTACATACACAATTATGAAATCATTTAATTTTCATAAGGAAAATTAGACACAATAGGATCACAGCAATTGTACCATCTCTCATAACTCCAGAACAAACTTCACAAGCCATATGCATATAACATTTAACGCTCATTTTCAAACACACATGTGTAACCTTTGCACAGAATAAAGCCTAGAATGACTGCACACTCTTCCAAATGTCATTAGGAGAGAGCAAGATTTATGCATAAAATTTTTTAAAATTATATTTTAGAATTATACTATGCACACCCCCAAAACTTTAAAAAAATTCACTTTACATTCAAGTTTTTATGAAATAACATTAGGATCTCTAAACCTTTATGAAATTTCACTTTATCCACCATAACTTTTATATAAAAAAAATTTCCAAAAGTTTCCAAAATTTTAGTTATAAACCCAAAGCTTTCTATAATTACAAAAAAGACCCTGACTCTAAAAAGAGCCTTTAGTCTATGAAACGGTACATTCTTAATTTGTTGTTCGTAGTCTCGTAAACCTGACATGTAGTGCCTTTTAGGAAAAACTTCAAACTCGTATAACTTCCAACTCTGAGATCCAAAAAATTCAAACAAAATACTGTTGGAAAGGTGTAAGCACCCTATTTTTGCCCGCTCGGCAGTCTCCAGTCCATCTAAACTTGTATTCAAGTTGATATGGATGCATTCCAGTTCAAACCAATTTTTCAGACATAATCCAGTCAATCGATCGCTTCGCGGGCTCATTGGGCCCAAGTAGAGGCGAGATGACCAAAATGCCTTTGACGCATTATTCAGTTCAATTCTAGTGGGCACGTCTTCTCGAAGACGGTAAGTCCCCTTTTCAATCTCAATTCCAATTCAAATCCAATTCCAGTCCAGTTCCAGTTCAAATCAAGTCTGGCATACCTTTCGACAAAGTTGATCCCTTAAGGCGGTAAGTCCATCCAGTCTAGCACGTTTTTTGAGAAAAATCTTTAGAACGATAAGTCCCTTCAAACCCGTCGACCGAGACGAGACCCCAAGTCCCCGAGATGGTAGAACGGTCCACCTTTGGCTCCAGCTAACCCGCCAATGAAGAATGTCCGTTTCAGCATACCTTTCGAGAAAGTTGATTCCTCAAGTGATAAGTTCACCTAGTAGCTTCCCGAGATCAGGTAGTCTCTAGAATGATCGCGAACCGTTAGAGTAGCGGAAACACTCGTAAACATGTTGACATTGGGAATTGCCAACAAACTCCTATGTCACGAGACCACCGTTAGAGTGACGAAAATACTCAAAACTTATGTCAACATCAGTGCCTGCTAGCCCACTCCGGTGAAAAATGACCAAATTACCCTTAAGGCTTTCCGGCACGTTTCTTGAGAAAGTAGCTAAGTCCTTAGAACGGTAAGTCTACCCTTCCAAGATCGTTCCAAAGACGATTCGGCATGTTCAGGTGCCTTCCAATTAGTTTTGGGCCAATTCTGAGACTCTCCAATCAAAATGACCATTTTGCCCCCAGGCATCCGAGCGCACCGGGAACCACACCGGCTCTAACTATCAAACCGGTAACATCCCAAGGATGCTTCTGATAGTATCCCCAGCCTTCCAATGCATTTCTGAATCATTCTGAGCCAGTTCCGGCAAACCTGATACAAAATGTTTATTTTGCACTTGGTGGGCCGGTCGCCTTTTCTAACCACACCGGCTTTGAGTATCAAACCGATAACCTCCTAGAACATTATAGGTAATGTTGTTAAGCCTTGAGTCTTTTTCCAGGATATTCCAAGTCCATCTCGGCAGCTTTCTAGCACGATTAACCGTTTTGCCCCTAATGGCCCTATCAACCCCTCCAACACATTCTAACATCATTTTTCAAGTCTACTACCCCCGAGACACTATTCTAAGGGTTCATGCCCCTTTTTGGCCCTTTGGACCATTCCCAGCTCTTGAAATCATTCCCGGACCTTCCGCAGTCATTCCTAGTGAAGCCAGGCTAAAAATTGCATGCTAGTCACTAATATAGACGCCCAAATCTTTAAAAGATACGTTGCTTGCTGACCTTAAAAGTTTCCTAAGTGGCTGGCACCACTAGGTGTAAAGTTTTGCCTTGCGCCACTGCAGCAGGCGCCAGTTCAGTCTTCTGTCTTTAAATATAGAGCCTCCTTTAGCGTGAAAAGGGTCTGCAAACACAGTCTAAAAACTCTGCTCTTCGATATATAGAGCTCGAAGCCTCTCAAAACCATAGCTCTCTTTAGGTTCTCAAAACCCTAGCCCTTATACACTTAACCCATGCTCATATACACTTATATACTAGCCTCCGAAGCCTCCATTGAAGACTTGAAGTGCTGCAACTTGGAAACTCTTGAAGATCAAAGCAAATATTGAAGTAAAGCAAACATACAAAACAAAGCAAATAAAAGAAGACATAAGGTAAACTTCCTATTTTCGTTTACGCAATTCCCCCCTCTCTCTTCTCTCTCCTAACCCACTTGGGTTTTCTTCTATTTTAATCCCCACAAGGGATTCGTAGGCAACCCTCATGGGTGCGGTCAGAACTTTCTTTCAAACTTCTATTTCCATGACTATTTTCAAACTTCCAATTCCAAAAATCTATTTTCAAATCTCTATTTCCAATTTCTAAAACTTTCTTTCAAAATCAAATCTATCTTTTCAAATCCATTCTAATTTCAAATCAAACCTATCTTTTCAAATCCATTTCAAATCAAATCAAGTTGTTTTCAAATCTATTTTTAATATCAAAGTCTTTTCTTGTACTTGCATATCATGCATTATGTTAATTTCTTTCTAAAAATTATTTTCTAAAGTAGTTAGTTATTGGACATTTATTAATCAAAGACTCTAATGAGTGAACATAGGGTGAACAGACATGTAGGTACCGCAAGGGCGGGGTAGGTTGATGGCTTAGTGCGTCTTCCCTACAAGTAACCAACCTCCGAACCTATATCACTATTTTCAAAGACCAAATGTAGTTATTTTTAAGAAATGAGGTTAAATATTTTCAAAGGTTGCCAAATAACCTCTTTTCTTAAAAACCCTATCTCGAGGAAGTATTTTCAAAAAATATTGTTCTAAAACCCTAAGTGTAATCTTCGGATTATGCTTACTTTTGGGTGACCTAACTCACCTTAATCAAGTTAGGTGCCAACTCCAAACCTTTTTACAAAAACCCTTAATCAAATTAAATTTTCAATTCAAACATAGTCGCACTCAGCCTTCTAGGAGGATGAGTTTACTGATATAAGTTTCGTGCAATGAAACTCAATGTATATAGAGAATAAAATCAACACAATTTTGGATTGCAAAACTAAAAATTTAATTTTCTCTCAAATGCTAATCCATTTGACCAGAAAATTTTGAGAACACATTCCGGTATGTGTGATCAATAACATACTAAAATTTCATAACTTTTGATGTTCATTTGGCCACAATGCCATTAACACCCAATACCAACCTTAGTTGGAACAATTTTTCAATACTATGTGATCTTAATAAGTCACTGGTGTATGAGAGAAATATTGGATTAAAGCCCATTACCACTATGGAATTATTTGAACAGTGTAACCATTACAACGGCATGGAATTATTCAAAACATATCTCATAAATGGTAACCATAAAACGATGTTCATGAAACAGTATAGAATTATAGAAACCAACTATTTTTCTATTTCTCCATACACTGAAACTCAAAAGTCTCAAAGGTGCAGAGAGCATCAGAATAACAGAAACACAATCAAACACAGTAAAGGAAATAAGTAATTGTCTTGAGATTGTTAACCCCTTATTATGTAATATTAGTGTTCTTGTAATCAAAAAATAAGAATGAAAACTTATAGAAAATAAACAAACTTACAGAATGTTGAAAATGCATAATTATAAAATGATCAAAGCAAGTGTTTCACATTATGTTTTTAAGACAATTATGCTCCTACAGTGGTGCTAATGGTTGGATGGGCATTTGTCTCCCAGGATACAATGATCTCCTACATACAGAAGCATTACTACAATATGTATGCCCGACGAACCGAAATTGTGAAGAACTCTTTCTGACTAAAAAAATTGACTCTATAAATATGCGCCAAAGAGTGGGGAAAAAAACAAGTATTTCAAATGCAATCGTATGTAAGGTATTTATAGACACATAAGTGTCTTTTTAAATAGCCACAAGTCAAATAGTGTCTTAAAAAGTCACAACCATTCACCTAAGACCGCGTTTGGGCTTACTAACCAATTACTCGTTCACTCCAAGGATTTAAGTGAGTCCTACAATTATTATGGATCAAATTAACTAAATGTCACCAATTTTCCAACAGTAATAAAGAAGAAGAAGAAGAAGAAGAAGAAGAGGAAGAAGAAGAAAATATATATCCTAGGAGAAATGGACATATTATGTTTACTAAGATCAAACTTATAATTTCCTTGCCCTCTCATTCATTTGATTGTTGACAAAATCTTAAAGCTAATTCTTTGCTAAGCATAATGACATAAAGAAGTAGAAACAATGTGAGGACAATTCAGCATTTTCCTCCTGAGTGTATTGAGGATGATTCAGCAGCTATGTAATCTATAGACTGATTGGTCATTGATTATTTGCATTAATAAATCTTTTATAATCTTCTATTTAAAACAATTAAAAATAGAAACATTATCTCGTGCATGATATTTGAGTATTAACCAACCAAACAAAAATTTGGAGCTAAGAGTAAAAGGGCCCTTTCAACTTGGCCCATATAGGTCAATGTTACATTCAATGCTGAAGCCTGGTTCGAATGGACTAGGCTTACAGGTCGCAAAGCTCTGCAACTCAAGTCCATTACAATATTCGAAAATATTGAAAAATGGATGCTTTTGTAGTTCTATAACTTTGAATGTGAAATTTTCTTTGTATTCTAGGGAGGTGAGCAATTTTTTTTCTGATAGTGTCTAGGGACATCCAAATTACATGAGTTCAATAAATATAAATAAGGCAAAAATATTTTGGTTTTCAAGTCATAGTTTGTAACTCCAAATTCTTATTCTTTTCTTTTTTTTTTTGTTTTGGCTAATTACCCATTTCCAAATTTCCAAGAAATATGATACGGGTGTGATACTCGTTTGGAAATTTTGAGAAAACATTATGAAAACTGAGAAAAACATTTTGAAATCTTTTGAAAAACGATTATGATATGTTTGGAATACTTGATGGAAACTTTTGGAGAACTAAGGGAAAAACTTGAAATATTTTAATTTTTATACATTTTTTCCTTCAAATTCAAACTAAGTATCAATGGAATTTTTCATGTACATTTGCACTAAACTTCTCAATGATTTTCACTAAATTTCTAAAATGTCTCCTTTTGAGTTCTGCGAAAACGTCTTCATAAAATTTTGGATTAAATACTGACACACTCCTTGAACTATGACTCAATATCACTATGACCTCCTAAACTCTAAAACATAAAAAGTTGACCCCCTAAACTACTAATTTGTATCAATCAACTCCTCATGTTAGCAATATCTTAGCAATCAGTTACAAAAGTACATGAAAAATTATCATGTAACTTGTATATATTCACAAAAGTTCATTTTACACCTAGATTACATTCTCTTTTTGTAATAATTGTCTACTGACTAAAATACTCCTTATTTTGCCTATATATTTACATGTTATTTTAGGAGATATTTCGGTGATTAGACTATTATTATAACAAGAGAAGATCAACTTAGTTATAAAATTATACTTTTGTTAACATATTGATAGTACTCTAAAAGTGCAATCTACATGTCTTAATTAGCTAATTGTTAGTTCTATAATATGTTTAATTGTGTAATTTTAATCATAATTCGTTACTGACTTAGTTTTGTGTTTATTTTTAGGAATCCTAGCTAAAAAGAGATTAATTGGCTCTGAAAATGAGTAGGCGTTTGAAGGGAGTTTGAACGGTCTTCAAGGGTGTTCGAACGGTATAAAAAAGCGTTCGAACGGTATGTCGAACGGTCTCATGTCAAGTTCAGTTTCAAAGTACGTCCGAAAGATTCAGAGAGCAAGTTTTCCCATTCGAAGTGCATCCGACGCAGCGTTCGGACAGTCGTCCTGGCGTTTGAACGGTTTGAACGCTTGTGTGATCCTGCAGAGTTTTGGAAGCCTATGTAAGCTAGGATTGTTGTGTATTTTAAGGTTTGCGATTTTAGCTTTGTTTTAGGAGTAGCAGCAGCTGTAGGTTCAGAAATATACTAGTTTATTGCAAAGTTTTCATAGTTGTTTACAATTCCTATAATCAGATTCTCAAGTTTGCAATCAATATATTCAGTTTATGTTTATGCAACTTGTTTTTATACCATGAAGATCAGTAGCTAAACTTCTTAGTCTTAGGATCAAAAGCGAAGATCAATTTAATGTTTTGGATGAATGAAGGAGGTATGTTATTGGTTTTAAAGTTAAATATTCTAGTTTTTCTCTCTTCATCTTCTTCATTCTAGAACTTTCAAAAACCTAGATGTTTGATTATGTTCAGTAACGTTTATACGTGAATTTATATTCAGTATATGCGCTGCACGAATCGATGGTACTCGTCCTTGATTAAAACAACCTGATTTATTCTTGGAGTTGAAGTTTTGAAAAATATTTGATTTTACTGCTAAATCTTCTGAATCCGAGACTCGTGATGTAGTCGAAGGATTTGAGTTATAAAATTATCTCCTTTGGAATTCCAAACGATGTAATTGATTGGAGCAGATGATCTCGGGACCGTTTTTGTTAATAGTTAAATCTACATTGCTTTCTAATTAATTACTTTTGAATTTGAATTAGTTTAGGCAAATATACCTTCTCAAAACAATCAGATTTTTCTTTTTCTTTTAGAAGCAAGTCATAGGAATTTTTATGAGCAACTGAGAGAAGTGTTTTAGTGCTTATGGTTCTATGTAATTTGCTCCATGTGGATCGATCTTGTGTTTTCGAGTTATACTACTCTACTGTCCTACACTTGGGATATCTCGAGCGTACATTTGGAGGCTGAGTCAAAGTTTTGACGCCGTTACCGAGGAGCATATTTTCGCATAAGAGACCACAAGAGGCGTGCTAGAACACGAACCTCAGTCCCCGCGAAATCCTATGGATTGTTTCGCCATTCATCTATCACAACAAGGAAATCGACGGCTAAGGCCATATCGATAACCTTATTCCACCATTTTCGTGTTAGTTTTTAGGATTTATTTGTTTTTCTTTTCTTTTTAGGGTCTAGGCATTCATTTAGACAGGAGGCGGATTTAGAGGCGGTTATGCTCTGTGCTAATTGTTTATTGGTGGTATTTTTTTGCATGTGGAGATTGGAGGTTCGACTGGGATAAATTACTTGATTTGTGGGCAACGGAATTGATATTTCTAAGCAGATTGGAGGATCGGTTGGACTGTATATGCTTTTTGTGTGCATTGTATATGTATGTCCTCATTTTAGAGATCACACACGCCATTTAGTTCGAGTCGACCTGTTGCGTAATCTTCCATCAAGTTACTTGACTCCATCACCCATTCGTCGTAGTCCAATAGACCTAGGGCCCATTCCAATGGCAAACCTTAACAACGGCAACAATGACAATCTTGAAAAAGGAAGTAACCAAGGAGACAATGCTGCCCAGAACCATACCTTGGGGGATTACATGAATCCCCAAAGGCAAACCCCCACTTCTGCCATAGTACTTCCTACACACCAGACCACGCTAAACATTAAACCAGGAATACTACCTGCCTTATCTCAATTTCACAGTTATGATTCGGAACAATCATACACACATATTAAAGATTTCGACGATGCATGCACTTTTCCAAGATAATTCATGTCCTACGGAGGTTTTACTGTTGAAACTTTTCCCTTTGACTCTAAAGGATAAGGCCAAGATGTGGTTTAATTCATTGAGGCCTATATCCATACATAAGTGGCATACACTAAAAGGGGAGTTCTTGAAAAAGTTCTTTTGTGAGAATCGCATTGAGGCACTACAGCGTGCCATCTCTCAATTCGCACCGAATAGTGGTGAAACGTTCTTCCAATGTTAGGAGACGTTCAAGGACCTACTTTTTGTATGTCCACATCATGGGTTCCCTGAATGGCACATCATAAACACATTTTACTCTTCATTGACTCCTCAATTGAATATGTTCGTCGAATCTATGTGCGTGGGAACATATCCAAACAAAAACCCCCACAAAAGCTCATAATTACTTCGACTATTTAGCCAACTTAACTAGGGGCTGGTCTAACGCTAACATGGCTAAAGATTGGTCCAATAATGGGGCACACAATCTCCACATAAGCCCACCACCACGTCACATGTCAAAGGTAAACACCAATTAGGGGAGGTAGAAGATCTACAAGCTAGGGTCATGGCACTTACTCATAAATTAGAGGTTTTGGAAACTTCTAAAGCCACCACGACAGTGCCGATTGAAACACCTTTATCGTGTTTAGTTTGTGATACACAGGACCATGATACTACGTCATGTCCAGTAATACTGGGGGTATGTGAAGCACTTCATGGCCAAGTAAACATGGTTGGCCAATTTCAAAGGGGATATCAAAATCAAAGGAGTGGGAGCAATCCTTACTCCAACACATATAACCTCGGGTGGAGGAATTACCCTAACTTTGGGTGGAAACAAAAGGGCCCTTCAAACCCTTAACCCTTCCAACAACCTCCGCCGACATTCCAAACACCACCATAACTATTTCAAGGTCAATCGGTCATGTATCCCACACCACCAGTACCATAACCACATGCACCTCAACCGTCACAATATCAACCCCCACATAAGAGAGGTAGTGAGGACCATCAAATGACTAATGATCTTCAATCACTCACAAACAGGGATATGAATCTGGAACAATCACAAGTGGAAACAAACTCAATAGTCAAAGACATCCATAAGATGTTGATGATTCAATAAACACAAGGGTGATTTTCGACCCAACCTCAACCAAACCCTAAACCTACAAACTATATTGACACGACACATGAACAGGTTCAGGCCATCGCCCTTAGGAGCGAAAAGCAACTAGACCAAACTAACATTCCTAACAACAATGACTAAGGGAAGAAGGATGCGTCTGTCAGGTTAGGGCATGAGAAAAAAAGAGAGAAGAATGAGAATGAAGAGAACATAAGTGAACCGAAAGAACATGAGAGTCATTTGGAGTCATCTCCCCAAATTTCTAAGGATGTGAGCATGGAAGACTTAAAACATGCTCTATTCCCACATAGATTGACCAAAGTGAATAAAGCGAACTTAAATGCTGAAATTTATGATGTCTTCAAACAATTTCAAATTAATATCCCTATGTTAGATGCCATTAAACGAATATAGTCCTATGCCAAGTTCTTGAAGGACTTGTGCACTGTTAAAAGGAAGTTGCATGTCAAAGAAACGCCAATGATGAATGAAAGTCAGAGCGCAATTCTCCAATGTAAGTCCATGCCAAAATATAAGGACCCCGGATGTCCTACGATTTTGTGTATAATAGGGGGTTCTAGGATTAATCACGCACTTCTTGACCTAGGTTCTAGTGTGAACCTTCTTCCATACTCTATGTATAAAGAACTAGGTCTAGGAGAGCTTAAACCGATACGAGTTACATTAGAGTTAGCGGATCGGTCCGTGAAAGTCCCTAGAGATATCATTGAGGATGTGCTCATACAGGTTGATACAGTCTACTATTCGGTGGATTTTATCGTTTTAGATACCCAACCCGTAGAGGCTGAGTTGTCTAAGTGTCATATTCTAGTTATTTTAGGACGACCCTTCCTAGCAACTGCAAATGTCATTATTCATTGTAGGAATGGGTTGCTCAAGCTTTCATTCGGGAATATAACCTTAGAGACCAATATTTTCACAGTGGGTAAGCAATTATAGGAAGTAAACCAAATTGCAGAGGTAGACTTCATCGAGTCTATCATCCAAGAGCATGTAGATCGAGAGTTCAAAGAGGACCCAATTGAAAGGGCTCTAACTTGGGATGAGCTTAATGACCAACTGGAGTCCAAGTGTGTAAGTTTTAAGAACCAACATAGGGTAGGGGAAAAGAGTGAACCTTACATGCATGTGGGTCATTGGACCCCCGTGTTTGAACCCCTTACCCCAAGTGCCATGAAGCCAACCCCATCTGAACAGAATTTACCCGTTCCAGAGGGGAAACCCTTACCATCTACTTTAAAATATGCATTCCTAGGTGAGGGTGAATCCCATCCAATTGTTATATCATTTAGCCTATCTGAAGGCTAAGAGGAATCATTATTAAGAGTGCTTAAATGTCATAGAAAAGCTTTAGGTTGGACTATAGCAGATCTTCACGGAATTAGCCCTCTCATGTGTACTCATTGTATATATTTGGAGGAGGAAGCTAAGCTAGTGCGCCAATTGCAAAGACGCTTGAACCCAAATATGAAAGAGGTAGTTAGAGAAGAAGTACTGAAGCTTCTCGATGCGGGTATCATATACCCCATTTCTGATTCTAAATGGGTTAGTCCAACCCAAATTGTCCCTAAAAATTTGGGAGTTACGTTAGTGAAGAATGAGCTGAATGAACTAGTTCCCACTAGGATTCAAACAGGTTGGAGAATGTGCATAGACTACCGCAAACTCAATGCAACCACTGGGAAAGACCACTTCCCACTTACATTCTTAGACCAAGTCCTAGAACGAGTAGCAGGCAAAGCATTTTATTGTTTCCTAGATGGTTATTCCGGCTATAACCAAATAGAGGTCACACTAGAGGATCAAGATAAGACTATCTTCACGTGCCCGTTTGGCACTTATGCGTACAAAAGAATTCCCTTTGGCCTATGCAATGCACCGGCCACTTTTCAAAGGTGCATGATGTCTATTTTCAACGACATGGTGGAGAAGATCCTTGAAGTATTCATGGATGACTTCTCAGTTTATGGGGACACTTTTGAGGCATGTCTAGAACACCTAGAAAGAGTTTTAGAGAGATGCAAAGAGAGCAACTTAGTGCTCAATTGGGAGAAGTGTCACTTTATGGTGACACAAGACATTAGGTCTTTCTACTCCTATGAATGTCAAAGACATTAGGTCTTTCCTTGGGTATGCCGAATTCTACCGGCATTTTATTGAAGGGTTTAGTGCGATTTTGAGACCTTTATGCCACCTTCTTTCACAAGATGTGACATTTGAGTGGACATCTCAATGCCAAGAAGCCTTTGATAAGCTGAAAGGGCTTCTCACCACTACACAGATTATTAGGGCACCCGATTGCTCTTTACCTTTCAAACTAATGTGTGATGCGAATGACTACGCGATGGGGGCAGTGTTTAGGCAAAGAGTCTATAAGAAACCTTACGTAATATATTGTGCTAGCAAAATCCTTAATGAGGCCCAATTGAACTACACCACCACAAAAAAAGAGCTCCTTGCCATGGTTTTTATGCTGGACAAGTTTAGGTCATACTTAGTGGGATCACTTGTTATCATCTACACTGATCACTATACACTTAAGTACCTCCTAAGTAAACCCAACGCGAAACCCTGACTCATCTAGTGGATTCTCCTATTATAAGAGTTCCATATTGTGATTAGGGATAAGAAAGGGGTTAAAAACGTAGTAGCTAATCACCTGTCGCGGCTCCTTACTAATGAAGAAGCCCAAGACCCCCTTCCAATTAACGAACACTTTCCGGATAAGCAGTTATTTCAAATCATAGCACATACAAGCACGATGACCCCGTGGTATACTGACATTGCAAACTACTTAGCCACCGGTAGGATACCATCATATTGGTCTAGCATCGATAAGAAGAAGTTCTTTAGGAATGTGAGGTATTTCTCTTGGGAAGATCCCTACTTGTTCAAGTATTGTCCTGATCAAATTGTTCGTCGGTGTGTTCCTGACACTGAGGTAAAAAGCATAATAGAGTTCTTTCATTCAAAAGCATGTGGTGAGCATTTTTCATCACGTAAAATCGCTACAAAGATTTTACAAAGCGGTTTCTATTGGCCTACCTTGTTCCATGATGTCCATACCTTTTGCACGTCTTGCGATAGATGCCAACGGTTAGGAAGTCTATCTCGGAGGCACATGATGCCTCTAACCCCTATCATTATTTTAGAGGTCCTTGATTGCTAGGGTATTAATTTTATGGGACCGTTCCCTAATTCCTATGGCTATCTTTATATTCTAGTGGCTATAGACTACGTGTCCAAATGGGTAAAAGCCATCCCGTCACGTACCAATGACCATGTTGTTGTAGTCAAGTTCTTAAAAGAGTGTATTTTCTCTAGATTTGGTATGCCCCAAGCTATCATCAATGATGGTGGCTCCCACTTCTATAACTGACCCGTAGGTCTCTTAACGAGAAAGTATGGGGTGATTCATAAGGTTGGTACACCTTATCGCCGCCAAACGCAAGGCCAAGTTGAGTTAGCAAATAGGGAGATCAAACAAGTCCTTAAGAAAATCGTCAACCCTAATTAAAAGGATTGGTCCTTGATATTAGTGGATGCATTATGGGTATATAAGACTGCATATAAGACTATTTTAGGTTCATCTTCATATAGACTTGTGTACGGGAAGGCGTGCCGCCTTCCGGTTGAAATAGAACACAAGGCGTATGGGACAATCCGCCAATTGAACATAAGTCTAGATCAGGCGGGTCCTTTATGACAATTGCAACTCAATGAACTAGAGGAGATTAGGAATGGTGCTTATGAGAACTCAAAAATCTCTAAAGCGAATATGAAGTCGGTACATGACTAACACATTCTGTGAAAATCTTTTGAAGTGGGTCAAAGAGTCCTGCTACACAATTCTCGATTACATTTGTTTCCGGGTAAACTTCAGAGTCATTGGTCAAGACCTTTTGTGGTGCGCAGTGTCACATCTTATGGTGCAATTGAAATTGAGAACCCCAAAAAGGAAAATGCCTTTAAAGTTAATGGGCATCATTTGAAGCCCTACCTTGAGAATTTCATGGGTAAGGTCGAATGTGTGGATCTCGAGGATCCACCCCCTCTTGATCTTTAGTCACCTTTTAGACAGTGAGTTGTAAATCTTGTATTTTTCTATAAGACTATTATCACTATTTCTACTATTTTGTTTTCTTCTTTTTCGAGTTCTTTCATTTGTTTTATTTTACTTTATTTTATTTTATTTTTATTGAGTCTTGTTTTTCTTTGTTTTAGGTTGTTTTGTTTTCTTTTAGGTTTTTCTTGACCAGTTCCTTATCATTCCTTGCGCACGTCTAATGGCATCTCTTGGAACCATGTTATCCAAAAGAAGTCATAAATGGAGTCAAACAGCAGTTGAGCGATTTGCTAATTCACAGGAGATAGACATGTTCATGGCCAATTTTCATGGTCGTGAAGTCCTGATCAAGCATCATGTTCACTTGTTAGAGTTTGTGGATGATCTTTTGCGAGCTGATTTTATTCATAGGAATTGGGTCCATATGCTTGGGAGAGAAGGGGCAGTAAATGTTGACATGGTTCAAGAGTTTTATGCTTATTTGTCTCATTCTTCGCAGCCTGAGCTTGTCTTAACCTCTACGATGAGGGGCCGGACCATTACCCTTGCCAAAGAGGATGTTTGTCGTCTTCTACGCATACCATCCACTTGCTATCCTGATTATCTACCATTCCCTCATTCTCCGCCTTCTAGTGAGGAATGCCTTTTGGAACTTCAGCTTACCTCTGTCCCTTGGCAGAAGTCTACCATTCGGGTGGCATCTTTGAAGCACAAGTATCAAATGCTGAACTTGATAGTTGCCACCAACATCATTCCTAAGAAGCGCTCTGTCACTACTGTACACCGCTCCCATTGTGTGTAGTTGTACATTATTGGTAAGGGGTATGCTGTTGACCTTCCAAATCTTATCTTGAAGGCCATTGCGGAGTCTCGTTTATCCTCTAATCCTATGCCCTTTGGTCTTTTGATCGATGAGTTCTTGAGAGCTGCCCGAGTTCCTATTTTGTCTGCCAACACTATTCAGTACTCTGGCTATTCGATTTCTGGGGAAGACATTTCCTCTGAGTGACCAACCGAAGCTAACGAATCATCTCGTGCTTTTGAGGATTTGCGCTCTCAAATTCAAGACTTAAAGGCGAAGATTAAGGCACTTAAAACTCGTGATACTATTTAGCTTTGACTCTATGGTTTTTCTTAAGCTTACTATTGTCGGGAACTGGTTTCATTTTCTTTAGGTAGTTGTCTTTTGTTTTATTTTCCATTGTATTGTGGACGTATAACTTTTGATCTTGATACTTTACCTTAATAATATTATTATGGATCATGCTTTTATCAAGACTTGAAGCGTGAGAGGGTTCCCTAGAGAGCGGGAGTTTGCTCTTCATGCTTTTAGCGATGGTATTTACTGCTGGGAGGAGGAGTTTATTAGGAGGCAGTGGATCCCATTGGCTTGCTTCCAGGGGTTGTGTGTGTTCTTGCTAATCGCCGAGTTCATGGCGAACATCTGTAGGACTATTACAACTCTGGGGCAGGGGGTGATTGAGTCGTGGGTCAGGGGGCATCAGCTTAGGATTACTCCAAGTATGTTCACCCAGGTATATCAGCTGCCCAGAGTTACTAAGGCGCAGTTTAGTTACCCAGCTGAGGAGGCGCCGAATTTTGATGTTGTATCTGATGAGGTATGCTTTGAGGGGACACATTAGGTAGGTAGATGGCAGCTGCCTGTGAGAGTGCTTACACAGCGTTACCGGCCATTGTTTTTATTTTCATGTCATTCGTTTTTGCCTATTACTTGTCACACTAAGGTGAGTCGGTGAGAGCAGCTCTTCTCTGGGCCATAGGTACTTAGAGGTCTATCGATCTGCCAAGATTCATGTTTATGGTGATATACACTAAGTATGCATTTCCTAGAGCATAGGGGGTCATTCCTTTTGGTTATCTGCTCACTTTTGTGATAGAGGAGGCTAGGGTCGGTGTTCTCCTGGGATTACTTCGGGTGCAGCAGTTGTTGATTATAGATGCGTCTAGTGTGCGATGTTTGGAGGGACATTTAACTCCTCCAACTGAGCAGCCACTTGAGCAGCAGGCCAAGGGAGCTCAACTAGCACAGCAGCCAGAGTAGCAGTTGGGACAGGCACCGAGTGTTCAGCTCCTGTTAGAGAGACTTGAACAGCAGTCTCAAACTTTGGCAGCCCATGGGGTTATATTAAAGCAGCAGAGTCAGGCACTTGTACAGCAGAGACTTATGCTTGAGCGGATTGAGGCTGCCTTGATCACGAGAGCAGTTGTGTAGGAGTAGCATACGGATCATGTTACTATGTTAGAGGGTTAGATCTGTGCCCAGCAGAGCACTCTTGATCAGCTGATGGTGTTAGTTCGTCGCTTAAATCATCCGATGCATCCACCGCCAGCTGGGGATGATGAATGGTAGAGTTTAGATATTAGGATTGTTCTTGTTCATATCATCTTTTGTATCTAAAACTCAGTTGCACATTAGTGGATACATGTTTTGTGTTATTTTGTTCATGTGCCGATATTTTGTTATCCTTGTTTATTATACTTCAAACCTTGTTATGTTTTATGGATTAGTCTCAGGTGTGGCAGTATGTTGATTACTTTTCAGACACTTAAGTTCTTCGGTACAGATTTGAGTATCTTATGGTTGGGTTATCATGGTTTATATCTTTAACACATTTATCAGTATTTACATTGATTAATTCTTATTTATGATGGACGTGTTGGAGAGGATTTCTAGTGAGAACAATAGCTATTTTATGCTAATGCAATTATAATGTTGAGGATATTTGAAGTCATGTGTTGGACTGAATTTGAGTTGTTATTGATTCACCTTTGTATATGTGATACACTACAAGTTTTTCACATAAACCTGTTGTAATAGAGAGTTTACATTGTTATGCACTAGTATATTATATGATATTTCTATGTTTCTCTCTTATGCATGCATGTCCTTATAAGGTGAAAATTTTATACCTTGTGAGCTTTAGAGCTTATTTATTGCCTTTTAAGAGTGATTTACATTTACTCAAGGTTAAATTATTGATCTTTATTCATTGAATAACTTCATTATGCTTGATTTTGGTTTACATGTTGAGTATTAGGAGTTATTGACGTCTTATACACTCTTGAAGTTTTGATTTGATGTGGTTTTCAGATTATAAAAGTAAAGGCCATTTCATTCCATTGAGCCATTTATGTCTATATTTCTTTCTTGATATTCGTATACACATGAGCTTAAAAGTTTATCAATGCTAAATTCCAGAGTTAGTGCATTACTTATGTATTGGTGAAACTAAAAGTGTATGGAGTTGAAAAGCAAAGAAAAGAATAGAAAGGGAGAAAAAAAAAATTCCACATGGGAAAAGGAAGTGAAGGGAGATGAGAAAATATGAAAGTCATTCAAAAGTGGGAAGTGGGGAGTGTATATTCATTGATCATCATGTGTAGTGCACATACATATGCTGAAATCAACTACCGCTTTCTATCTTCTTACATGGCTCTTATTTCATTCATCATCTATATGGTCGTAATATCCGAAATTACATGAATCTTTAATTCAATTATGTATAAGTCTACAATGTCAATTCTCTAATGGTGCTAAAACGGTAAATATTCTTTCATGAAGCTATGCCAAGTCGATACACCTATAGTTTATCGGTCTTTGCTGATTGGAATTGCTCTACTTGCATGCCTTGTACATTCACTCTTATAATAAGCTTTCCATTGAGGGACCTTGAGTCTTCATGTTCATAATTGAGCATATGCCTGGTGAGAGTTGGATCGAAGCATAAAGGACATAAGTGTGTGAGTTTGAGACATTGAAGTTTCATACTATTGGTAGTACATTTCAACGTAATGTCCTTTCTTTAATGCTTTTATTCCTTTACCTTGCATTGGTTCATGATTTAGGTGGATTGAAATTTGACTTGAAGGAGGTTAATACGTGCTTTATGTTTCTGTACTATCAGTTTAACATTGCATGAATAGATGTTTGTGGGTGTTCATCACTATAAGCCCTCACGAGACATCACTCATCCACTAGGGGTAACTTATGGGTTTAAAAACTTGGTGCATATGCTAAATGCACTCATGACTCCCACAAAAGTGGAGATAGGTTCTTAGGTTTAATGTTTTGCTAGGGACTAGCAAAAGCTTAGTTGGGGGGTGTGATTGTACTCTAAAAGTGCAATCTACATGTCTTAATTAGCTGATTGTTAGTTCTATAATATGTTTAATTGTGTAATTTTAATCCTAATCCATTACTGACTTAGTTTTGTGTCTATTTTCAGGAATCCTAGCTGAAAAGAGATTAAGTAATGCTAAAACAGAGTAGGCGTTCGAAGGGAGTTCGAACGGTCTTCAAGGGTGTTCGAATGGTACGTTGAATGGTCTCACGTCAAGTTCAGGTTCGAAGTGCGTTTGAAAGATTTAGAGAGCAAGTTTTCCTATTCGAAGTGCGTTCGACGCAGTATTCGAACAGTCGTCCTAGCGATCGAACGGTGGCACAGGCATTCGAACGGTTGTGCGATCCTGTAGAGTTTTGAAAGCCTATATAAGTTACGATTGTTGTGTATTTTAGGGTTTGCGATTTTAGCTTTGTTTTAGGAGTAGCAACAACTGTAGGTTTAGAAATATATTAGTTTATTGCAAAGTTTTCATAGTTATTCACAATTCTTGTGATCAGATTCTTAGGTTTACAATAAAAATATTCAGTTTATGCAACTTGTGTTTACACTATGAAGATGAGTAGCTAAATTTCTTAGTCTCGAGATCAAAAGTGAAGATCAATTGAATGTTTTAGATGAATGAAGGAGGTATGTTATTGATTTTAAAGTTAAATATTCTAGTTTTTCTCTCTTCATCCTCTTTGTTCTAGAACTTTCGAAAACCTGGACGTTTGATTATGTTTGGTAAAGTGTATGCGTGAATTTATATTCAGTATATATGCTGCACGAATCGATAGTACTCGTCCTTGATTAAAATAACCTGATTTATTCTCGGAGTTGAAGTTTTGAAAAATATTTTTTTTTACCGCTAAATCTTCCGAATTCAAGACTCGCGACGTAGTCGAAGGATTTGAGTTATAAAATTATCTCCTTTGGAATTCCAAAAGATGTAATTGATTTGAGCGGATGATCTTGGGACACTTTTTATTAATAGTTAAATCTACATTGCTTTCTAATTAATTACTTTTGAATTTGAATTAGTTTAGACAAATATACCTTCTCAAAATAATTAGATTTTTCTTTTCCTTTTAGAAGCAAGTCATAGGAATTTTGTGAGCAACTGAAAGAAGTGTTTTAGTGCTTGTGGTGCTGTGTAATTTGCTCCCTATGGATCGATCTTGTAGTTCTGAGTTATACTACTCTATCATCCTATACTTAGGATATCTCAAGTGTACATATGGAGGCTGAGTTACATATACAAGTCAAATAATAATTTTTCATTAATTTTCTAACGGATTGCTAACATGAGGGGTTAATTGATACAAATTGGTAGTTCATGAGTTCAACTTGTTACATTTTAGAGTTTAGGGGGCATAATGATACTAAGTCATAGTTCAGGGGTATCCTTGTAATTAACCTTAAAATTTTTATTAAGTATCTCAATCCTTTCCTTTTTTTTATTTGTTCACACTTCCTTTTCCCCCAACATTTCCTACTTTCACTTCTCATTTTAATAACCATGTGGGGAGCCACGCTCAAATAATTGCCTTATATACACCGCTAAGAATGATACATGCCAAAAAATAAATAAATAAACAAAAGAAGGAAAAAAGATCAAGGAAGATCATATATGTTATGAATGGTGGATGACCAAATAGATACCAAACTCAACATGTGATTGCAAAGAATGGTAAATGACTACCAAACTCCCATCAGCTGCATATATAAAAGGGACTTCGTAGGAAGAGAAAAGAGAGAAGAAGAGAAGAGAGAAAGAGAAAAGAGAGAAAGAAAAGAAAGAGAAAGAAGAAGAGAGAAAATAGAGAAAAAAGAAAAAAGCAAAAAATATAGGTGAATTATTTAAGTTTTAGTTATCTTTTATATTTTGTCCTATAAAAGAAATAAATTCTTGGGTGATCAAGAAGATCTATCCTTAATAGTTCCAGAATAACTATTTAATTATTATTTGACAGTTCCAGAAGAACTAGTTTTATTATATACTGTGTTTGAATATTTTGTTTGTTTAATATTCATTTAGTTTTATAATACGTTATCAGCACGATACTCTAAGTGCTCGTAAAAAATATAATTGTATTCTTTCTTATATCTGGAAGGTATTTCATTATATCAGTGAAGGTACTTTATTTTATGTGTCATTAATATTTCAGTTAATTTATCTTTATTTTGGGTTCTTTACTGTTCGCTCTTCAATTCATGACATAATTTATATTTATTGAATAGTTGATGAATAGCAATGAATAGTTGATGAATAGTGATATTTCGAAACTTTGTTTGTTTATTTCTCCTAGATCTTAAATTTCTGGCCTATGATATTTATAGATATGGAATCCTTATTTCAATAACTTTCCATAGACACATAACTATATTTTGATTTCTGAATTGAAATTATAATAGAGACAAAAATAATATATATATATATATATATACGTATTGTATATGATACTATGCGGCAATACTAATTACTATTCATAAACAGTGATTTTACTATTGATGAATAGTATTAACAAATGAAATTTATCTTCTGGTTAAAGATTCGGATGAGTGGGGTTTGTATCAGATATTTGACTAAAGTTCTATAGTATATCTTCTTTATATTATTTTTGTATTATCGTTATTCTAAAATTTTGTTATCTTGTGAGTATAACATTATGAAAATGTCAAACCTCGCAAATTTGGAATTCACTGCTCTTGACATTTCAAGCAAGAACTATTTATCCTCGATAATTGATGCTGAGATCAATTTGTGTACAAAGGCTCTTAAAAATACTATAAAAGAAAAAAATGACAAATCCTAGCAAGATCGTGTAAAAGTAATGATTTTTCTTCACCATTATATTCATGAAGAATTAAAAACTGAATACCTCACGGTAAAAGACCCACTAACATTATGACAAAATTTAAATGAAAGATATGAGCATCAGAAGAGCATGTTTCTCCCTAAAGGTCGCTATGATTGGATGCACCTGAGGTTGCAAGATTTTAAAGCTGTTAGTGAGTATAATTCTGCATTATTTAAAATCAGTTCAAAATTAAAATTATGTGGGCAAACCATTACTGATGAAAATATGTTAGAAAAAAAATATTCTACATTTTATGCCTCGAATGTGCTCCTGCAGCAACAATATCGAGAGCGGAGTTTTAAAAAACATTAAAAATTAATATCATGTCTCCTTTTGGCTTAACAAAATAATGAGTTTCTGATGAAAAACCACCACTCTGGTCCGACCAGCTCTACACCATTCCCTGAAGTGAATGCGGTCTCATTTCATGTACGTGGTCGTGGTCGTGGCTGTGGTGGTAACATAAATAATTTTTGTCAACATAGGGGTTACCGTAGAGGTAACAATTATGACAGTTATAATTCTTCAAGTTCTTGAGTTAAAAATACTACACCATACCACCAGCAATAGAACAACTTGTGGAACAACTTGTGGAACAACTTTGAAACAACACAAGAAAAGGAAAAAAGTTTACAGAATAAACCTCCTAAAAATTATGAAGATATTTGTTACAGGCGTGGTATGAAAGGGCATTGGTCATGTACCTGTCGTACGCCCAAACCATTAGTGAATCTTTACCGAGCATCAACACAAGATAAAGGAAAAAATATTGAAATGAATTTCATAAACTTTGATGACTCAGTAGAAATCACTCATCTTGATGTTTCAGATTTCTTTGAAGATCGTGATGAAAAAATAGATCACTTAATTGGTGATGGAAATGTCAACATCAACTAGTTTATTTACGTGTTCTTTTAAGTTTATTGTCATCTTTTGTAATGTTTTTCTAAGCATGTGAATGTTTTCGTTTTCTTATAAATAAGCAATTTTAATATTTGTTATAGAGACATAGAATCTACCAAAGCATTAATACCTTTCAAGATAAATGGTGAAGATATATGTCTAGTAGATAATGCAACAACCCATACAATTCTTCGAGAGAGAAAATATTTTGTCAGCTTAACATTAGCCGAAAATAACGTTAAGATAATATCTGGCAGTACAAAATTAATTAAAGGTTCCAGAAGAGCCAATATATTGTTGCCAAAAGGAACAAAACTCTATATTAATAATGTTATGTATTCAACTAGAGCTATAAGGAATTTGCTCAGTTTTAAAGATATACGTAGTAATGGGTATCATATAGAGACAAGAAATAAATATAATAAAGAATATATTTACATTACTTCTATTATTTCATGCCAGAAGTAGTATATATTAGAAAAGCTTGCTACCTTATCTTCTAGATTATATTATAAAACTATAAGAATTATGGAATCACTTGAAGTGATGCACCAGAAGTATTTTGACCCAAAGAAGTTTATATTTTGGCACGATCGTCTTGGCCATCTGGGATCAACAATGATGCGTCGAATAATTGAGAACTCTTATGAACATCTGATAAAGAACCAGAAAATTCTTTTGTCAAGTGATTATATATGTCCCGCTTGTTCACAAGAGAAATTAATTGTGAGACCATCTCCGTCAAAAGTAATAGTTGAATCCCCAACCTTTTTACAAAGAATTCAGAGGGATATATGTAGGCTAATATACCTACCATGTGGAGCATTTCGTTATTTTATAATTTTAATAAATGCATCCACTCGATGGTCACATGTTTGTTTACTTTCTACTCATAATGTTGCATTAGCTAGGCTTCTTACTCAAATCATCAAATTACGAGCACAGTTTTCAGATTACTCGATTAAGTCAATACCACTAGATAATGCTAGTGAGTTTATATCTCAAGCTTTTGATGATTATTTCATGTCCATAGTAATTGATGTTGAACATCTTATTACACATACACACACATAAAATGGTCTAGCTGAATCTTTTATCAAACCCCTTCAGCTTATACCCTGACCTTTACTTATAAGAACAAAATTACTTGTCTCTATTTGGGGACATGCCATATTGCATGTTGCTTCATTAGTCCATGTCTGGCCCACTACTTGCTATGAATATTCACCATTATAACTTGTTTTTGGTCAACAATCAAATATTTCACATCTAAGGGTTTTTGTTTATGCTATGTATGTACCAATTGCATCACCACAACATACTAAGATGGGTCCCTAACATTGACTTGGGATTTATATTGGTTTTGATTCTCCATCTATTATTAGATATCTTATACATTTAATAAGAATGTATTCACTACACGTTTTGCAGATTGTCATTTTGATAAGACATTTTTTCCATCATTAGGGGGAGTTAAGACGTAACTGGAAAAACAACATAAGATCACTTAGAATGCTTCCACGGTATCTCATCTTGATTCTCAAACAAATCAATGTGAATAAGAAGTTCACAAGATTATTTATTTATAGACGATTATAAATCAATTACCTAATGTGTTTACCGACACAAAGAAAATAACAAAATCATATATACCAGCTGCTAATACCCTAACACGTATTGATGTTCTTGTAGGACAATCTGCTAATATAACAGCAAATGAATCTCAAGCACGCATGAAGAGTGGGAAACCTGTTGGTGCAAAAGACATAGTTTCTAGAAAGAGGAATGTGCAAATACATAAGCAAGCCAATATTCTTCAAGAAATCATAGTATCTAAACCTCCAAAAGAAGGAACTCTTGTAAAAGAATTTGCAGAAGAGGAACCTCCTGAAGAGATATTCCCCGCAGAGGAAAGTAATGCGATCTCAATAAGTTATGTAAATACAGGAGAAAGATATAATAGAAATAAAATTGTTGTCAACAACATATTTTCATTTAAAGTGACTCTCACAATTACAAGAAGTAATGCAGAGAACGAACCACAGACAGTTGACGAATGTCAACATAGAAATGATTGGCGAAAATGGAAAGAAGCTATTGAGACATAATTAAACTCATTAGCACAACGCAAATATTTGGACTCATAGTCCAAACACTAGAAGATGAAAAACTAGTTGGATATAAATGGGTATTCGTGCAAAAACGAAATTAGAAAAATAAAATAATGAGATATAAAGCGCGACTAGTAGCACAATGTTTCTCGCTGAAACCTGACATTAATTATGACGAGACATACTCTCCTATAATAGATACCATTACATTCAGATTTTTAATTAGTTTGTCAGTCTCAGAAGGATTAGATATGCGTCTGATGGACGTCATAATAGCTTACTTGTATGGTAAATTAGATAATGATATATATATATGAAAATTCTTGAACGATTTAAAATACTTGAAGCAAATATTTCAAAACCTTTAAGCTTATATCCTATCAAGCTTCAAAGATCTTTGTATGGGTTAAAACAATCTGGACGCATGTAGTACAATCGTCTTAGTGAATATCTATTGAAAAATAGATATGTGAACAATACAATTTATCCATGCATTTTTATTAAGAAATTAGAATCTAGATTTGCTATTATTGTAGTTTATGTCAATGATCTAAATCTTGTTGGAACTCTTGAAGAGTTTACAATAACTACTAATTATTTAAAGAAGAAGTTTGAAATGAAAGATCTTAGAAAAACTAAATTTTGTCTTAGATTACAAATTGAGCATTTATCAAATGGAATTCTCATCTATCAATCCATATATACAGAAAAACAAGTTCTGAATTGATTTTATATGGATAAAACTCATTCATTGAGTTCTCCCATGATTGTCTGATCACTAGATATACAAAAGGATCCTTTTTGCCCACAAAAAGACGGTGAAAAACTCCTTGGTCCTAAATTACCATACCTCAGTGCTATTGGGGCTTTTATGTATTTTGCAAATTGCACAAGACCTGATATTGCATTTTCTGTAAACTTATTGGCAAGATATAGTTTTGCAACAACTCAAAGACATTGGAAAGGGGTGAAACACATATTCCATTACGTACGAGTAACAACAGATATGGGTTTGTTCTATTCAAAAAGACCAGAATCAAAGTTAGTTGGCTATGCAGATGCTGGTTACCTCTTTGATCAACATAAAACACGGTCACAAACTGTGTATATATTTACCTATGGTAACACTACTATATCTTGGTGATCTGTAAAGTAGACACTAACTACAACTTCTTCAAATCATTCTGAGATCATCGCAATTCATGAAGCAAGTTGAGAATGCATTTGGTTGAAATCTATGATCCAACATATTCAAGACAGTTGTGACTATCCTCAATCAAAGATATCTCAACGGTATTATATGAAGATAATGTAACATGTATTGCACAAATTAAGGAAGGCTACATCAAAGGTGACAAAACCAAACATCAATTGCCAAAGTTCTTTTATGCACATGAACTCCAAAAAAACAGTGATATTGATGTTCAGCAGATACATTCAAGTGACAACTTGACAGACTTTTTTACTAAAGTACTCCCAACTCCAACATTTGAGAAATTAGTATACAATATTGGTATACGTCATCTTAAAGATTTTTCATTCTGAACAATTGAAGATATCAACTTCAACTTCATACCAAATGTATGAATGAGGGAGAGTCGCAGATTGTACTCTTTCTCTTTTGCCAACAGTTTTTTTTCCATAGGGTTTTTCTTAGCAAGATTTTAACGAGACAGTTTTAGCACACCCATTTGTCTTTTGTTAACATGTTTATGAGGTTTCTTGTGGCGATCATCTAAGGGGAGTGTTATGAATAGTGGATGACCGAATGAATACCAAACTCAACATGTGATTGCAAAGAATAGTGGATAACCACCAAACTCGCATTAGTTGCATGTATAAAAGGGACTTCATAGGAAGAGAAAAGAGAGAAGAAGAAAAGAGAGAAAGAGAAAAGAAATAAACAAAAGAAATAGAAAGAAGAAGAGAGAAAATAGAGAAAAAAGAATAAAACAAAGAATATAGATAAACTATTTAAATTTTAGTTGTCTTTTATATTTTGTCCTATGAAAGAAATAAATTATTGGGTGATCAAGAATATTTATCCCTAATAGTTCCAAAATAACTATTTAATTATTATTTGACTGTTCTAGAAGAACTATTTTTATTATATACTGTATTTAAATAATTTATTTACTTAATATTCATTTAGTTTTATAACAATACAATTATTTTCCATGTCCAATAATTTTCTTGCACCGACCGCATTTGTAGCTCTGCAATGTACAGGTATGCAGATGAGCTGAAGTTCTGAGAATTTATACCAAATTTAATACATTCGATGAGGCCGGGCTCAGGGCTAATCAGTGGCTATTAAAGCTTCTTTTTGAGTTTTAATTATTTTTTATTAATGACAAAAAGGCTATGATTCTCTTCAATTGGGTTGTAGAAAACAGATGGCTTGATGCTGTACCATGCGGTCTTAAACAAGGTAGATGAATGTAGAATAACCAGAAGTTTGCGGAAGAATAAAAACAGACATACCTTATCGAGAAAAATTCAAAAGGTAAAACCCGAGTTCTTGAGCTGAAAGTGCTTCACATCTTAACCTACGGAATCTCTAATCTATCCGCGGCAGAGTGCAATTAAACGCTTCAAAATCAACTATGTTCTTACAAATCACAACTCAAGTGTCTTCTGTTCATGTTACAAAAAACAGTTTATGTATAGATAACAAGTAGATTAAGCGTGCCCATGGGTGAGATAATAAGTGGGTCTGTATGTTTACGAATATAAGATAAAAGAGATGTAACTTTTCTGTAGGCCACTAAAGAGAGGTGAGTAGCTATTACAACCTTCATGGGTTTTGGATTGGGCATACCCATGAGTGCCTGATCAATTTGCTCAGTTATTAATGTCATCTAAGATTAGTTTGGAGTAGGAGTTGAACAGCAAAAGGTCAGGCACGTGGGGCTGAACTTGGAAAATAAATGTTGCAACTTGCACAAGTTTAAATAGGGGCCACAACTTCACAGTTCACAGGGGACCATAGCTTGAATTTCTTCATTCATCCTTATGAGGCTCACACCCATACAATCTTTTTCAAGCATTATTTTGGGTTTTTTTTTTTCATTCACAAATTTAGGAGAACGAAAGTGATAAAAGAATAATATGCTCTTTTGAAGCATTCACGTCCGATTTTCCGACCTAAATCCCAAGTATAAAGCTGCTGTCGCGAAATTCTCATCTTTTCTTTGTTAACATTTTTTGCATGACATAATTAACCATAGTAAAATTTTAAAAGCTAATTTTTTATTGGTCATGTTAAAAGCTTAATTCAAATAAAAACCTTTCATAGTAAAACAAGAATTCAAGCCATCCGCCCAACCAAGTTTGGTGCTTCGGCCCTATTTGTGCAAGCCCCTTGAGAACTCCTCATTATATGTGTTTCTCTCACATTCAATCACCTAAGCCAAACATGAGTTATTTTATTGATTGATTCATTTACAAGTCAACCCTGAGTACTTATTTATTTTTCAGTTGGTGTTGTGTTCAGGTCTTCTGAATTGTAGATCTATGTAGAACACTATCCAAGTTTGACCTTGATATTATATGTACGTATATATATAGTGGCGAACCCAGGTATTTTAGGAAGGGGCTCAATGTAAATTATTTTTTAGTAGTATGGACAACTTAAATTTAAGTTTTATAATAAAAAAACAAATATTGAAATGAGTCAAAAAAAGGCTAAAATTTTTTTTACAATTGTACATGGTAAAATTAATTGCATTTTACTGAGGTTAATGTACTTTTTATTTTATTTTATCGTTGATACTCAGAAATACACAAGGCCTAAAAAAAGTTTTCTAAACTTTGAAGGGGCAAGGTGATGGGAGGGGGGCCGAAGTATCATTTCTTATCCAATACCCAAATTTTATAGTATGTTAATGAAATTTTGAGAAACTTAGGGGTGGTCCCCAGCCGCCCCCATATTTGTTTCGCCATTATATACACACACATACATATTATTCAAAAAACATAAAATGTAAAAAATATTAATGCGGTGATTATTAATGAAGCTTATAAATCAATATTCTAATTTTAATTTTTTTAAAAAAAATTGTTTAATGACTTGCCAGTGGTCCAAAGCGGCACAGCTCATGCCAGTGGCCATTTGCTTGCTCAAGGACTAAGCCACCACTGCGTTTGACATGCTGGTTTTTTCCTTCAAAAACAAGCTCAGACTTGTTCTGGCCGACGCGTAGTCCACACGATGCTGCTATTAGATCCAATTCAGAACTCTTTTGGCCAACGCTTTGATTATTTATTGCTTTCATGGGACACACAAGGATAATACCCCCACTGGTCCCAGCTGCAAGTCCTTAAATTCTTTCAATTTTTTGATGAAAATAGCCTCACAAAATTTTCTTTTATAATCTACCATACTAAGCCAATATGGGGAAATAGTCTTTTTTGTTGGGGGGTGGGGGGGTTGGGGTTTAAAAGGATGTGGGGAGTGCATGTGATTGGGGTTATTCACCCTTGTAATTAGGAAGGGAGAGGGGATCCACAAAATCATGTGATGTTACTTTGAAGTGCTTATTTAGTAATAGTTGAGAATCAACCAGTCTATTGAAGGGTTTGTTTAGGATAGGATTTTTCTCTAACTAAGGTGCGGTAAGAATGGACAAGGATTTCTCCGACCTAGCACTACAACAAACAAGGGTTTTAGTGACAAAAGAATTAGTCACTAAATGTAGATGTTCGTCACTGAAGGTATTTTTAGTGACAAGTTTGTTTTCTTAAGCTAGGGTTTGCTTGCACAAAAGCTTGATCAATTGAAAGAGCTTCAATAGACGTCCGGAAGCAAGTTAGGGTTTCAGTCGTGTAGAGTGAGAATAGAGCAAATCAAGAAGAGAGGAGAAACCAGGGGAAAATTTTTTACATTCCATACAATTCACAATCGGGCACAAGAAGACTCAAAATTTGGCCATTCAGTCTCGTCAATGACAATGAAGACGAAGATGAAGAACAACAAAGCAAAAAGCCAGAGCCGCCATTAATGGAGACAAAATCGGGTATCTCGAAGGTGACGATACATGTATAGATTTGAATCTGTACATGGAGGTAGGTTCCCAGGCCTTCGAGGCTTTGAAAATAAATTGAACGAAAGAATGCATTGCTTTGCATCTTCGAGATCTAAAAGCAGAGGCAAGAGAGACGAAGAGGGAGAGGGAGCGGGAAGAGACAGAGTAGAGTGTTGATCGTGGAGTATTGCATTTTTTTATAATAAAAAATATAATGAGCCACAGCAACTTTTGCGACGAGAGACATCGTCACTCATGTGATGTGGGATGTAAGAAATAGTCACAAGTCAAATTTTGTCACTCTATAAATAATATTTTGTTTATTTTTTTTCTCGCTTATAACATATCTGGGCTAATGAGAATGTCTATCACCTCTTTAGTGGTGAAAATTTTGTGACGAATCATTATTTTGTTAGTAATACAGTATGTTTGCATAATAGTGACTACAAGCTGGTTTCATGACTAAATGTCTACTTTTAGTGACGTAATTTGCTTTATCACTATTAATTTTGTCATTGAAAATCATAATTGTTGTAGTGTAGATTGGAGGAATTCCTCCTGCTTGTGTATGTGAGCACACCAAGCTATTTACGTATTAAAACTATGTTATTAGTCTATTTATATCCTCTTTAGTTTTTTAGACATTATTCATGAGATTATTGTAAGTGTAAAAAATATTCAAATGAAAGATAAATACATAAATATATGATCAAATGGTATGTTGTCATATACACAAAACAGTAGAAACTCCTACAACCCAGATTGGAGAAAATCTATATTCAATAAGAATTCTTACAGTCTTCTATAAGTGGTCGTGACAGTATACTAATTTGTCATATATTTATAATTTTTTCTTGATATCTTTTATATATAAGACTAATCCCTTAAATGGTGCCGAGAATCTAGAGGAGCTCATAGTTTTATAATATGAGAGTTTGATATCCCGCCACGTAGCCAAGGCAAGGAGGAATTCCTTTAGCTTAGAATGAAGCAAGCAGTCTTAAATAGATCATGTATGAATGCTACTTTCAGGAGTTTAGCTTGAAAGTAAGGAAGGATCAAGCAGTCTTAAATAGATCAGATTCATTTGGAAGACTCTGTCATTAGAAGGCCAGAATAGCCTGTAGATTAATTAAGTACATCATCACTGTATAAAGGCTAGGGAGTTTTGAACTCAGAATTAGTCTTTCTAAAATAATCTTTTAAAACATAAAACGGTACTATTACCAATCAGGAACATTGAACTTGGTCTTGTGGAAAGATTGTAATAAATTTTTCTTACCATTGTCTAAGTCTTATTTTCCCAGAACACACAGCTGAAGAAATAATCGTGTGGAACAAGAATAACCCTATCCGCTCATCAATTTAAAATTGACCGTTACCATTATTTGGTTCTGTGCAATGACATATAATTATGCCGTTCAGAGTATCCTAGGAATTACAGTAATCAAATCTGTCAAAGAAGGATGGACCAAGTAGCAATGTGGACAACGATGACCTAATAGTTTTGCTCAAAAATCTATAGTTGAATGAGCCAATGCACGAGCTAAATACTAAAAACCAAGAGCTCATTCTTAATTCAAGACAAATACTACAATTTGCAGATGCAGTCAAGAGCCAAGAAATGCGCTGAGAACCAATTTTATATATATATATATATGTATGTATGTATGTAAAGATACATGCATTGTATTGAACTGTGTTGTAGAGAGAGAAAGTCAAAGGGGAAGCACGCAATGCAACACCGACCCTTCGCCCCGAAGGAGCCTCGTGCATTAATTTATCCAGCAAAAAGTCAGTTTTTTAACACCGACCCTTCGCCCCGAAGGAGCCTCCTGCATTAATTTATCCAGCAAAAAGTCAGTTTTTTGAGCTCTTCTTCTTCCAAAACCTTGGAAAAAGTCAGTTTTTTGACTTTCTCCATTTGAGCAGTTCTAAAACTTGAGCTTCTCCTCACAAACTTCTTCAAACCAATTTGCAACTCCATCTTTCATCTTCCGTCTCAAGTTGGTCAATTCATTTTCGCACTCTTGCTCTTGTTTCTCTTCTTTGCTCATATATTTGGCCTTTAAGCCATTTTTTTTCATTTGAGTTTTCTGGGTTATTGCACATTTCGACTTTCCAAAACATTCAATTTAATCTTTGTTGCAAAAATTCAGATCTTGGCTTGTTTAGGGCCGGGATTCGGGTATCATTCAATTTTTATTCATTCTTCTTGAAATGGAGGAAATCGATTTTCCTTCTGATTTTCTTTGTCCAATCTCAATGCAACTCATGAGAGATCCAGTCACGGTCTCAACTGGTATAACTTGTGATAGAGAGAGCATAGAGAGATGGCTATTTTCATTCAAGAACAATACTTGTCCGGTTACAAAACAAGTGTTGTCCGATACAGGTCTAACTCCAAACCACACGGTTCGGAGATTGATCCAAGCATGGTGCACCCTCAACACTTCTCATGGAATCGAACGAATCCCAACTCCAAAGCCACCAGTTGACAAAACCCAGATCGGAAAACTCCTCAACAGCGTGAGGAAGTCCCCACACATGCAGCAAAAATGCCTCCAAAGCGTCAGATCGATTGCAAATGGAAGTGAAAGGAACAAGAAGTGTTTGGAGTTCGCCGGTGCAGTTGAGTTCCTAGCTTCAATCATAAAGAAAAATGATTTCACAACCATACAAGTAGCATTAGGCAATGGGTACGAGTTCACAAGGACAAGCGATGAAGCCTTGTCCATTCTTTATCATCTCGACATATCCGAAACAGGTCTCAAGAAACTGATAAACAACGACGGTGAATTCGTTGAGTCTTTAATGCATTTCTTGAAATGTGGGAATTACCAATCTCGAGCCTACGCGATAATGCTAATGAAATCCATTTTTGAGGTGGCCGATCCGAGCCAATTGATCGGCGTTGGACTGGAGTTCTTCACTGAGGTAGTCCAGATATTAAGCGATAAGATCTCGGAGCAGGCTTCTAAGGCTGCATTGAAGCTTCTTGTGGAGGTATGTCCATGGGGTAGGAACCGAATCAAAGCAGTTGAAGCCGGCGCAGTTTTGGTCTTGGTCGAGCTCCTTCTTGACAAATTGGAAAGAAGGGCTTGTGAGCTTATAATGGTTGTTTTAGATCAGCTTTGCGGTTGCGCAGAAGGGCGAGCGGAACTGTTGAAGCACGGAGCCGGGTTGGCAATCGTTTCGAAGAAAATACACTATGTTTCTCATGCTGCAACTGATAGGGCAGTACGAATAATCTCTTCAATATCTAGGTTTTCTACAACTTCTAGGGTTCTTCAAGAAATGATGCAAGTGGGTGTTGTTTCAAAGCTGTGTTCGTTGCTGCAAATGGATACCACCTTGAAGACCAAGGAGAGAACCAGAGAGATCCTCAAATTGCATTCTAGGGTTTGGAAGAACTCGACATGTATTCCTGCTCATTTGCTCTCTTCTTATCCATCTTGAAAGAGAGATGCTACTTTGTTTTTTAATTTTTTGTACATAATTTGATGAATCTATGAGGATGATAAGCATACCTCACAAAATTAGATACATACTAAAAGGAATGAAATTGTTTTCTTTTTTCAGGGAAAGGTCAGATCTCCTATTTGTTTTTTTTTTTTTTTTGTCCTTATCATGATTTTACTTTCGAAAACTTAAGGTAGCACTATTTACAATGGAATAGAACCTTTCTGGCATGTCATTGTTTCTCATTTTCTGATTAAGAATTTTTTAGATTATACCTTCATTTCCTTACCAAACAGTAGGAATGCTTCCAGATTTCATGGAATATTGAAGCATTAGAAATTCACGATGTTATAAAAGCGGCACATTATCGGTGCTATTAGAGGGCCACATCACTCCTCCATCCTCCTCCTCTCACAATGATATAGGTCTCCACTTGTCAGGGAGTCCAGTGGATATGTTTGAGACCTCCCTCATAGTACGAAGAGAGGAAGAAATTACATGATATTATTAATAGAGAACTAAATAAGTTTTTTTTTTTTTCAAAAGTAGTACAACTTGCTTCTTTGTTTTTTTTGTCCTGCCTTTCCTTGGTAAACATAATGAAGCCAATTTGGTTACGAACAACTTTGTATGTTTTTACTCTTTTTCATTTTATCAAAATTCTGTGGGTCTTACTATCGTTCCTATTGCAAAAAGATTAAAGTAATTTCTAAAATAGATCTTGTGAAAAATAAAAAAGAAAATTTTCCAGCCATACAAGAAAATTATCAACCAGTGCCGAAGTTAATTTGGCCAAATATGCCAGAAAATTTAAATGAAAGTCATACAAAAAGAAAATTTTAAATGAGAGTCATTTAATCTAACATAAAACATCAATAATGATGGCTTTTTGTTATAAAAATGTCAATACTGCCACATAATTATAGTGTGTTTTCTTAAAAAAAAATAGCATTTTTCGTACACTAACTGAAAGCCCTTGTGTGTAACCTCTTTCTCCCCTTCTTTCTCCAAAACAATACCCCTGCAAACATTGACACACACTCCAATATTCTGTTGAAAATAATGTTTTCCTATTAAATTATGTGTGTAATAAGTGTTCTAACCAAATAAAATAACTAGCAACTAGAAGGCAATTAGAAGCAATTTTGAAAATAACAATACAGAATTTAAACAACGTACCCGGTTGTCGTATTTAAATCAGAAATCTTGAAGATGAACTAAAGATCAAAGAATTGAAAGTTAGATCAAGTTGAGTGTGTGACACTCTCTTCTTAAAGACAGATGCGCCCCCACAGTCGGTGCTCACGGCAAAATGGGTGTCTGTCTCCCAGGATGAAATAATCTCAGCAGATTCTAAACAGCACTTCAATAAAATCTGCTCGATGGAAACCAGATGATTCTGCACTCTCTCAGAGGGTAACAGGAGGAGAAAGAAGATGCAGTGCAGAAAAATCTATGCAATGCAATTTCAGAAAAAATTCGTAACTATAAATGCAGGATTCGGCTCTATTTATAGAGCCCTGGTGCCTGTTCATTGTACCAGTACTAGCAGTTAAACAGTTCCTTACCGGAGGGACGCATCACTTCGCCGGAACGGCACCAATCAACAAATATACCTGTTCTGGCCCAAAAAGATAATGGTCGAACCACACCCATGTCTCAACCCAGACAAGCGGCGGCAGCGGCGGGCGCGCGTAGAGTATTAGGTTAACCTATGGGTTTCATAAGTCCTCTCTCTTAGGGCTCAAACCTTACTCCAAACTTGGGTTATATATGCACACCATGTTTCTCATAAGAAATTAATGTAAGATAACTTACTTTCAACTCTATAACTCATATTTAAGGGGGTGACTTTAAAAGCCAATAATTCATTCAATCATACACGGATTTGAACAAATAAATAGTTAAAATTCATCTCCTTGCGGAGGTGAATCCAACGCACCAAAGACTCGACACAACGGATGTATGAGTCTCACTCTTATATTGGCTCAAAGATGAGTAAAACAATGGGTTAACCCATGTTTTCCTAACATATTCTACTGTATATAGGCGGGCAAGGAAGTTCTTGAGGTATGGAGGAAGGACCACCCGGAATTTTCACCATCTCATATAGATTCTCGAATCAATGGAGGAGAAAAGACTGCATCACCCATTAGAAGGTCAAATTGTTCAACTCAAATTTGGGCATCTAGATGCGGTCTTCGATTACAACAACATCATCAAGGCAACGGCTGTCAATTTCACTTCCTACCCAAAGAATGAATTAATGAAATTAAGGTGTGTATATATATATTTGTGCATGGAGATGTGCGCTTGTAGGAATTGATAATGGTAATTTACACCTACATAGCTTTGACCAAGGATGGCTTCAAAAGAAATCCATACCATTTTGACTTTAGGAACTTCTCTCCTGTTCACTATTTTCTTTTCTTTTCTTGTTATTGGTATTATGTTTTGGCCGGTTACTCGAACTATCATGACGAATCATGTATATGTATTTTATGATCATAATGACTGAGTCAACTAACCGTAACAGAGCATGAAAAGCGGATCAAACTTTAGAGTCGTTTGATAGTCAGCTGTTATTTTCCATAACTGGTAAATGGTAATTTTCGATGGTTTTATGTACAAAGGTTGGTGACAGATAACCTGGTCCATTCCAATTTACTACACAGGTTAAATGAACCACAAGTATTTCCAGGGAATGGGATTGACTCGTATATATCCAACCCATGTTGGGTAGATTTTGGTGACAAATCACAAAACTCGCACCCCATTATTATCATCGAAAATATTCTGACCCAACCCTAGCTCCAACGGAGTAAATTCACTTACATGCGTTTGAATCAAGTATATGATAATGAAAAAGAAAAGAAAAATGAAAAGGTGAGAGAAAATAAAATAAAATATTTTATTTTGTTCTCTTTTTTTTTTTTACATTTTTTTATTTGTTTTTTTTTTACAAATCTAAATTCCAAACACAATATTAAGCTACCTTTGCTTGTAGTAAGAGCATCTCTAAGGGCTCTCTAAAGTGACTCTCTTAGTTATTTTAGAGAACCAAATTTTAAAAATGGTTCTCCAACCGGCTCTAAAAGTTGACATCGAAGGTTAGTGAGGACCTATTCACTTTTTTAATCTTTTCAAATTATCCTAAAAAGTCAATTTAGCCAGAACCTGTCACAATATCTTACTTAAAAAAAAGGCTAAATCGGTAATATATAGGCTCCAAGATTGACTACGAATCACCCATGGACCACCTTGTCCAATTCCGCTTTCCTTTCAAATTGGGTAAGCCCAATCCTTTCCTCCATTCTCTTCGGCTTCTGGCCGTAATCAAAGTTATAAATGTCGTATTAAGTAGACGACTGGCTTCTAATGAAGTGCTTTTTAACTAAGAGTTCGGTAGAGACGATGTCGCTCTAATTAGATATAGTGCCATTTGGTTTCTACGAAAGGAATACCTTTTGCCTCCGCTTTTCTGCTAAAGCACCGAGACTACCACCTCGCTAAAAAGTACTTTTTCAACGACAAAACTCTAAAACTCAAAGTAGCTTGTGGGTGTAATCAAATGCATAATAAAGCAATTTAAAATTTGCAAAAATATCATTGCGGATATTTTGATTTGAAACAAAAATATTACAAATAGTCACATCACTCAATATACAAAAGTTTTATAACTGTGATCTTTTAAAATTATGTTCCAGAATATTTTGATTTGAAACAAAAATATCACAAATAGTCACATCACTCTATATACAAAAGTTAGGTATGAAATTTTGTTCATATATCCATAGGGAAATGCTATATATAAATTATTTTTTCACCTATTTTTTAACCCACCAAACACAAGTAAATAGATTGCATATGCATTTATTAATGTAAGACTCACATGCATGAGTGTGCGTGAAGTCATGCATACAATTTGAAAGTAAGTGAGAAAAGAGTTTATGAATAGCATTACTCATATTCATATTACTCAATAAAAATAATAATAATAATAAGTTGGGTGGATGGAATATGATAAAAAAATTTCAATATCGTTACTTTCAACAGTATGCATGAGTGCGCGTTTAGTGGCAGAGCCAGAATTTTAGGGAGGACAAAATCTATGCATCAACCAAACTAATTTGGCAGTAAAGGTAATCGGAAAAGTCATTCTAAAATCTAAAAAAGGGAATCAGTACATAGATCATGAAAATGTATGAAAAATCAAAATGAACTACTAGGAAATGCTCAAGCCATACAAAAATATTTAGCAAGATCTGTGTTGGGCAAAATTTTGCTCATTTTTCTTTTCTTATTTTTGGTTCCTCTAGTCTCCCATGTCCATTTTTAGTAATTACCCACACGTGGACATGCCTATGTTAGTTAAAGCTTATAGTTTATTGTTCTTAACAAGCAAAAACCACGAAAACTTTATTTGGTCCACGATTCTGTTCAACACCTTTTTTTTTTACATGATATCCCATAACGGCAGGTGGTCATGATAAATTAGGAGTAGCTGTCGAGGCATTGAGTCTGATACATGAAGATAAACTAATACTATAACTGAGATTTTAACGCATACTAAGAGGAGCCATTAAAGATCAACTCAAATATTTTATTTTATTTATGCCCAGATGTGATGAACTTTGGCAAGGCAACCTATAGTCATAAGCAACGGTCTACACTGGATAGTTATGAGTCAAAGTCTCAAAGAGACATGAAGATATAAATGGTGGGTGTTGCGGCCCGTTTTCAAGTGCCGGGCCCTCCTCTGTCTCTTTTTGAGTTCGAGGGTGTGAATTTGGTATAGTGTTTTCTCGTTAGAACTCGTGAAGGATGAATGTAACGGGATTTGAATTTAAAATGAAATTGATTAGAATTTTTAAAAAAGTTTTTGAAGTCACCACTTAATATACTTAAAGATGAGCTAGGTCATCTATATAAAATAAAACTCGAGGGTTAAACTTTAGTTTTGGAAAAGGTCTTGTTTTTCAAAAACATCCTCATGAGAGACTTTTAGAAGGTAGGGTTGTTTGACAACCCTAAAAATATTAGAAAGTCATTTTAAAAATTGACTTCGGTTTTAATCTTTGAAACATAAATTCTTAAATCTAAGGGTAGGTTACGTGTAGAGAAGATATTCTAAGACTATCATTCTATCCGGCCCTTGCAGTACCTATATGTCTAATCACCCTTTACTCACATAATTATGACTCATCGATTGCCTATGTTTAATTCTATCCACTTAGAAAACTTTTGAAAACAGAATTTAAAAAGTAGTTTGAAAGAAGGAGTTGAGTTTGAAAAATAGAATTGGGAATTTGAAAAGGATTATGACCGCACCCCATGAAGGGTTGCCTACGTAGCTCCTCAAAGATAATCAGGTCAATCGTAGTTTGGACAAGAGTCCAAAAAAATTAGAATTTTGAAATGAGTTCCTATTTCTAGAAAGTTTTTATTTTTAGAAAGTTTCCTTTCAGAAAAGTTTAAGTTTGAAAACATTTCCTTTTTAGGAAAGGATTGGACTTAGAAAATGTTTCCTTTTCAAAAAGACTTGACTTGAAAATGTTTTATTTTCAGGAAGATTTTATTTGATTTTGAAATGTTTCATTTTTAGGAAAATTGTGATTTAAAAAAATTTGATTTGGTTTGAAAAGATTTAAGTTGATTTGAAAAGATTGGGTTTTGAATATATTTCTTTTTCAGGAAGATTTGATTTTTAAAATGTTTCCTTTTTAGGAAGATTTGATATTTTAAAAGATTTAATTTGATTTGAAAAGATTTTAACTTATTTGAAAAGATTTGAGTTTTGGAAATATTTCCTTTTCAAGAAGATTTGATTTGATTTTGAAATGTTTCATTTTCAAGAAGATTGAGATTTGAGAAGATTTGATTTTGAAAAAGGCAAGTTTGGATTGTTTCCAAAATAGAAGGAGTTAGGTTTAAATTTAGAATATTTAAAAAATGAGCGGTTTGAGGGATTTGAAAAGGAAGTTTTTGATTTGATTGAAAAGGGAAGTTTGGAAAAGGGAAGTTTTGATTAATTTGAAAATTGAGGATTTTGAGAGTTTGAAAATGGTAGGATTTTGGCTTAAAAATAGAAGGTTTCCCAATTAGTAAAACGGGGTTTTCCTAGGATTGGACATTTAGGATTTAACAGATATGAGTTTCAAAAATGGTTCGAAAACCGAGCGTTTTGAAAACATGTTTTAGGGCCTGAAACCCTAACTTAGATTTTAGACATCCAAATGAATATCACACTTTGCTTGAAACCATTCTAGCCATGGAATATCCACTTTCTCTTTTGAAAACATGTTTTAGGGCCTAAAAGTAATACAGGCACGAAACCAAAAATGTAGACTTTTCGGGTCCTTTCGAATGTCACACATTTCTCGAAACAACCCTAATCATGAAAAAATTAGGATCATTCCGAGAATGGATTTTTAAAAGGAGGCAGCCATTTAAAATGTTACACTTTTCTAGAAAAACCCTAACCATGAGATGGTTAGGATCCACCTAGAATTGTGGTTTTGAGAAAACAACTTTGAAAAATGGTTTTAAGGGACAAAGTCATGACGAGAATGCAAATGCAATTTGAGAATAGTAACGGCATGAAACACATAAGATTTCGGTATAACCACATTGCAAGAGGACCCTAAAGTCATGCCATAAAGCAAGTATGGGTCAAGAAGAGAGTCCCGATCCGTAATCTCCTCTTGTTCACTCTCGACATAAACTTAACGTCCTCTTGTTTTCAAGCATGCAAGAAAGGAGAGTTTAGAGATAGGGGATTAAAAAAGAGAAGAACCCAAGGGGGTTTGGGGGAGAAGAGAAAGTGGAAGAGTATGGAAAAGTAAAAAAAGGGTTACCTTGTCTCGTTGCTTCTTTCTTTGGTAGAGGCTCGGGCCTTTGACTTGGGAATGTTTCGGGAGCTTCCGGGCAACAAGGTGGACCTTTGGTGGAGCTTCGAAGCTAGGGTTTCGGGAGTTTAGACTTTGGACTTGGCCAGCAAGAGAGAGAGAGAGAGAGAGAGAGAGAGAGAGAGAGAGAAAAAGAAAGAAAGAGGGCTCCGAGAGCTGTATGGAATGGAGGGGGAGAGTTTCGGGAGGATTTTTTCAACTCCCAAAACAGAGAGGGTGAAGATCTATATTTATAGTGCATTTTTAGGGGAGTTATGCGCCATTTATAGTGGCTCACACTTTGGGCTTGGACGTGCGCCACTATGAGTGGCGCAGAGTCATTTAATTTTGACTTGAAAAAAGACTAGATACGGGGCTGGGCAATTCGTAACTGATTCTGAGGGGTTATGCGCCACTATTAGTGGCGCATGGCTAAAAAAAGGTCAAGTTTTACTCGAAGTGGCGTAAGGAGGTTCTATTTCGAAAAGGGAAGGTGCCGAACAGCGAAGCCCGGCTAGAGATAGAATGGAATACTCTAGAAAGTGTTTCAGAGGTTGCCAGTTTGATTCCTAGAGCTAGTATGGCTAAAGAGAACGACCGGATGGCGATCACCTCATCCTAGGAGTTCTAAGGTTAACCAAGATTAACCGAGGTTGACTAGCGTTGACTGGGATGTTGCCGATTTAATATTTAGAGTCGGTGTGATTTCCTAGGGCATTTGGATGCCTAGGGGCAAAGCAGTCGTTTTGACCGGGAAACCTCCAAGAGAAGATCGGGGTTAATTGGATGGCATTGGACATGCCGGACTGTCTAGGGACGGCTCTGGAAGGTGGTCTTACCATTCTGAGGATTTTGTACTTTCTCAAGGAACGGATCAGGCCTGTTGGGGGCAAAATGATCATTTTTCATACGGACGGGCTAGTAGGCGTTGGTGTTGACCGATTTAGATCTGATCTGGACTTTTGTCCGAAGAATTGGTACTTTCTCGGTGGACAAGCTTGAAAGGGTCTTACCACCTTTGTAAGCACCCCATTTTTGACCGCTCGGCAGTCTACGCTCCGTCCAGACTTATGTTTAAGTCATTGTGGGCATATTCCTATCGAAACCAATTCTCTAGGTCCAAATCCCGTCTTTCCATCGCTTCACGGGCCTGTCAGGCCCAAATAGAGGCAAAATGACCAAAATGCCCTTAGGGGCATTGTCCTTTCCTTTCCGATTCCAACCCCTCTCTCGAGACAGTTTATTCCTCGAGACGGTTCCAACCCAGGCACGTCTCCTCGGAGACAGTAAGACCCCTTTTCAATCCCTCTCTCGAGACAGTTTATTCCTTGAGACGGTTCCAACCCAGGGACGCCTCCTGGGAGACGGTAAGACCCCTTTCCAATCCCTTTCTCGAGACAGTTTATTCATCGAGACAATTCCAATCCAGGCACGTCTCCTCGGAGACAGTAAGACCCCTTTCCAATCCCTCTCTCGAGACAGTTTATTCCTCGAGATGGTTCCAACCCAGGCACGTCTTTTCGAAGACGGTAAGACCCCTTTCTAATTCCTCTCTCGAGACAGTTTATTCCTCAAGACGGTTCCAACCCAGGCACGTCTTTTCGAAGACAGTAAGACCCCTTTCCAATCCCTCTCTCAAGACAGTTTATTCCTCGAGACGGTTCCAACTCAGGCACGTCTCTTCGGAGACGATAAGTCCCCTTTCTGATCCCTCTCTCGAGACAGTTTATTCCTTGAGACAGTCCAAGTAGCGAAACTACTCACAAAACCGTTAGAGTAGCGGAAATACTCACAAATAGGTCAATATAGGGAATTGGCAACAAACCCCTGTGTCACGATGACCGCCGTTAGAGTGGCGGAAACACTCAAAACCCAGGTCAACACCAGTGTCTGTTAGCCCATTTCGGTGAAAAATGACCAAACTGCCCTTTGGACCTTTTCCGAGTCTTTTTAGTCAAGATGACCATTTTGCCCCTCGGCATCCGAATGCCCCGGGAACCACACTGGCTCTGGGTATCAAACCGGTAACCCTCTGAGATTACTTTTTATAGTATTCTCAACCTTCCTTTACCTTTCCGGATCATTCTGAGTCAGTTCCGACAAACCCGGTACAAAATGACCGTTTTGCCCCTAATGGGCCGGTCTCCTTTTTCGACCACCCCGGCTCTGGAAATCAAACTAGCAACCTTTGGGAACATTCTGAATAATGTTTTCAGATCCCAAGTCTTCTTCCGGGACAATCCAAGTCTATCCCTGCAGTTTTCCGGTCCGATTAACCGTTTTGCCCCTAAAAGCCCGGTTAGCCCTTCCGACACATCTTATCCTCACTTTTCAAGTCAAATACCTCCAGGACACTATTTTAAGTGTTACTGCTCCTTTTCGGCCTTCCGAGTCATTCCCAGCTCCTTCAAATCATTCCCGGACTTTTCGAAGCCACTCCTAGTGAAGTCAGGCTAAAAATTACATGGTAGTCACTAGTACAGGGGCCCAAATCTAGTCAAAGATACGTTGCTTGCCGACCATAAACATTTCCTAAATGGCTGGCAGCACTAGTAGTGGTGCCAAGCCAAAAAATGGCCTGGCGCCACTCCTAGTGGCGCCAGTGTAAACTTTGGCCTGGCGCCACTGCAATAGGTGCCAGTGTTGTCCTACCTCTATAAATACAGAGCCTCATTCAACGTGAAAAGGATTCGCGAATTCAACCTAAAAATCATATAATTCGATATACAAAGCTCGAGCACCTCCTAAACCCTAGCTTCCCTAGGTTTTCCAAACCCTAGCCACCATACACTAAACCCTAGCCTCCTATACACTCCTATAGACCTCCATACGCTCATACACTAACCTTCAACCCTCCTTCGAAGACTTGAAGAGTCGTGATCTGAAGTTTGAAGCTTGAAGACAACTCTTGAAGATTGAAGACGAAGATCAAGACGAAGACCGAAGACCGAAGAAAGCAAGGCGCGCAAAATAACAAGACATACGGTAGGCTGCCTATTTAAATTTCCGCACTTCCCCCCTCTCTCTTTTCTCTCCTAACCCACTTGGGTTTTCTCTATTTTAATCCCCCATCTCTTTCCCCCCCTTTCTTTGCATGCTTCAAACAAGGGGATTCCCGGTCCATGTGTAGGATTAGGCTATTGGAGAGTCACCGTGTCGGGGGCTTTCTTCTAGTCTAACCAAAGACCACGTGGGTCCGGCCCCCTTGATTATGTGGTGAAACCTTAGCCTTGTATGTTCACGACCCCAAATTACATTGTGCATATCATAGTCTTGCATCTTCCAAAATTCGTTTTCAAACTCGTTTTCAAAATCGTTTTCAAACTTGTTTTCAAAATTGCATCAAAATCCCTTTTCAAAAACTTGTTTTCAAAATCACAATCCTAGGGTGATTCTAGCCTTTCCATGGCTAGGGTTACTTTAGGAAAGTGTTACATTAAAAGTGACTTTTATGGTCCATATTTTCAAATCTTATTGTTTTTCAAAACCACTTTCTTAAAGTGGTTCTAGCCTTCTCATGGCTAAAATCGCTTTAGGAAAGTGAGATATTTTTACACCTTCTAAAAACTCTCTTTTCAAAAAGTCTTTCTTCCTAAAATCACTTTTTCAACATACTTTCCTAAAACTCTCCTCTCCGAAATTGTTTTCAAAAACTCCCTCCCAAATCTATTTTTCAAAGCTCCCTTTTTCAACTCCTTTTCAAAATTCCTCTCCCCAAAATTCACTTTCTAAAAACGTTCCCCAAAAATCTTTCCAAAAACTCTCTTCAACAATCTTCAACCAAAAACCTTCCTAGAAAAACTCTCTTTCCAAAATTTTCCTTCTAGAAACTCTCCTCTAGGATTTTCCTTCCAAAATCTTCGTTTCTAAAAACACACTTTCCAAAAACTCCTTCTCTTTAAAATCTCTTTCCAAAAACTCCATCTTCAAATTCACTTTCTAAAAACTCCTCCCTAGGATTCCCTTCTAGAAAACCTTCATTTCCAAAAACGCACTTTCCAAAAATCCTCTTTCTTTAGAGCCCAAATCAAGCCCTAGAATCCACAATTAGGAAACCCTAATTTTCTTCCCAAAAACATGATTTTCAAACTTTGCCCCAAACCTAGGTTTCCAAAACTTCTTGTTTTCACATCCAAACGATACACGTTTCCAAAACCTATTTTCTACGTTGAAACTATAATTTTCCAAATCTAGGGTTTTTAGAATCTCCCTTTCCAAATCCGTGCCAAATCCTATCTTCTTTTTAGGAAACCAAATCAAATCTCTCCGCTTAGGAAACCAAATCCAGTCCTCCGTTTTTAGAAACGAAATCAAACCTTTCTTTTAGAAACCAAATCCAATCCCTTCCTAATCCAATTCTTTCCTAATTCAAATCATTCCTAAACTTCCATTTTCCCAAATCTTAAGTTTCCAAAACTTGAACATAAAAATCTTTCCTAAATTTTAAAACTCAATTTTCACATCCTCTCTAACTCCACTCTTTCCTAATTTTACTCCTTTCCAAATCTCAACTTTCCAAATCTAATTTTTCAAACCTTTCCTAAATTCAAACCTTTCTTAATCTCAAAATTTTCTAAAACTCAAGCTCTAAAATTTTCTAAATCTTAAACTTTCTAAATTTCAAATCTTTCCAAAATCAAAACTTTCTAAATTTGAAACTTTCTTAAGTTAAATCTTTCTAAACCTAAATCCTTCCAAATTCTAAACTTTCCAAAACTTCAAAATCTTTTCAAATCTAAAACTTTTCTAAACTCAAAACTTTCTTAATTCAAGACTTTCTTAAGTTGAAACTTTCTTAATTCAAAACATTTTTAAATTCAACACTTTCCTATTTTAAAACCATTCCTAATTTCGAAACTTTCCAATTTTCAAAACTTCCCTATTTCAAAACTTTCCTAAAGTGAAAACTTTCCTAAACCTAAAACTTTCCTAATTCAAAACTTTCTTAATTTGAAACTTTCCAAAAATGAAACTTTCCTAATTCGAAACTTTCCTAAATCGGACCTTTCCGAATTCGAACATTTCCTAAAATCCAATCTTTCCAAATCTTCCAAGTCCAATATTCGAGTCGAATCTTTCTAAATTTCAAGTCTTTCCTAGGTCTCCTATCTTTTCTAAGTCTAGGCTTCCTAAACCTCCATCTTTTCAAGACAAGTCCAAATCTATCTTTTCAAATCAAAGTCCAATTTTTTCCAAAATTTCAAATTCCAATCTCCTCTTCTAATCTCAAATCAAATCCAATTTTCAATTCAATCTCTTTCTTCCAATCCAATCTCTCTTCAAATCAATCTCTTTTCAATCGGACTCTTGTCGTAACTACGACTAACCTGATTCCCCCAAAGGGATACGTAGGCAACCTTCATAGGTGCGGTCACAATTTCTTTCAAATTTCAAATTCCTCCATGTTTTCCAAATTTCAAATTCCAAAATCTTTCTAAATCTCCAATCTATTTTCAAATTTCCAATTTCAAATGTCTATTCCCAAACCTTCATTTTCAATTTTCAAAATCTTTTTTCCAAATTCAAACTTCTATCTCTTTCTTTTTAAATCAAATCAAATCAATTTCAAATCAATCTCTTTTCAAATCTATTTTTCAATTCTCTTATCTTGCACTTGCATATCATGCATCATGTTAGTTTATTTTCAAGCATTGTTTTTCAAAGTGGATAGGATTGACCAATAGTTAGTTGAAGACTCTCATAGGTGAATCTAGGGTAGATTGACATGTAGGTACCGAAAGGGCGGGGTAGGATGATGGCTTAGTGTATCTTCCCTACACGTAACCAACCTCCGAACCTAGAATCACTGATTTCAAAGACCAAAAGGAGTTGTTTTTCAAAAAGGGCTAAATATTTTCCAAAGGTTGCCAAACAACCTATTTTTCGTAAAAACCCTCTATTGAGGAGATATTTTCAAAATCGTTTTCCAAAAACCCTAAGTGTAGTCTTCGGATTATTCTTAGTTTTTAGGTGACCTAACTCACCTTAATCAAGTTAGGTGGCGACTCCGAATCTTTTTTCAAAAACCCTTTATTCAAATCGATTTTCAATTCAAACCTAGTCGCACTTATTCTTTTAGGAGGGTGAGTTCTAACGAGAGAGTACAGTGTTTTTTCCACTTGTGTGTATATTCCTCGAGTGCGAAAAATCTGGGCACGAGAGCCTTGAGGGATAAATTTTCTCGAAGGTCGTGCCAAATTAGGACGATCTTCAGTTCTTAAAGGATTTGTACTTTCTCAAAGAACGTGTCGAGCTTGGACGGTCTTCCGTTCTTGAGGGGTTTGTGATTTCTCAAAGAACATGCCAAATTAACAAATATTTTACATTGGCAAGCTAGTAGGCACCAGAAGTGGACCACTCTTCCATCTCGGGGACTTAGGTACTTTCCGAATATGAGTGTAAAAGGGGCTTTACCGATCCAAAGAATAAACCTTCTCGATGATCATGCCGTCCTAGATTGAATGGTCTTACTATCAATGTGGGATCAACTTTCTCGAATGAGGAGACAAATGGGTTTCACTTTGGATTTGGATAGACTTATCGTCTTACGGAAGACGTGCCGGTCTAGATTGGACTGATTAATGCAACATGGGCATTTTCGTTATTTTGCCTCTAGTGGGCTCAGCGGGCCCGCAAGGCAGTTGACAGACTGGATTGAATTTGGAAAGTCAGTTCAGACTTGAGTATGCTTGTGTTGGTTTAGAGGTTCTTCCGATTGGGCCAAAAATTACCGAGTGGCCAAAATGAGATGCTAATAGTGACCTATTATCATCCGCATGACTCAGTTTGCTATGCAAATATATGTAATATTCTTTGAATGCTATTTTTTGGGGTTGTGTGAACGGTTGTAGCGGCGTATATATTTTGTAAGTATATATAACTTAGACGAAGACAAGCCTGATCAGGTCAGGAAAGCTAGACTCAGTTAGCCATATATACTTGTTCACGACGATGAAGAATCAACATGTGTAGGCAACGCAGCCATATTTTTCTATGCATTCTAGTGACAGTAGCATGGAATTTTATATCAAACTGGATGACAAAATTGCTTAATTTTCAGAAAATAGTCCAATTTAAGATTGCTGATGAACTATTTCGAGGTGGTTAGTTAACGTGGCTGGTCTATACTGGTTACAAATCCTTCTTTATATGATTTGTAATTATAAGCTGTATCACAAAGAGTATATACAGTTGATTTGTGAAGGTTGGGGGACAAGAGAAAGAATGAAAGAAGAGGAATGATCAATTGCAAAATTAGATAGTACAATGGATTGGTTAATTCTTAATATATGTAAACCAAATTAGACAGAAAAGGTATGGTGCTCCTTGGGATTGAGGATGCTTCCCAGTGAATGAACGGGCTTGTTAACAGCCATATAAGATTATACATAACGTAAATATGTTAACAAGTTATTTAATTCCTTCTAGTTTGAGATGGTATAATATTCTGTGCATCATGTTCACAATTTCACATGCAATAGTTTTAACTGATCGTATACCCCCTTCTATTTTATGAGAATCCAAAAAAAAGGAAGAAAAACAATACATAATACACATAAACAGTAATAATAATAATAATAATAATAATAATAATAATAATAATAATAATAGTAAGAGATCAGGGTTTTGATTTCTCGATGTGTTTTTAAAAGTTTAAAGACTGAACTGCATATTTGCATAGCTCAGTGGTAGCCTTGCATTCAGCATATTGTTGATCCACAACAATTTGCTTGGAAAACTGTGGAAATACATACTACCCTTCTGAGAAGAATGATTAGCAAAATTTTCTTTTCATTTTCATTTTTTCAAAATTATCTAAGCAAAAGAAAATGAAGAAACTTCTTAGCTAAGCAAATTTAGGAGCTTCAAGCTGAAGTGATGAGGCATGGTGTAAAACCAATCAGCCTCCACGCTCACAAATATTTGAACAATAAGGTTTTGTTTATAACATTTTGCATAGAGATTCTCTTCTCAACCATTCAACAAGGTAAGGAAAAATATATTTACTAATACAGGTGATTGTTTGGGCATATATCAGCTCTCCGATCTGTCTAATTATTGGAAAGGCGTTGGTATGCATAAATACAATGTCCAGAGTCATTACGTACAATACTGATCATGAACTTCGGCCGTGGAGCACTTGATTCTTCATCTGCAAGCCATGCAACGGGATAGTGAAATAAATTAGTATGTATCTTTTGAATTTTCTTTGTATTCAATGTTAATATTCATTTCAGCAACTCCTATTTGAGTTTGCATGAAAATTTTAAAAATTGAAACTGCAATATCAGTGATATTATACTATGTTCGCTATATCTATATATATATATATATGCAACTTGATCGCGCTAGAGGATTGATCAACAAGTGATGGAGAAACAGATGACCGATCACGAACAGATATATTTGGTCTTCTTATAGTGATGTGTTGACGAAAAATATACAATTAATAAGAAAATCTTTATCTTAAAGCTCCAAAATGTTAACTAGGGTCTTTTGTTAAGAGATAAACAGCAAAACAAGGAGAGTTGTTTCAAACAGTAGAGTGCAACCTAAGGACCTCTCTTGCTTTGTTCTTCAAATACTTTGCAGAGTCATCTTGAAGCACCATGCAAAGCTTTGACACAGCTCCAACCTTCAACATCTCCAGAAGAACTTTACGAGTTGCGGATAATTTAGAAATCACCGCAAGTATATGAATTGCTCAATCGTCTGTCGCCGGAGAAACCCTCAAAATAGCATAAATTGTGCATGATTTTAAACCTTTTTTTTAGAAACATGTTTTTTTGTGTTCTTTTGATGAAAAATAGAATAAAAAGTAAAGAATTTAAACTAAAACCAAAAAATGGAAAAAGAAAAAGGAATAAAAGACAAGGATTCAAATAAAAAGGATGAGGCGAATAATAAAAAAATACTTGTTTTCTTACTTTTCATTTTAAATTTATGTTTATATATGTTTTTTAAATTATAATTAAATATATCGATATATGTATCATAAAATTTTTAATAAAAATGCATAAACTATAAGCTAAACTAGAAATAGAAAAAATAAAGATGAGAAAGAGGAAGGTATACGGTGAAAAAAGAAGAAAAAAAAAGATGAGGCAAAAAATAATAAACCTTATTTTTCTTAATAATACATATTATTGTCAAGTTTCACACTATTTCTTTAAAAAATAAAAATACTAGTGAGCATTAGATTAAAAAATATAAAATTAGAGAGAAAAATAAAGCCCACTTAAATATTACAATATTTATTTGGTTTTATACTTTTTCTTATAAAGCATTTATTTTTTATACTTCTTTTAAGTTATTGTTTAAAGGGAGTATTATTTAACCTATTGATAATTTTTTTTAAATACAATTTTTATTTAAATATATTTTTATTAATTGTTTATTGTATAATTGATTGAACTGATAAACTGTTGAATCGATATATTAGCCGGTTCAATCACAGGTACAATTCTGATAACTATGATGGAAACCTCAAATTTAACTGAAATTTTTGCCATAGTGATATTTTTGTCATTTTATCTCTCCAAATTAGAACATCAAAAAAACAATTTGACCTTTTATGCCAAAATAGAGAATTGTCTTTTGAGATTTTTTTTGTTATTTCATCAAATTGTCTTTTTAATGTTCTTATTTAGAGAGATAAAATAACAAAAATACCCCTATAACAGAATTTTCGTTAAATATAACGGTTTTCATGCATTTTGCAGATAAGTTCAAACTACATGAGGGTCATGTGTTCATTTTTAAACTGTAAGGGGATCATCTGAGTTTGACTCAAATCACAAGGGAGTAAAGTGTAATTATTCTTTTATTTGTTATACTTAAAATTTAAAAGAAGTGTGTCGATTTTGGCACCTTTGTGTAAAAAAATTTTACACAATCAATGTATTAAATTTAAACATTTATCTTCATACCAAATTAGGAGTAATAACAATAACACGTGAACTATGAATCAGTATCACTAAAAAAATTTTAAACTGTAAGACCTGACCGATTAACCCCCCTAAAATATTAATTTGTATTAATCAATACCTTGTTTAGTAATATATTAGAAAAAATAGGTAAAATTTTGTTATGTGACTTACACATATTCACAAAAGTATGATTTTATACCTAAATTAATCTTATCTTGTTATAATAATTGTCTAATGACTAAAATGCTCCTTAAAATGACTTGTGAATATATGAGCAATTCGAGGGGTATTTCAATCATTAAACAATTATTGCAAAAACAAAAGACTAATTTATTTATAAAATCATATTTTTGTAAATATATCCAAGTCATAAAATAATTTTTTTATCTATTCTACTACAAATTTTAATATATTACTAATAGAATGTGTTGATTGATAGAAATTAATAATTTAAGAGGTCAATATTTAAAATTTTAGAATATAGATGAGTTTATTGATACTGGGTAATAGTTTATGGAGTTATGGTGTAATTACCCCCAAAATTATTATGTAAAATTACTATAAGCTTAACCTCATTTGTGAGTCAAGTCGTGCGAAAGTCTTTGAATTAATTTTTCAATATTAAACACGTGTTGCTTATTGTCCCTTTCGTTTCTTTTATTTTTGGTAAGTCATATTTTACAAGTTTATGACAACAAGTAGTCCTCGACCAATTTTTTAGAAGCTAGGATAAAAAGTGTCCTTTGACTCCTTAATTTATGATACCCTAGAATTGGAAAATTGAGTTAAAATTTTTCAAAAAGAAAAATATTAATGCACATAATCCCATTTTTCACTTTTAACCACAGGTGATTAATATGGAACCCGCTGCCTTCATGAAAACGGATAAAAAATGAGATTATATATACATTATTCTTTATGAGAAGAGTATAATTCAAGTGTCTGAGTTCTTCAATTCTTTTCTCTTTACGAAAGATGTAAATGTTTGACTTAAAAAATAGATGTAGGTTCTAAACAAGCGTTGTTTTGGGTTTGATAAATTCAACTTTTATGACTTACTACCAACAGAAAAAATAATAATAAGTCAAAGAAGAGATAATACCATTAGCATTTAAAAAGCATATTAACTTTTGTAAGTGAAATTTTTAGGAAGGTTCGGTTAAACTCTCAAAATTGAATTGATGGGCACGAGCAATTGACAAGAGAAAAAGACGATAAGAATGTCTCGACCGTCTTTGGGCCGAAGACACTCCGATGGTTAAGTTAGCAAGCTTAATCACAATGAACAAAATATTGTAGAGCTATGACTCAAGTGAACCTACCTTACACTTTAATGGTATGGGGTATTTATAGTGCTCAGAATGCCTTAGTCCTATAGAGAATTATATTTTGTCTCCTCCTAAGAGTTGGTCTTTTTTAAATAATTGTTCAGTGTCCTAGTTCTTTTAAGAATGGACTCGCTTATACTCCACCGACTTAGACTTTGCTGGATCTTGTTTAAATTTACCACAATTTGGGCCTTCGTCTTGAGTACTGGTAAACTTGGGCCTTTCCTAGCCTAGGTCGGCAATGTATTGCTAGTCGGGCCTGGTGTAATAACTCTAGACCTCATTATTTTGACTCACAATTGCCCCCCAGCCCTAGTGTCCTTTCGAAGGGGGCTAGTGCTAATGGTTAACAACTGTAGATACACAATAGACGGCGCACACCCAGATCAACCATCAATTGTCATTTAATGAGATGTGATTTTTGCAAAACCCAACACCTTCTTGCCATCGATTCATGTTTTTCTATAAGTGAGAAGTCCTTTCGTCCGAGTGAAATGCCAGATCGATGACACTCTGTGAATTCTCTAACTTTGCTCCTCTATTAAAAAACTATGTAAGTCCCTTTTATTCGATCTTCTTTCTTTGCTCCCCAAGTAGAAATCCTAGGATCTTTTAGGTTATCTTTGATTACACTCTAAAAGTGTAATCACAATCCCCTCATTAGTGGATTGTTAGTCTGATTTTAGGCTTTATTTTAGCTTTTTAGTATAAATTATTCTGATTGGCCTTTGTCTCTTTGGAATTGTAGGAATTTAGTAGAAAAGGGACAAAAAGTGAGCAAAAACAGAGAAGAGCGTTCAAATAACCAAACATGGTGTTCGAACGCGACGAAGCACCGTTCAAATGATACAATGACCCAAGATCAGATTTTTTAGATTCATAAAAATGCATTTTCCATTTGAAGCAGGTTCGAAGAGATTCAGAGAGCTTCATTTCTAGTTTGAAAACCATTTGATGCAATGTTCGAACATTTAGACATCGTTCGAACGACTATATAGGGCGTTCGAACGACGTTTGGTGTTCGAATGGTAGAATTTAGCATTCGAACACTCCAACTGCCTGTACCAATATATATCAGACTTGGCCAAAAATATAAAGATTCTTCCAGTTTTTGACGTATTTTCTATAAATCTTAGATAGATATAAAGAGAAAAAGTGTATTTAGAAATTTTTCTTTGCTTTCCCTTACGTTCCTTGCAACCAAACAATAGTTTATTTTCCAATTAATGAGAGATTTACTATTTCTAGTGCATTTGTGTATGGATTCAAGTAGCTAAACTCATCCTTGGATGCAATTATGAAGATCTATCAAGGATCTTCAAGGTCTTCAATGGAGGTATATAAATTTCAACGAATTATCTTATGAATTCTTCATATTCATCTCAATTATGTTGTAAATCTATAGAAAATCTAGATTCGTAATCACTATTAGTAATCTCTATGCATAATTCTTAAATTGGTATAGATATTGCACAATTGATGGTTTGCTTCTATAATTCTCAACATTGAACACAAATTTACATCCAATTGAGTATGAACTCTCATTTTTATGGTCTAAATCTTCCGAATCAAGGATCCGCGGATTGATTACTTGATTTAAGTTATCAAATCCTCGATTAAGACATTTGTAGAAAATTGGTAGATTAGATCAATTGTATTCAAGCTTCTTTAATTGCATTTAAGCCTTTCATTAATTGTTTTCAAATCTAGTTAGAATTGCTCTTAGTACGTAGTTTAATTAGTTTAATTTTGTAGTCCAAATACTCTCACCATCAACATATTTTTGGTCTTCCTTTTAGATAATTACAATTTACTTAAGTGAATTTCTAATATGAATCAATTTGTTGGTTGTATGCCTATGTGATGCCTATATTTAGTTTGGTCCTTTGAGAGAACAATACCAGACACCACCGGATTATACTTCAATCACACACCCGTTCTCTTGCAGGGTAGCTCAAGTTATATCATTTTTGGGAGCGATTCAAGTTTTGGCGCCGTTGCCGGGAAACCAAAGTATAAGGTGAATACCAACAAGTTACGGATTGGATAAGCACTTGGTGAATTGCATATATAAAAAAAATAACAAAAATAGCAAATAAAGGAGAAAAAGAAAATTAAACAAAAGATCAAAATTGCAAATGGGTGGGAGTTGATCACTCACCCTCAACGGAGGAATCTTCGGCTAAGGCCATGGTAACTTCGTTCCACCCTTTAGTGTGCTAGCATGATAGATTTTGATTTTTGGTTTTCTCTTTTATTTTAGAATTATTTTTATTTGATTAGTGTAGAATTTTTTCATTGCATTGAGAACTCAATTGGTGAATAGTAATTGGTGGATAGGCTTGTGTGCTATTTGCTTATTGGTGGTATTTCTATTGCTTAAGGAGATTGTAGGTTTCAGTTAGTTTGAATTGAATTGAATTGCGAATCGAGGGTACATTTATGTAGAGATTGGGGAGTTTGAAAGGCAAATTGGTGGAAGGGAACTGTGAATTGATTTGTTGAGGTGCAGATTGCCAATTTGTTTGTACATTACATTTATCTTCTATTATACACTTCATTATGTTTTATGGCTCATTTTCACACACATCACCATCTCACCACATTGGCACAGGCACAATGGACTACTCTTCTCAATGGATTGAGTAGACACGCCTCTATGTTGGTCTCTTAAAGACTATATTCAAACTAATACAATGAGAAACCAAGAACTATCCAACATGTCTCTTAGAGAGAATTTTCGAGCCAATGGCCAAAGGGAGCCTCCTAACCCACCTCCCAATCTCGGGTGGTATAATCAATCCAACCTTGGTAAGGGGCATGAGAGCACATATTCACATCATTATCTCGACGCACCTCTCAATCTTGGGTGGTGTAATCAATCTAATTTTGGTAGGGGACATGAGAGCACATATTCACATCATTATCTTGACTCACCTCAATCCTATCAAGAGCCATTTAACTATTACCATGTGTCACCTCCATTTTATCACTACCAAGAACCCTTTAACTATTCCCAAACTTCACCACCAATTTATCCTTATCATGAGAGCTTTAGTGTAGCCCATCCTAATTCTAACCCTTACCAAGAACAAGTTCATCCCACCTCTCCCCACAATAGCACACTAGAGTTCCCTCTAGAGGATAGACTAGAGAACGCCTTACAACCATTAATGCAAATGCAAAATGATGTACACTCTAGGGTAAACAAAGCCCTTGAACACAAAGGTCAACTTCTTGATGATATTAAGGATCAATTGGCCCTATTTATACCAACCTTAGGTGTTCAAGAAGGGGAAGAGATTTTCACTCAATTTCAACTTAATTCTCATAAACAAATGCTTGGCAGTGAGTCCAATCTAACTCTTCACCAAGAGCAAGTCTATCCAATTGAGCACATCCACCCCATCACTAACCTTGGGAATGAGAGCATCACTATTAATCAAACCTCTTTTCCTCAAGACTTTGAGTCTAAGGAAGATGTTCCTAAGGTATGTGAGGACATTATTGAAAATGTCTCTAAGGATGAAGAACTAGAGAGAGAGGAGTTCGAGATTAAGGATCTCAAGCAAAAAAAGAGTAAGGAAGAGGTTGATGAAGAACCTAGTGAGAGCGAAGTGGAGTCCAAGATTGAGAACCCTACAAAAGAGGAGAGTGAGCCTAGAGGAGAGGAAGATAATGAGAGAAAGAGGAGCCAAATAAGGTTGCAAGTGAGTCCAATCTCAACTTCCATTCAATTGAGCAAATCCATCCCATCTTTACCCTTAAAAGTAAGGACATCATCGAACCCATCATCTTTCCCCAAGAGTGTGAGTCTAGGGAAGAAGTTCTTACGGTAAGTGAAAAAGTTGTTGAAAATCTCACTAGTGATGCGGAACTCGAGAGAGAGGACCCTATAATTAAGGCTTCCAAGCAAGACAAGAGTGAGGAAGAGGGTGATGAAGGAACTAGTTAGAGAAAAGAGGAGTCCAAGAAGGTCAAAAATGATGAAGCGCATATTGGGGATGTTCAAGTACAAGAGGATAGTGTTAATTTCGAGGATGTATCCCCGATGTTGGAAGATCACATGACCCCTACCCTTCAGCCCTTAGAACCTATTCCTACCATGCCTACTCATTTGGAGCTTGACACCCTGCTATTAGAACTGACTACCTTTTACCTAGGCAAGCATTTAGAGAGTGAGGAGGGTTAAGAGGTTAATAGAATGACTTTGAGGGGCACCTTAGTACATGATCCTTTGACTCTCTTTCCATTCTATGATCCTTTTGACCCGTTTGACTACACTTGTTATATCCTTGAGTTCATCAAGAATATTGAAATTGACTATGTCTATCCTCGTTTAACCTCCTCACAAGTTGCCATTGTGGACATGTGGAATATTGGCAAATTTTCACTTTGTAGTATAGGGTGACCTGCTTCTCGTGTGTTTGGGTAGAAGTAGGAGTAATTTTGATAGTTTTCATTTTTGCTTTCGTTTTGTTTTACTAGTTAGGGTTCTATCTTAGTTGGGGGGTGCACTTAGGCACCCTACTATCTTTTCTCTCATAATTTTATCTCATTTCTTGGCTTGTCTTCATGTATTGAGGACAATACATCATTCTAGTTGGGGGGAGAGTAGATGTTTTATCTCTATTTGTGTTTTTGTTTATTTGATTTTGCACTTTTGTTTTTATTTATTTGTGTTGCTCCCTATTCTATATAAAAAAAAAAAAAATGCATGATTTCCTTTAGTTAGAGATAGAGTTTAGATTGTATATATATCTTTTGTTACACTTCAATCTCTTTGTGGTATAATGATTCTTCTCAGGTATTAAATTAAATGATGATCTTTCAATTACTTGGAATCTTTGATAAAAGGTTGAAGTATCTTATGGTCTTGGTATCATTTTCTTTTACAGTCTAGCACATTCTTTCCATATTCTTCTATATTGATGTCTAGTTTGCATGGCTGATGAAGATTCGGTGTGTTCAGCCTCCTCATAGCCCTTTGTATATTTGGCCTAAGATTTTGCCTTTAACTTCTCCAGATCCATTATAGCTTCAGCCAGGCCTGCCTTTGCCTCAGATTCTGACTTCTTAACTTCAGCAACTCGAGCCTTCAAAGCTTCATTCTCTACCTTTATTGCCTAGAAGTCCTCTTCCTTCTACTTAAAGTTAGCCTGGGGTTTGGCAAAGGCAGCTTTAGTACTTCGCAGAGCCGTTCTCAAATTTTGAGCGTCTCGATCTTAGACGTGGAAGTAATCTTTAAGTTCGCCATATTTCTGTAGCAGGTTCTTGTGCTAATCTCGTAAACTGCAGTAACGCTGAATGGCTTCCAAGCCCTGGATGACACTTTGGTCAGAAACAAGGTAATCCACTGCATTAGCAAAAAGTTGAGCAAAAAACCAAATAAAAAGCAGAATGGGAAGATGACTTACCATCATGGAGGAATGAGCTACTCCTTTAAAAATATCTTCTGTAGATGTGTCACTCAATTCCTTAATATCTCCAGGCGGCACAACGGCCTGAAGTGCCCCAATAGTAACATCGGCATTAAAAAGAATCGAGTCCTCAGAAGTCATGGCATGATCCCCAACTCATGGCCTAACCACGAACTCCTTAGCCTCCTGTTCCTTACCCTTGCCTCTGTCTTCTTCCTCAGGGCATGCTGAACTCATCAAATCTTCATCAACCTCCTCCTCTCCTTTGCTTCTTGAGGCACCATTGGCTCCACCAAATCTATGACCGGGGGCACCACCAGAGTCATGATGGCTGAAGACAGCGTGGACGTGGAAGTAGCAACAGCAACGGCACCAGCGTCCATAGATGCACTCGCTCCATTCTTCTTCCTCTTCTTGGTCGTATTTTTCTTAAGGAGGGCTGCCAAGTTGCAGGGCTGTGGACGCTCCATTTTACTTTCAACGACAGGCAGTTGAAGCGAGATAGATGAAAAGTCTCCGAGCTAGTGCAGGCCGCCTTCCATCTTCTAAACGACAATCATGTCCTCCTGAACTCTATAAACGGCTGAGAAGGACTGGTACCGAATTGGGTATCCTAGCAGTATGTGTGTAGCCCAGCCAATTCCTCTTAAATCGCCCTCACCCTTGTATGCCCAGACTTGGTCAAGAGCAATAATGTCCATACCAACTTGTTTGAGCTCCTTATCTTTAATGCCGAAGTCAATTATAAAGGTAAAAACATAGTGTTAAGATCAGCAGAGATAGAAGAAAAACCTGTTAGAGAAGGTGGGGATCCACCTATTTTCTTCAGAACCCTGGGGCATCCCATTACTAGGAGAACCTCCTCTGAGATATTCCCAAACTCCCGTGACCCGCTTACTCTTACAATCACATAATCAATTCCCTTCCTTGAACTGGAGAGGAACTAGATCAATTCCCTTGATGCACCCCTAACATGGAAGTGGTACCTCTTTCGGTCCAACCTAACCCCACTTAACTCTACACCCATGTAGTAGTAATTGAACTCATAAAGGCCCAGGTTTTGGTTTAGACACGTATTTAGTTCGGCTATCCCAATAACTATCCTATACCCATTAGACTGAAGTTAGATGGGCCGATTCTGTATTGGTTCAAAACAGCAGTAAGGAAAAGGTGAAGCAGGAACCGAAGTCTACCCTTAAAAACTGCGATTAAGGGGAAAGGAATCCCCTCTTCATTTTAGAATTAGCCATAGTCCTTAGGCCCGATTAACTAAATATCTACCCCTCTTCGGGAAGTCGTATCTACGCTTAAAGGCCGCAACGGCGACGAGACTATCAACCATGCTGCTAAGCCTATTCGCTATGGAAGATTGAATCGCTCCTAAAAATAATATAAACTTGAGCTTCCCTGCAAGAGAATGGGTGTGTGATTAAAGTATAATTCGGTGGTGTCCAGTATCGTTCTCCTAAAAGACCAAGCCAAATATAAATGTCACATAGGCATACAACCAACAAATTGATTCAAATTAGAAATTCACTTAGGTAAATTGTAATTATCTATAAGGAAGACCAAAAATATGTTGATGGTGAGAGTATTTTGACTACCAAATTAAACTAATTAAACTACGTACTAAGAGCAATTCTAACTAGATTTGAAAACAATTAATGAAAGGCTTAAATGCAATTAAAGAAGCTTGAATGCAATTGATCTAATTTATTAATTCTCTACAAATGTCTCAATGGAGGACTTGATAACTCAAATCAAGAAATCACTCTGCGGATCCTTGATTTGGGAGATTTAGACCATAAAAATGAGAGTTCATACTCAATTGGATGTAAATTTGTGTTCAATGTTAAGAATTATAGAAGCAAATCATCAATTGTGTCATATCTAAACCAAATTTAAGAATTGTACATAGAGATTACTAATAGTGATTATAAATCTAGGTTTTCTATATATTTACAGCACAATTGAGATGAATATGAAGAATTCATAAGATAATTCATTGAAGTTTATAAACCTCCATTGAAGATCTTGAAGATTCTTGGTAGATATTCACAATTGCATCCAAGGATGAGTTTAGCTACTTGAATCCATATGCAAATGCACTAGAAATCATAAATCTCTCATTAATTGGAAAAGAAACTATTGTTTGGCTATAAAGAAAGTGAGGGAAATGATTTCACTCTAAAAGTGTAATATTTGTTCCCTAATTAAGTGTTTGTTAGCCTCTATATGGGTATTAGAATAGGTTTTTAGCAATAAATTGATTTAAAGTGGTTTTCGATGTGTATTGTAGGTTTTTGGTGATAAAATAGTGAAAGAGTTCGTTCGGACGGACTGTTCGAACGGTTTCCATAGTTCGGACGATACATTCGGACGGACAACAAACCGTTCAGACGGTTAGACCGTTTGGACGGTCCGTTCAGACGGGCGAATTACCATGCGGACACTACGACGGATATCGGGGTTCCAGAGTCAATTTTTTCCGTTCAAAGCCGTTCCAGAGTCCATTTTTCCCGACCTAAGCTATCACAGAGTCGTCTTTTTCTGTTCGAAGAAATACAGAGCCGAGATTCTACGTCTGAAGACCGTCCGAACGGTGAAATAACCATCTGAACGGTTATGCCACCGTTCGGACGGTGCGTCTGGATGCCATTTAGACGGTCTTAGGACGCACTTCGGACGGTGAGCGCAGATTTGCCCTATAACTCAGCAGTCGAAGGAAAAGGGATGTTATGTTATTTTTTAGGGTTTCTGCCACGGGTAGAGAGGGAGAATAAGGGAAAAACATGTATTTTGCTTAGATTTACTTTACATTGTTGTATTTAGGACTTTGGGAAGGGTTTAGATAGATTTTTAGTATTGTTTAAGTGTAATCTTTCACCTTTTCTATAGTTCAATATATATATACACTTTTGATTTGAAGTTTAGATGTTGTTTCTAAACTTTGGAAAGCTTTCAACCATGGAATCTTCAAGCTAAGCTCATTGTTTGGGAACAAATGTGAAGATCTACCAAGGAAGGCATAGAAAATGAAAGGGAAGTCTTTAATCTTGTTGAATATCTCTTTTGTATCATTTTCTCTAATTATATTGGAATTAATTACTGTAGAAATCTTAGATCTATAATCATAGTTAGTAACATGTGATTTATTTCTAAGGAACCCATTAATGGTGATAAAACTTAATTCCAAAATAATTAGAGATCCATGAATTTTCAAAGCTAAACTTTCCGAATCAAGGGCCTTTGGACGGTTCTTGATTTGAGTTAACCCAAACTCCCCCTTTCAAATTCCGTGCTAGAATTGGTAGATTGGAACATTTGAACCCAAACCCCCTTTTTAATCAAGTCAAATCCTTACTTGTGCTCATTTGGAATTTCGGTTAAATCAAGAGTTAATTAGTCATAATTGTGGTTGTTGTAGTAGAATTTTCATATTGATCAACTAGGTTTAGCTAGAATCAAGTTGTAGTTTTCAACTTCATTTTAATTATTTACCTAGTTATTAGTAAACCAAATCCTCAAACACCAAAAGATATTCGGTCAAATTTTAGTTACTATAGGTATCGATTCCACTCTTGGTTTGCGATTTCAATTTGCATAGGTTTCTAAACCTTACTCATTTCTATTGCTAGATTGGCACAAGTCTCATGGGAGAACACGATAATGAGAGTACCCCCACTTAAACTACAAGCACCTTCTTCGCGATGAGCGTGGAGAGAGCAAGTCAAGTTTTGGCGCTGTTACCGGGGACTTAAAGGAACGAGCAAAGTGCGAAAATGAAAAAAAAAATTGCAAATCGTAAAAACAAGGTGGGAATTGATCACCCGCCTACGAGGGAAGCATCTACGGCTTCGAGCCTAGGTAATTTCTTCAAACTCAATGTGGATACCATGTTAGGATTTTTATTTCTTTCTTTTCAATAGTTTCTTTTGTTTGATTAACTAGTAGCATTGCATATTGTTAGGAGCATTAGAAGAGTTAGGATAGTGTGTGCTTTATTTGCTAATCGGTGGTAATTTAGCTTGTGGAGTGGGAGATTGGAGTTGAAAAGCTATTGTCCGGTAAAGAGAAAAGGCCGTTGTCCGGCATATATATTATTTGTGTATGATGTGTTGACTAGGATTGAGGCATACTATTTGTGCATTTCATTTGCATGTCCCATTGGGCACGAATTGACAATAGATGCCTTCTACGAGTTGACCCACCATCACCGGCTAACACACCTTCTCCCGAAATTTCATTAGTAGTCGACCTAGGTGCACCTCCTATGGATGATCTAAACAATGAAGTTAGGCTACCTAATGTTGCTCCACCCAATCCAAATGTTTTGCCAAACCCACCGATGGGTGGATTGCCACAACACCCTCCTTTACATCCGGCCGATGGTTTAGGGGGTAAGAACATGGAAAATGCGAGCAACCATGGGGACATAGGGGCTCCCCAATTCTGAATGAGGGATTTCTTAAACCCACCACGGTAAGCACCGAGTTCTTGCCTTGTTATTCCGCCCCACTATGCAGCTTTGAACATAAGGCTAGGCGTGATGCAATTGCTTCCTCAATTCCACGGAGTTGATTCGAAAAGGCTTTGTGCCTTCATCAAGAAATTTGAGGATGCATGCTCCTTAGTGATGGACAACTCGTGTCCACAGGAAATCTTTTTTCTTAAAATCTTTTCACTTTGTTTAAAGGATACCGCCAAGACGTAGTTCAATTCTTTGAGACCACTTTCCACCCACTCTTGGCAAACTCTTCAAGAAGAGATTTTGAAAAAAAATTTCTGGAAAATAGAACGGAGGCGCTTAGACGCCAAATCTCACAATTTTCGCCAATGTTGGGAGAATCATTTTTCAGTATTGGGAGCGGTTTAAAGAGCTTTTAGTTTCTTGCCCACACCATGGCTTTGCCGAATGGCACATTATCAACATCTTTTACTCTTCTTTAACGCCCAAACTCAAGCAATTCGTTGAGACTATGTGCACAATAACATTTATGGATAAGCAACCTCACGAAGCTTATTCATACTTTGACTACCTCGCTAATTTGGCTCGTGATTGGGCGACTACCGGGACCCAAAATCCCGAAGGTAGACCAAACACACAAGGGGTGAAATATCAATTGAAAGAGGTTGATGATATGAATGCTAGGCTTGTCACCATGACGAGAAAATTAGAGGCTCTAGAGTTTAAGAATGTAAGTGCGGTGGGGAGTGAAGAGCCTAAAGGCATGACACTGCATCATGCCCTGTTATCCCGGGGATTAAGGAAGCCTTGCATGGCCAAGCCAATGCTATTGGGCAATACAATCGAGGTGGGGGAAACCCCTACTCCAATACTTACAACCCGGGATGGAGGGATCATCCTAACTTTGGATGGCACAATGAGAGGACTTCAAATCCCCAAGCTTATCAAGGAGGGTATAACAGCCCTCAATCTTATCAAGCACCTCCTCCACCATCACACCCACAACATTACCAACTTCCACCGGTTACATCATTTCCAACCCAACCGAAACCATTCCAACCTCCACCTTAAGCTCAACCCAACTCATACCACCCTCCACATCGAAAGCCATTGGAGGATACTCTCCAACAATTGATCCAAACCCAAGGGGGGGTAAACTCACGGGTTGACAAAACTTTAGATGACATAAAGAGTCAATTGACTCTTCTTACTCAAGCTTTGACCCTTACTGAGAGGGGTAAGTTGCCTGCACAACCTCAACCCAATCCTTCTAGGCAAGTGCATTCCACCGAAACCTTGTCCCAACCATCAACTAGCCACGAGAATGTTTCGGCCATTACCACTTTGAGGAGCGGTAAAGCTATTGACAAGACCATCCTTCCTAGGGACCCTAGGGGTGGGGTAAAAGTGTCTAAGGTAGATGAGGGTTTGAGCGTTAATGAGGAAGAGCCTAGAAAAGAAAAAGAGGTTGAGAAAGTGCCAAGTGAGAAGGAGGAAGGGAGTGAGAAAGAAAAAAATGAGAGAGAAAAGAAGGAGGAAGGGAATTGTGAGAAGAAAGAGCCGAGTGGGTCCATGCCCAATGGTGAGGAAGTTTTGAGAGAGGAACGTGAGATCTTGGCTCACGCTCCATTTCCTCACCGATTAGTTAAACCCAAAAATCAATTAAGTTTAGAGATTTATGAAACTTTCAAGCAAGTCAAAATAAATCTACCTCTCCTTGAAGCCATTAAACAAGTACCCTCTTATGCTAAATTCCTTAAAGATTTATGTACTGTTAAGAGGAGATTAACTGTGAGGGAGAACATCTTTCTTGCTAAGGACGTCCATTCCGTAGTCCAAGTAAAAACCCCACCAAAGTATAAAGATCCCGGTTGTCCTACCGTGACTTGTGTCATAGGAGACCATAGGATAGAGGAGTGCCTTCTAGACTTGGGGTCGAGTGTGAATCTATTGCCGTACTCGGTGTACGAGCAATTGGGGCTAGGTGAATTGAAACCTACGAGGATCACACTCCAGTTGGTGAACCGATCGATCAAAGCCCCTAGGGGAATAGTTGAGGATGTCTTAGTGAAAGTTGATAAGTTTTATTACTCAGCCGATTTTGTGGTCTTAGATACCCACCTGGTTGTAGATCCCCATGCCCGGAATCACATTCCTATTATTTTGGGCCAACCCTTTCTAGCCACATGTGATGCCATTATCCATGTGTGAGGGGGTCTTTTGAAGTTGCCTTTTGGAAACATGTCCATTGAACTTAACATGTTTAACGTGGGCAAACAACCAGGGGATTTAGAGGACGTCTGGGAGGTGAATCTTATTGACTCGATAGTGCAAGAGCATTTCGAGAGGCAAATGGTAGAAGACCCTTTGGAGAGAATGTTGACATTTAGTGAAGGTCTAGATTGTTTGGGAGATGAGGAAGATGGGGATGTTTTTAATAAGGGTAGTGGTCTAGAGGTGTGTCCTATCACGGCAGTGAGTCAATGGACCCCCATTTTTTAACCTTTGACCCCTAACCCTACCAAGCCCCAACCATCCGAACTAGAGGCTCCTATGCCCGATAGGAAGGCTTTTCCTTCTACCCTTAAATATGTATTTTTGGGTAAAAGTAAATCTTATCCCGCAGTGATATCTTCATCACTCACAGAGGCTCAAGAAAGGAGCTTGTTGGAGGTGTTCAAAAAGCACCGGAAAGCCATAGGTTTGACAATCGCCGATTTGCACGACGTTAGCCCTCTTGTATGCACTCATCGCATATATTTTAAGGAAGGGGCTAAGTCGATATGCCAAATGCAATGCCGATTGAACCCAACTATAAAGGAAGTTGTGAGGGGTGAGGTGCAAAAACTTCTTGATACAGGTACTATACACCCAATTACCGACTTTAAATGGGTGAGTCCCACCCAAGTTGTCCACAAAAAGTCCGGGGTGACGGTAGTTGAAAATGAGAATAATGAATTGATACCTACCCGAATCCAAACCGGGTGGCGTATGTGTATTGACTACCGTTGCTTGAATGCCGTAACTACCACGGATCATTTTCCGCTTCCCTTCCTTGACCAAGTCTTGGAGCGGGTAGCAGGACAGGCTTACTATTGTTTCCTTGATGGTTATTCCAGATATAATTAATTGAAAATCGCCATGGAAGACCAAGATAAAACCACATTTACATGCCCCTTTGGCACATTTGCTTACAAGCGAAATGCCATTTGGGTTATACAATGCTCCCACCACTTTTCAGAGATGCATGACAAGTATTTTTAGTGATATGGTGGAGCGAATTTTAGAGGTCTTTATGGATGATTTTTCCATATATGGGGACAACTTTGCTCAATGTCTTTAAAACTTAGAGTCGGTACTAAACCGTTGTGAGGAGAGCAATCTTCTGTTGAATTGGGAGAAGTGTCACTTTATGGTGACACATGGTATAGTTCTAGGCTACATCATCTCTGGGAGGGGCATTGAGGTAGATCCCGCTAAGGTCGAGCTTATTCAAAAGCTACCCGCCCTTAGGAACGTGAGAGATGTGAGATCTTTTCTTGGGCATGCTGGTTTTTATCGGCGCTTCATTCAAGCATTTAGTTCCATTTCTAGGCTCTTATGTGCCCTCTTGGCAAAAGACGCTCCATTTGAGTAGACTCCGTCTTGTCAGCTAGCTTTTGATAAGTTGAAAAATCATTTGGCTACAGCTCCCATAATCCAACCTCCGGATTGGAGCCTACCCTTTGAATTAATGTGTGATGCTAGCGACTTTGTTGTGGGGGCCGTGTTAGGCCAATAAAATGAGAAGAAACATCATGTGCTCCATTATGAGAGCAAAACTTTGAATGAGGCCCAAATAAATTATACCACCACCAAAAAAGAACTGTTGGCTATTATGTTTGCTTTGGACAAGTTTCGCTCTTATTTAGTGGGGTCTCATGTGATAGTTTTCACCAACCACGCTGCACTTAAATACCTCTTATCCAAATAAGACGCAAAGCCTTGATTAATTAGGTGGATTCTCCTTCTTCAAGAGTTTGATCTTGAAATTAGGGATAAAAAGGTGGTGAAAAACGTTGTCGCGGATCATATGTCCCGCCTCCCTTTTAAGCACCCTACCAAAGATGACTCTCCTATTTTTGAGACCTTCCCCGATGAGCAACTCATGTCTTGCAACGCCTTGAATCAAGCCTTAACTCCACGGTACGCCGATGTTGTCAACTTTTTAGCCACAAAAGCCATTCCTTCTCATTGGTCCACATTGGACAAGAGGCGATTCTTTGGGCTAGTGAGACAATTTTTTTGGAACGAGCCTTATTTGTTTAAATATTGCTCGGATCAAGTTGTACGGCGATGTGTGCCGGATGAGGAATTTGAAAGTGTAATAAAATTTTGTCATTCTCATGCATGTGGGGGCCATTTCTCGTCGAAGAAAACCGTGGCTAAAATTTTGCAAAGTGGACTCTATTGGCCGACTATCTTTAAAGATGTGCATTCATTTTGTGTGGCGTATGATAGATGTCAAAGGCTAGGGAGCCTTTCTAGAAAACACATGATGCCTCTTAACCCTATCCTTGTTTTGAAGGTTTTTGATTGTTGGGGCATAGACTTCATGGGTCCATTTCCTAGTTCTTTTGGGTATCTTTACATCTTAGTGGCCATTGATTATGTTTCCAAATGGGTAGAGGCAATACCGGCACAAACCAATGACCACCAAGTTGTGGTCAAATTTTTCAAAGAATATATTTTTTCCCCGTTCGGTATGCCTCGAGCCATCATAAATGATGGTGGCTCCCATTTCTGTAATAAGCCATTAGGGATAGTTATGAGAAAGTACGGCATTATTCACAAGGTTGGTTTGCCATACCATCCCTAAACACAAGGTCAAGTCGAATTAGCTAACCGTGAAATCAAGACAATCTTGGAAAAGATGGTTAATCCGTCTTAAAAGGATTGGTCTTTGCGTTTAATTGATGCATTGTGGGCCTATCAAATGGCTTACAAAACCATTATAGGTGTTTCCCCATACCGTCTTGTGTATGGAAAAACATGTCACCTCCCGGTTGAAGTTGAATATAAGGCATATTGGGCTATTCGGCAATATAATAAGGGGTTGGGTGAAACCGGCGACCAACGAAAATTACAATTGAATGAGCTAGATGAAATACGAAATGATGAGTATGAAAATACAAAAATTTCAAAGGCTAAAATGAAAGTCCGTCATGACCAACACATTCATCGCAAATCTTTTTATGTTGGTCAAAAAGTTCTTCTCTACAATTCCAGATTGCATCTCTTTCCGGGAAAGTTGAGGAGTAAATGGTCCAGCCCCTACCAAATTAGGGAAATATTTTCCTATGGTGCTATTGATGTGCAAAATCTCAAGAATGACACACCTTTCAAAGTCAATGGGCAAAGGTTAAAGCCCTACTTCGAGCCTTTCTGAGGCGAGGTAGATTGTGTGGATCTCATTGATCCACCCATATTGACTTGATGGTTGTCCCCTATGAGCTCCCGCCCTCCCGTGGTTATTGACCCGATCTCTCTCGTGTTGTTATTGCTTTGAGGACAACGCAACCTCTCAAGTGGGGGGTGAGGCAAGCCTGTTGTAAGCTCGTTTTTGTGTAAATTTGTATATTTTGTTTTGTTTTCTTTTGTTCATGTGCAGTTTTTGAAGTTTAAGTTAGTTTTTGTATAATATTTTGAGTTTTCTAGGTTTTCCTGAGTATATTCAAATTTTTTGGGAATTACCGTTCGGACGGTGCGTCTGAACGCATACTTCACTGTTCGGATAGCGAATTCGAACGGTTCCGTGGTGCAATCATTTCCCGTTCAGATGGTTTCCAAAAGTAAGTTGAACGCAACGTATGGACGCATTTTTAACCGTTCGGACGCCCTTTTGACTGTTCGGACTCTTATTAACCATTCGGAAAGTGCGTTCGAATGCACTCCGGACGCGTGTCAAATGCATGGCCATCCCTATAAATAGGGAGCGTCCGTATTGAGTTCAAACTCATTACAGACGCTATACGGGGAGCTTTTGAGAGTTTTGAGAGATTTTGGACGACAGCGGAGCCCTGCCGGAGCCCGAGCACGCGCCCTTGACTCCTCTACCCTTGTTTTCACGCTTCCCTAGGTATTCCTGTGCCCTTTCTTTGTTTACTTTATTTTATTCCTAGGGCATACTTTTAGGGGATCTATTGATATGGCAGGCAGAAAGGCCCCAAGTGCCCTTCCAGCTGGCCCAGTTGAGGCTGGCCCAGCCCCAGCCTATGACGCTACTCATTTTGTGTCAGAGGATGCTTTCGAGGCTTTCTCCCAGACTTGGATTAAAAGGGGTGTTGTGCTTGAGTGTCAAATGGACTTAGAGCAATTTAGGAACCCTGGGTTTTTTTGGGCTCAGGCCTTTGAGGATTGGGGTTGGATCCCTCTCACTACCTTCACGGGGGAGGCCATATTTACTTTGCTCGCCGAGTTTATGGTGAACGTGTCAGCCTGTTGTATTACTCCATGACATGAGCAGATTACGTCCTGGGTTAGGGGGTTTGACATTGGGGTCACCCCCAGCACTTTTGCGGAGTGGTATAGACTACGTAGGGTGGCAGACCCTTAGTATGGTTTCCCATCTAGGGGAGCCCCGTATGACTTTAGGGTCATTTCCAACGAGGTTTGCCTCCCAGGCACTGATTGGGGTATGCGTCGACAACTGGTGGTTAGCTCATTGCTCCCGATTTACTCCCCCTTGTACATTTTTTGTTGTCAGTCCATTTACCCCATTACTAGGCATTCTGAGGTTAAGAGGGGTAGGGCAAGTCTGTTGTGGGCCATTGGGACGGGTAGGACCATAGATCTCCCGTTATTTCAGTTTAGAGCCCTAGCGGAGGAGTGCATGCACCCGAGTGCTCAGCGATCCATCCCCTTCATAGTTCTTTTGACACGGGTGATCGAGGCTACATTCGGGGTCCCTACTGTTGGTTTTCCTCATCTCCCTCAGTCGAGAGAGGCCATCGGTAGATTTACCATCCAGCGGGGATTGAGATCTCACAGACTGTAGCAGCAGCAAGAGCAGTTCCAACCATAACCACAGCAGCAGCCGCACTTTTAGCCACCGCCGATGCCCGATCCGGCATTGCAAATGCTTAAGCAGATGCGGCAGACCTTAGATATGTTAGCTGCGGGATTAGCACAGCAGTCTGTCAACATTGCTAGGCTGGAGGCTACCCACGTAGCTCATTTTGCTACCCTTAAGGGCCAGATCCGAGCCCAGTCTGAGCAGAGTACTGCACTCCAGGGCCAGATCCGAACCCAGTCTAAGCAGACTACCGCACTCTAGTGTCAGACTCGAGGCTAGACCAGGATCATAGAGGAATTATTCGTTCAGGTCCAGGCCCTTAGGTCAGCTGTTGCATCGCCTCCAGATGATGATGGAGATGATTAATTAGAGTCTAGGATTGTGATGCCTTTTGTACACACATAGCATATCATTGCTTCATGTTTTGTATATTGTTTTGACATAATGTATGTTGTTTTGATATAGTGGATTATGTTTGAGCTTTCTTTACTGTACATCATTTATTTTTGTATCCCCTTGTTATCTATCTTGTATTTTTTGATTGTTAGCTACAAGTGTTCTCAGATTATGGTTTATGTTACTCGCCTGTCCCAGTTTGATGACGATTTTGGTATTGTATGGTATCGATACCAGTCTTCATTTCTCTCACGCATCTAATTGCATATCTTGTTATGTATACTTTGCTAGCTTTTGCGATAAATGCATTGACTCCTCATTTTTTATGCACTATAACACTGCTTTTGACATTAAGACCCAACTTAGATTGAGATGGACTCGTTGTCTTACTTTTGACTCCATGGAAAGTGCTTGATTCATGCATTGGTAGAAAGTTATACAGTTTTCATATTGTAAGCACCCCATTTTTGACCGCTCGGCAGTCTACACTCCGTCCAGATTTGTTTTCAAGTCATTTTGGGCATATTCCAATCGAAACCAATTCTCTAGGTCCAAATTTCGTCTTTCCATCGCTTCACGGGCCTGCCAGGCCCAAATAGAGGCAAAATGACCAAAATGCCCTTAGGGGCATTGTCCTTTCTTATTCCAATTCCAATCCCTCTCTTGAGACATTTTATTCCTCGAGACGGTCCGAGTAGCAAAACTACTCACAAAACCGTTAGAGTGGCGGAAACACTCACAAAACCGTTAGAGTAGCGGAAGTACTCACAAAACCGTTAGAGTGGTGGAAACACTCACAATCCAGGCACGTCTCTTCGGAGACGGTAAGACCCCTTTCCAATCCCTCTCTCGAGACAGTTTATTCCTCGAGACGATCCGAGTAGCAAAACTACTCACAAAACCGTTAGAGTGGCGGAAACACTCACAATCCAGGCACGTCTCTTCGGAGACGGTAAGACCCCTTTCCAATCCCTCTCTCGAGACAGTTTATTCCTCGAGACGGTCCGAGTAGCAAAACTACTCACAGAACCGTTAGAGTAGCGGAAATACTCACAGAATCGTTAGAGTAGCGGAAATACTCACAGAACCGTTAGAGTAGCGGAAATACTAACAGAGCCGTTAGAGTAGCGGAAATACTCACAAAGCCGTCCGAGTAGCGGAAATACTCACAAATCATCAACCCCGTCCGAGTAGCGAAAATACTCCCAAATCATCAACCCCGTCCGAGTAGCGAAAATACTCCCAAATCATCAACCCCGTCCGAGTAGCAGAAATACTCAACCTCGTTCGAGTAGCGGAAATACTCACACCGTTAGAATGGCGAAAACACTCAAAACCTAGGTCAACACCCGTGTCTGTTAGCTCACTTCGGTGAAAAATGACCAGACTACCCTTAGGACCTTTTCCGAGACTTTCCGGTCAAGATGACCATTTTGCCCCTAAGCATCCGAATGCCCAGGGAGCCACACTGGCTCTGGGTATCAAACCGGTAACCTCCTGAGAATACTTTTTATAATGTTCTCGATCTTCCTTTACCTTTCCGGATCATTCCGAGTCAGGTCCGGCCAACCTGGTACAAAATGATCGTTTTGCCCCTGGTGGGCCGGTTTCCTTTTCCGACCACACCGGCTCTGGGTATCAAACCGGTAACCTCTCAAGAAAGCTTCTTGTAGTATTCTCAGCCTTTCCTTATCTTCCCAGATCATTCCGAGTCAGTTCTGGCCAACCCGGTGCAAAATGACCGTTTTGCCCCTGGTGGGCCGGTCTCCTTTTCCGACCACGCCGGCTCTGGAAATCAAACCGGCAACCTCTGGGAACATTCTAAATAATGTTTCCAGATCCCCAGTCTTCTTTAGGGACAATCCGAGTTTGTCCCGACAGTTTTCCGGTCCGATTGACCGTTTTGCCCCTAAAGGCCTGGTCAACCTTTCCGACCCACCTTATCTTCATTTTTCAAGTCAAATACCTCCAGGACACTATTTTAAGTGTTCCTGCTCCTTTCCGGCCTTTCGGGTCATTCCCGGCTCCTTCAAATCATTCCCGGACTTTTCGGAGTCACTCCTAGTGAAGCCAGGCTAAAAATTGCATGGTAGTCACTAGTACAAGCGCCCAAATCTAGTCAAAGATACGTTGCTTGCCGACCTTAAACCTTTTCTAATTGGCTGGCGCCACTAGTAGTGGCGCCAATGTAAAGTTTGCCCTGGCGCCACTGCAACAGGTGCTAGGTTTGTCCAACTTCTATAAATACAGAGCCTCATTCAACGTAAAAGAGGTCTGTAAACTTAACCTAAGAATCCTATATTTCGATATACAGAGCTCGAGCACCTCCTAAACCCTAGCCTCCCTAGGTTTTCCAAACCCTAGCCACTCTACACAAACCCTAGCCCCCTATACACTTATACACTCCCCCATACACTCATACACTAGCCTTCAACCATCCTTTGAAGACTTGAAAAGCTGCAATCCAAAGCTTGAAGACAACCCTTGAAGACTGAAGGTGAAAATCAAGACAAAGACCGAAGATCGAAGACTGCACGGCGCGCAAAATAAAGAAGACATACGGTAGGCTTTCTCTTTAATTTTCTGTACTTCCCCCTCTCTCTTCTCTTTCCAACCCACTTGGGTTTTCTCTATTTTAATTCCCCATCTCTTTCCCCCCTTTCTTTGCATGCTTGAAACAAGGGGATTCCCGGTCCATGTGTAGGATTGGGCTATTGGAGAGTCACCGTGTCGGTGGCTTTCTTCTAGTCTAACCAAAGACCACGTGGGTCCGGCCCCCTTGATTATGTGGTGAAGCCTTAACCTTGTATGTTCACGACCCCAAATTGTATTGTGCATATCATAATCTTGCATCTTCCAAAATTCGTTTTCAAAGTTGTTTTCAAAATCTCTTTTTCAAAAACTTGTTTTCAAAACCACAATTCTAGGGTGATTCTAGCTTTTCCATGGCTAGGGTTACTTTAGGAAAGTGTTATATTAAAAGTGACCTTTTGGTCTATATTTTCAAACCTTGTTTTCAAAGCCACTTTCTTAAAGTGGTTCTAGCCCTTTTATGGTTAGAATCGCTTTAGGAAAGTGAGAAGCTTTTATACTTTCTAAAAACTCTCTTTTTAAAAAGTCTTTCTTCCTAAAAATCTCTTTTCCAACATACTTTCCTAAAACTCTTCTCTCCAAAATGGTTTTCAAAAACTCCCCTCCAAAATCTATTTTTCAAAACCCCTTTTTTTCAACTCCTTTCCAAAACTCTCTCTCTTAAAAATTCAATTTCCAAAAACGCTCCCTAAAAATCTTTCCAAAAACTCTCTTTTCCAAAATTTTCCTTCTAGAAACTCTCCTCTAGGATCTTCTTTCCAAGATCTACGTTTCTAAAAATGCACTTTCCAAAACTCCTTCTCTTTAAAATTTTTTTCCAAAAACTCCCTCTTCAAATTCACTTTCCAAAAGTTCCTCCCTAGGATTCCCTTTTAGAAAACCTTCGTTTCCGAAAACGCACTTTCTAAAAATCCCTTTTCCTTAGAGCCCAAGCCAAACCCTAGAACCCACAATTAGGAAATCCTAAATTTTCTTCCCAAAAACATGGTTTTCAAACTTTACCCCAAACCTAGGTTTCCAAAATCTTTTGTTTTCTACATCAAAACTATACATGTTTCCCAAACCTATTTTCTATGTCAAAACTATAATTTTCCAAATTTAGGGTTTCTAGAATCTCCTTTTCCAAATCCTTCTCAAATCCTGTCTCCCCTTTAGGAAACCAAATCCAATCTCCCCGTTTAGGAAACTAGATCCCGTCCTCCGTTTTTGGAAACAAAATTCAACCTTTCTCTTTTAGAAACCAAATCCAATCTCTTTCTAATCCAAACCTTTCTTAATTCAATTCCTTCCTAAACCATAAGTTTCCTAAGTTTAAACTTTAAATCTTTCCTTAAATTTCAAAATTCAAAACTTTAAATCCCTTTTTCAAACATTTCAAAATTCAAAACTTTCTTAATTCAAACCTTTCCTAATTCTAACTTTCCTAATTTCAAACTTTCCAAAAATGACACTTTCCTAAATTCGAAACTTTCCTTATCTAAATTTTTCCTAAATTCTAAGTTTCCAAATCTTTCAAGATCTTTCCAAATCCAACATTCCAATCCAATCTTTCTTAATCTCAAGTCTTTCCTAGGTCTCCTATCTTTCCTAAGTCTAAGTTTTCTAAACCTTCTCTTTTTCAAAACAAGTCCAAATCTACCTTTTCAAATCAAAGTCCATTCTTTTCCAAAATTTCAAATTCCAATCTCCTTTTTTAATCTCAAATCAAATCCAATTTTTAATTCAATCTCTTTCTTCCAATCCAATCTCTCTCTTCAAATCAATCTATTTTCAATCGGACTCTTGTCCGAACTACGACTGACCTGATTCCCCCAAAGGGATACGTAGGCAACCTTCATAGGTGCGGTCACAATACTTTTTAAACTTTCAATTCCACCCTCATGGGTACGGTTTTCAAAATCTTTTCAAATCTAAAATTCCAATTTCAAATTTCTATTTTCAAATTTTTATTTCCAAATTTTCAAACTTTCCAATTTCAAATTCTATCTCTTCAAATCTATTTTCAAATCAAATTCTTTTCAACTTTATTTCCAAATCTATTTTTCAATTCTCTCTTATTTTGCACTTGCATATCATGCATCATGTTAGTTTTCAAACATTGTTTTTCTAAAGTGAATAGGGTTGAACATATGTTAATTAAAGACTCTCATAGGTGAATCTAAGGTAGATTGACATGTAGGTACCGAAAGGGCGGGGTAGGGTGATAGCTTAGTGCGTCTTCCCTACACGTAACCAACCTCCGAACCTAAAATCATTGATTTCAAAGACCAAACGGAGTTATTTTTCTAAAAAGGGCTAAATGTTTTCCAAAGGTTGCCAAACAACCTGTTTTCCTTAAAAACCCTCTCTTGAGGAAATATTTTCAAAATCGTTTTTCAAAAACCCTAAGTGTAGTTTTCGGATTGTGCTTAGTTTTTAGGTGACCTACCTCACCTTAATCAAGTTAGGTGGCGACTCCGAATCTTTTTCTGAAAGTCCTTATTTCAATTCAAACCTAGTCGCACTCATTCTTCTAGGAGGGTGAGTTCTAACGAGAGAGTACAACATTTTTTCCACTTGTGTGAGTATTCCTCGAGTGCGAAAAATCTGGGCGCGACAGCTGGCGACTCCGCTGGGGAGACTTAGAGGGTTAGGCCGTTAGTCATGTCTCTTTACCCTTTACCTATGTAGATTCTTCAATTAACTTGGTTCAATCCTATTCACTTTAAATTTTCAAAACCAATTTTTCAAAATTATTTTCAAAAAACATGCATTTATTCATATTATCTTGTATTATGTTTGTCATCCATATACTAACACTTGCATCTTTGTTTTGTAGGTGCGCTTTTTGCTTAAGTTTTATTAACTGCTTTGCATGAATATGATGTACAGGATGAATGGGAGTTGTTGGGCCCTTTCCTCCACTTTTAAAAATCACACACACACTGCATGTGCACTTGCATTCTGCATACTTGCATACCCTGATATGTCCTTTCTAGTTAGAAAGGGGGAACGGTATATTGGTTGTGGGCAATATGTTGTGTCAGTTTCTTCGCCTACAGCCTCTTGATGGTTCCCCCGCTCGGATCACCAACTGATCATGGCACCACCTCGAGGAGTGGGCCTAGGTTTGAAGATCCGGGGACTGAGCCTTTTTAGGACGCATTAGTCAACCCTCAACCTCATACTCATATAGACACCATGCATAGCCGAACCTCTGCCGGATTTAAGACACAAGCACCGTTTTCAAAATCACGGAAGAAAGGGCGACTGCTCTTACTTTCATTTATACCTGTTTATTCCTGCTGTTATAATGCTTGTATTTATACTGTTATAATGTCTGTCTAACTGTTCATGCATGCATGTTTACTTCAATTGTACCTTCTCTCTTTATACTTTTTGCATATTCATGTTCATGCATTCAATATCCCATGTCCAGACAAGAGTTCCAAGTAACTCAAGTCACTGCATTCTCATGCATATGATCAACCCATTGAGAGTGACACCAATGTCACTCTCCCTTACATTAAACCTACCCAAACCCTAAGGGTTCCCGCGTAACCCTAAGGACTCATTGCATGCATCTCGATTCATTCCATAAGAGGGGCCCCAATCCCTCTATGCTCACGGAGATAGGGTTGCCAAGAAGACAAGGGGCAATCAATCAACAAGGTCTCTCAGCAACCTCCTCAACATCAAATCCAAGGAAGGCAAATTCGAAGACTCAAGAGTAGTTTAGGTTTTCCCTTTTGTAAAAGTAGATAGGTGGAAGTCCAAAGGAAAATGTTCCCCCTCCCCCTATTAAAATGTATTTCAATTCTTTTGTATCTCAAACCCAGAATTTAATGTACTTCTTTATTTTTGTGAATGAATGCATGAATGATTGAAGGTCTGTACTTGGCGGTAAGGTATCTGCATACAGGGGCAAACCCCCTATCTCCAAAAGTGAGCCGATACATCATTACTAGTTTCCCTCTTAAAAAGGGGCACCCTAGGACATGCATTGCATAAAGCTCTCTAAAAAACCAAAAACTAACTTGTGACTTGTGTTTTTGCCTTCTTTTTTTTTTTTTATTTCTATTTACAGAAGTCACCTTGTACCGAGTCAACATTGCTCCCAAGAAAGTGCAACATCCACCTAGGGATCCTATTATCACTCGGCACAAAGCATCATTGATGGCTGCTAACCCTGAAGAATCCTCTCAAGTCTCTCGAGAGGAAGTTAATGAAATGAGGACTAAGATGGATGAGATGCTCAAACTTATTCAAACTCTGGCCATGAAGGATACTACTGCGGTCCCGTCATCATCAACGACTTCATCTAAAGACCTTGAACCCGCTAATCCGAGAATCTTGCTTCAATTTGACAATGCTGGGAAAACCAAAGAAGATGCCAAAAGGGTCAATACTGAAGAAGAGGAGACCATATTGCTTTCACCTGTTACGAAGAAGGCCCCTCTAGACCCTCTCAGTCTGAAAATCCAAGGGTTGGAGGATTCGTTGCGAAGTCTCCATGGCCATGATGCTTACAGATTCACTTCCTATGATGAGCTATGTTTCTTCCCTGACCACCCGAGGCCTGCTAAGTTTAAAATGCCTGACTTCCAGAAGTACGACGGTACCGGTAACCCTGTTGCCTATCTTCGTCTATATGTTGGAGCGCTAAATGGACATGGCAATGACTTGAAACTCCTTATGCAGTTATTCCAACATAGCCTCACCGGGTCGGCTCTACAATGGTTCGCTCGTCTGGACTTAAGGAAGATCACAACCTGGATGGAGTTAGTCAATGCATTCAAAGCCCAATACCGTCACAACATCGATCTCACTTCCGATCGCTGGTCCTTGATGACGATGAGCAAGGGTGAGAAGGAGAGCTTTAAAGCATACGCCCTAAGATGGAGGGAGGCCGCTACACAAGTTAATCCCTCGTTGGAGGAGAAGGAGTATGTACAACTATTTATACATACTTTTCAAGGTATATTCTATGAGAAACTCTACACAAGCGTGGAAAAAAGCTTCTCCGAACTCATTATGCAAGGGGAAATGATAGAAAACGGCCTCAAGACAGGAAGAATCACAGATTCCTATACCAAGACTGGAGAAAATACCACCAACCTAGCCAAGAAGGTGGCTACTACAAGGGGCACAATCAGGAAGGAAAGCGAAGTGTCTGCTATTCTGCCTAGCCAACCACCCCAATAACGACCCCCGCTCCAATCACCCCAAGTTCTGCCTTTGCCCACCTTGACCATGCCTGCTCCAACCCCTAACTACGGCCCCGCTGGGGCACGACCCAACTTTAATAGACCTGCTCGACGCATCTGTACCTTTGACGCCTTAGCATGCACCCAAACCGAGGCCTACCATAGCCTTCTAAAGAATAACATCTTGAAGCCTATACCTGCTCACCCATTGCCAAGCCCTCTGCCCCGACTTTTAATGCTGCCCTTACACGTGAGTATCATTCAGGTGGCCAGGGGCATGACACCGAAAGCTGCTTTGCTCTCAAGCACAAGATCCAAGACCTGATCGACAACAAGACCATCGATCTGCAGCCGGTAAAACCTGCTCCCACTTCCAATGTGACTGCTAACCCTCTGCCAGATCACACCATTAATATGATACTAGTAGAAATGGAGGGCGAGGGATTGTTTGACGAGCCCGAAGCCGAGGATTATGAGGACGATTGGGAGACCGAGGAAGAAGATGACTGGGAGGAGGATCTCCCATTATGTCCAATCTATCTCCATAACCTCGATGAAGTGCCTGATGCTTCCGACTGGCCCATTGAGGAGCTAATGTTCCTGGGAGATGAGATTACTAAAAACGTGGCTGCTGATGGATGGGGTGCTGAGTTTCTGCATCCAAAATACGCCACGGCCGAATGTCATTTGCTAGAGAGTCATTTGCTAGAGAGTCATAGGCCCACGAATGAATACAACTATGAAGAAATGAGCTGGAGGATAGAGAAGCCAAGAGCACAAGCAGAGCCATTTGAATTGGAAGGGGGTGAGCTGGTCGCCCTATTTACAAAAGAACCCGCTACACAATACAAGAGGGAGGCTGACAACTGCATCAACAATGTCAACGCCTATGGAGCTCTAGGGGAAGCCTTTGCTTATCTCACCTTGGCAGAGGATCCGGGTTGCGAATGGAGCATCGAAGACGTGGGGATTGTCCCAAGGCCGTACTAAAATGGGTTCCTTGCAAGAGCGTACAAGAGAGGGGTGTTGTCGCCCACTTTCTTTCTATCCCTCTTACTTCTTGTCTTTAAATTCAGGATTACATCTTCTTATTGTTTAAGAATTTTATGCTTTACGTGAAAATAATAATAGTAATCAAATGACAATCTTTTATTCCATTGTTGTTGTCTTGTCTTCCATGGGAAATGGTGACTACTTTCTACGCAAGGGGCGTGGTTTATCTTATGGAATGATCCAACTTGAAGGGATGATAGCATGAGTTAGCCACTCGCCAAATGATCAACCTCCCACAGAGAGAGAGAACAAGGATGAGTGAGGATACTACCCAAAGGCAGCACTTGCAGGACTCTGAGGCTAGGCGATGTGTGGCCAGTTTATCAAAATGAAAAGAAGCCATCTTTCATTCCCCCACATATAAAGAATAAATAACTAAATATGCTCATATTCTCTTTGCTTAACCCCTAGAGCCTCGCAAAAAGCGAAAATTTTCTTTGTCAACCCTGATCCAAGACTGTCCTCCCCACACTGGGGCAGACAATAGTAACAAACTCTAAGAGTAGTGTCTACCTCTACCATGCTAGGATAGTGTTGAAAAACTTTATGGATCAAGCAATCTAATTCAAAGTGAAGAGAGGCTCTCATTTCATTTCCCATACAGTCAAAAGTAACCCCTTGCCAAACCCGTTGAGCCACTTATCCTTTCTTAACAAAACCCCAACCTAGGGATCACCGCCCACACTGGGTATATTGAGATACCAAGGGAAAAGGGTTAAAGAATTGTTTAGTTTCACAAAAGAAAAGAAAAGAAATAGAAAGAAAAAGCAAAAGAAAGGAGGTGCCAAGGGGCAAAAGGCCAAAAAAAAAAAAAATCCTTTAAGGAAAGGCCTGAAGAAAATTATGATTGAGTTATCTTCAAAAGCATATAAGAAGAACAAATGAGAAAAAAGTTATGTCTATCTCAAAAAGGTATATAGAAAGGGTGAAAGAACAAGGTTATTTTCACCCTGAGAAATATATGGTCAAAAGCAAGAAGGAAATTTAAAGGTGATCCTAGGTTACAAGAAAACCCAGTAGAAACAATAGGTTTGAGCCTTTATCCTTTCTGGCAAAACCCCGAAACCATGGCCTACATTACACCCCTATTAAAGTCCCCTCTGATTGAAAATAGATTGCTTGATCTAAATGAGTTAGATACGCTGCCAAAGCTAAAAAAAAAAAAAAAAATGATGCTAATCCTACTGAAAAACGATTAAGGACAGTTTGGATCTAAACTTTGCTGAAAATAACATTGAATTTGAGCCTACATATCCCGTTGTTTCTAAAACCCCATAACCTAGCCTACATTACGGTCCTAAACAAAGTCTTCTTGGATTCAAATGACTGGTCACTTATCGCTCTGCTAAAGGTCAAGTAAGTTGTTCCTAAAACCCCGAGAGTCGAGAGTCTCAGCCCAATAACCCTATACACTAACCCTAGGATAGAAAGTTGGGGGGCAGTCAAGAGGTTGAGAAATGTGCGAAGTGCTATCATCCAATCGAGGTAGGATTGAGCCAGAAGAGAGGCTAAACTCCTGAAGAGGAGGGAGTTACCATTCCCAAGGCTACAAGTCTAACAGCACCCTGTATCATTCTATTAACATATTTCTAACTTGTGCATATGTTAAAAAAAAAAAAAAAAATCAGCATGAGCTTTGCATATATAGGACATAACTCCCTGTAGAAATAGAAGTCACCAAACATCAACTCATATAATAAACATCTAACATCATCATACATCACATGCCTCTGATCATATGTATATGTCTATCTATGCATCTAAGTACCATAAACATCCATCCTTATACAAAACTATGCAAAATAAAACTGTCTAACATCAATACATCTCAGGAACCAGGGGCAAAAGAGGATCAGAATCTCTACAAGGGGCATCTCTCATAGGTCGAAGTCAATATCATCTGGATCAAAATCCCCGAAACCTGGCATCGGAGGAGGGGGGTAACTACTCGAAGCACCACCATCCTGCAAGGAAGATAGAACCAAAATCAGCCGCAAGCAAAAGGAGCTAAGCAATAGCAGAGCAATAAGGAGCAAGGAGAGAATAACTTACCCCCCCACCACCCATCTGAGATAACCGAGCCATCAGGGAAGCTACCTCGGCCTAGTACTGGTCCCGCTCCATCTGGTATCGATCTCTCTGGTCTCTCATAGCAGTAAACTCGGCTTGGGGCACATATCCTCCAGCACGGCGCCATAAGTCAACCACCTCCTGGCCAACTACGTACCCACCGACTACTACCTCAAACCGAGTGAAGGCACCAACTGAATGAGCCCCAAAGTGCGCAGCATAATCCGTATCCAGAGGAAGCAAGAACTCGGCACCTAGCTGACGCTCCTAATAAGGGATGGGCACTCCCGCCACCAGGGCTCCAAACATATACTCTAGCAGAGCCCCTGCTGATCGAAACTCCTCGTGAAATTGCCGCCAATGCCGCTCTCCAAGATAGGACTCCCAGGTGTCATCACTGAGAAAAGCAACTCTCGACAAGGACAACGGGACAAGGTACCGGACTGTCTCGTAATGGACTGATCCAATGAAGGGCCGCCAGGTCACATCCTTCGCCTCAATTAACTCCAGGTTAGCCCGGAGCGTCACGAAGTCAGTAATCTCCGATCGCTGGGCTACCCGATCACGAGCCCACCTCAAAGCACGAGGATAGAGATCATCCTCAACAACTGTAGGACGACGCACCGGCAGGTACTCGTAACTCCACCAGACAAGGAAGGGCCAAAAGCTAGTCATGCTACCCCAACGAGAAGAGGTCTGTAACTGCATCGATCGAAGAAAGCAGCCAAAAGAAAAGGACCCCCAGTCCAACTCAGACAAAGCTCCCAGATCAGCTACTATACTCACCAAACGACACGGCACGAGTGACTTGTTGTTGTTGCAGAAGCAATTAAAGATGATATACAACACAAGTCGCCGTCTCATGATGTCCCGCCGGGCAAGCGATGGCTCGGTAGCAAAAGTACGCTCACCTTGACTAATCCAAGAGACTGGGAAGGTAGAACGCTCAGGCTGAGGCAAGTCTAACAGCAAACAGGCCTCGTCCCTGCTGACCGGGTGCAAGGTGATCCGCCGGCCGACAAAGGAGAGTCCTGTAACAATCGCCCAATCTAAAGGAGTGGGGCCTAACTCGAAGCCGACAAAATGGAAGGTCTCAGTCTCCCCGAACCACCTCTCAACAAGCGCCAGTACCAAATGCCGGTTCAGGCAGTTAGCCTGTAATCCCATAAAGGCGCCAAACCCGATCTCTGCCAAGAAGGCGCGGTATGATGGGGCAGCCTGTTGCATGGTCACAAAAACCTGATGAACAGCCCCTCGGAAAGCTGTATGTACCCGCGGAGGTGGCAAATGCTGTCTGGAGTATACACTAGGATGATAGGCCAGATCCCCGAGTGGTGGGACATCTGGTATCTACAGATCTCCCAAGTCGACATCTGTCTGCCTATGCCTGGAAGAAGCTCTCCCATAGCCGGTCACCTGATCCCCAAGGCCCGGTACCTCCTCCTCGGCATCAATCTCCTAGGCAAAAGCCTGCTCAACCGAAGGAAAAGGGTCGACAGGTAGCCTACTCCCCTGCCCGCTCTGGCTGGATGAGGATCGTCCGATAGATCGTTGACTACCTCTGGATCGGCTAGAGCCGCCAGCAGAATCTGTCCGGGCCGCCTTCCCCGAGCGGCGCCTCCTCTCAGAACCGTCACCACCTACGTCTGCCATCCTGAAAAGGTAAGCCAAGGTAAGTGATGTTAATATACTATCCATGCAGTTTAAATAACAGTAAAATAAAACAAACAAATAACACAAAACAAATAAAGGATTTTGAATAACAAATCAAAAACAAAATTTTCACACATCTTGGTTTTCCAACTCCAAATCACATTTCAAGGGTTCTCTACCATTTCCCTTGAAAAAGATTTTATTTCTAAGATTTTAACCAACTCTTTCCGTAATTTCTAAAAATTTCGACAGAGTCCCGTTTAAAAATGGCCCCTACAACACCCATGACATCAACACAAAGTACCAAACGTGCACCTTCCAACGTAACAATCACATGACAATCGCACCCGTGCACACTTTTCAATTTTTCAAAATTTTCAAAACACATGTTTTATTTTTTCAAATAAATCAATGGTTTTCAAACATCTTCTGAAATTTTTCAAAATCACCTCAAATGTTTCAAAAATATTCCAGTCTTTTTCCAAATTTCAAACTTTAAAAATTTCATCAATTTCTTGAATTTTCTAATTTTTTCCAATTTTCTAAATATTTTTCTACTTTTCAAAAAAATAAAAAATTCACCGAGTTTTCAAAAAATCACGAAGCTTCATACGGTTGTCCAACACATTTTTCTGAGGCATATTGCACAAAAACATGGCCAGAAAACCCAATATCCATGCTTATAGGAACAAATTTCCTATTCCTGCAGAAAACCCCCTTCACACATTTGCATATAATCACTCAAATTCAATCAAACAACCATCAAAATGCAAAAACAACATCACCAAAGTGTTCAAAACATATCAAAACATCAATTTTCATTATTCACATGATTCAAATGAAGTTCTACACATCAAAATCAACAAAATTTGAAAACTCACCTTTTGGAAGTTCTCCGGCAAAATCTTCACTTCCGGTGACTTTTCCGGCGATGTGGACTCCCTCCGGCAATCACCCGTGGTCCCCAAGGAGTGCTCCTCCAATGTCCAAGGCGGATTCCTCGCAATGCCTCACAAATTTGCAAAAAACTCTTCAAATCCCATAACTGTTCGAACCAGAAATTTTCTGGTTTTTAACCTTAAGCCTGGCGCCACTAGCAGAGGCGCCAGTGCATTATTGCCAAAGCTGCCACTGCTAGTGGCGCCAGTTCTAAATTCTGGGCAGTTTCGCCCTTTTTCCCGCCAAAACTCGTTTTCGAAGGCCTTTTTGGCCCGTTATCCATCTTCGACCCCCGTTGTCGAAAGGTTGTCAATGTCCGTCCCTCCGACTGCCTCGCGGTCAACATGGGACTCTTACTCTTATCGTTTTCTGTCTTTGATAAGCAAAGACAGAAAAAGAGGGGCAGCTGTAAGCACCCCATTTTTGACCGCTCGGCAGTCTACACTCCATCCAGATTTGTTTTCAAGTCATTTTGGGCATATTCCAATCGAAACCAATTCTCTAGGTCCAAAATCCATCTTTCCATCGCTTCGCGGGCCTGTCAGGCCCAAATAGAGGCAAAATGACCAAAATCCCCTTAGGGGCATAGTCCTTTCTTATTCCAATTCCAATCCCTCTCTCGAGACGGTTCGAGTAGCAAAACTACTCACAAAACCGTTAGAGTGGCGGAAACACTCACAATCCAGGCACGTTTCTTCGGAGACAGTAAGACCCATTTCCAATCCCTCTCTCGAGACAGTTTATTCCTCAGGACGGTCCCAATCCAGGCATGTCTCTTCGGAGACGGTAAGACCCCTTTCCAATCCCTCTCTCGAGACAGTTTATTCCTCGAGACTGTCCGAGTAGCAAAAGGACTCACAAAACCGTTAGAGTGGCGGAAACACTCACAATCCAGGCACGTCTCTTCGGAGACGGTAAGACCCCTTTCCAATCCCTCTCTCGAGACAGTTTATTCCTCGAGACGGTCCGAGTAGCAAAACTACTCACAAAACTGTTAGAGTGGCGGAAACACTCACAATCCAAGCACGTCTCTTCGGAGACGGTAAGACCCCTTTCCAATCCCTCTCTCAAGACAGTTTATTCCTCGAGACGGTCCGAGTAGCAAAACTACTCACAGAACCGTTAGAGTAGCAGAAATACTCACAGAACAGTTAGAGTAGCGGAAATACTCACAAAACCGTTAAAGTAGCGGAAATACTCACAGAGCCGTTAGAGTAGCGAAAATAATCACAGAGCAGTTAGAGTAGCGGAAATACTCACAAAGCCGTCCGAGTAGCGAAAATACTCACAAATCATCAACCCCGTCCGAATAGCGAAATACTCCCAAATCATCAACCCCGTCCGAGTAGTGGAAATACTCACACCGTTAGAGTGGCGGAAACACTCAAAAGCTAGGTCAACACCCGTGTCTGTTAGCTTACTTCGGTGAAAAATGACCAGACTACCCTTAGGACCTTTTCCGAGACTTTCCGGTCAAGATGACCATTTTGCCCCTAAGCATCCGAATGCCTCGGGAACCACACCGGCTCTGAGTATCAAACCGGTAACCTCCTGAGAATACTTTTTATAGTGTTCTCGATCTTCCTTTACCTTTCCAGATCATTCCGAGTCAGGTCCAGCCAACCAAGTACAAAATGACCGTTTTGCCCCTGGTGGGCCGGTTTCCTTTTCCAACCACACCGGCTCTGGGTATCAAACCAGTAACCTCTCGAGAATGCTTCTTGTAGTATTCTCAGTCTTTCCTTATCTTCCCGGATCATTCCGAGTCAGTTCTGGCCAACCCGGTGCAAAATGACCATTTTGCCCCTGGTGGGCCGGTCTCCTTTTCCGACCACGCCGGCTTTGGAAATCAAACCGGCAACCTCTGGAAACATTTTAAATAATGTTTCCAGATCCCCAGTCTTCTTTCGGGACAGTCTGAGTCTGTCCCGACAGTTTTTCGGTCTGATTGACCGTTTCGCCCCTAAAAGCCCGGTCAACCTTTCCGACCCACCTTATCTTCATTTTTCAAGTCAAATACCTCCAAGACACTATTTTAAGTGTTCCTGCTCCTTTCCGACCTTTCGAGTCATTCCCGACTCCTTCAAATCATTCCCGGACTTTTCAGAGTCACTCCTAGTAAAGCCAGGCTAAAAATTGCATGGTAGTCACTAGTACAGGCGCCCAAATCTAGTCAAAGATACGTTACTTGCCGACCTTAAACCTTTCCTAATTGGCTGACGCCACTAGTAGTGGCGCCAAGCCAGAAAATGGCCTGGCGCCACTCCTAGTGGCCCCAATGTAAAGTTTGGCCTGGCGCCACTGCAACAGGCGCCAGGTTTGTCCAACTTCTATAAATACAGAGCCTCATTCAACGTGAAAGAGGTCTGCAAACTTAACCTAAGAATCCTATATTTCGATATACAGAGCTCGAGCACCTCCTAAACCCTAGCCTCCCTAGGTTTTCCAAACCCTAGCCACTCTACACAAACCCTAGCCCCCTATACACTTATACACTCCCCCATACACTCATACACTAGCCTTCAACCATCCTTTGAAGACTTGAAGAGCTGCAATCCAAAGCTTGAAGACAACCCTTGAAGACTGAAGGTGAAAATCAAGACAAAGACCGAAGACCGAAGACTGCACGGCGCGCAAAATAAAGAAGACATACGGTAGGCTTTCTCTTTAATTTTCTGTACTTCCCCCTCTCTCTTCTCTCTCCAACCCACTTGGGTTTTCTCTATTTTAATCCCCCATCTCTTTCCCCCCTTTCTTTGCATGCTTGAAACAAGGGGATTCCCGGTCCATGTGTAGGATTGGGCTATTGGAGAGTCACCGTGTCGGGGGCTTTCTTCTAGTCTAACCAAAGACCACGTGGGTCCGGGCCCCTTGATTATGTGGTGAAGCCTTAACCTTGTATGTTTACGACCCCAAATTGTATTGTGCATATCATAATCTTGCATCTTCCAAAATTCGTTTTCAAAGTTGTTTTCAAAATCTCTTTTTCAAAAACTTGTTTTCAAAACCACAATTCTAGGGTGATTCTAGCTTTTCCATGGCTAGGGTTGCTTTAGGAAAGTGTTATATTAAAAGTGACCTTTTGGTCTATATTTTCAAACCTTGTTTTCAAAGCCACTTTCTTAAAGTGGTTCTAGCCCTCTTATGGTTAGAATCGCTTTAGGAAAGTGAGATATTTTTATACTTTCTAAAAACTCTCTTTTCAAAAAGTCTTTCTTCCTAAAAATCTCTTTTCCAACATACTTTCCTAAAACTCTTCTCTCCAAAATGGTTTTCAAAAACTCCCCTCCAAAATCTATTTTTCAAAACTCCTTTTTTTCAACTCCTTTCCAAAACTCTCTCTCTTAAAAATTCACTTTCGAAAAATGCTCCTAAAAATCTTTCCAAAAACTCTCTTTTCCAAAATTTTCCTTCTAGAAACTCTCCTCTAGGATCTTCTTTCCAAAATCTACGTTTCTAAAAACGCACTTTCCAAAACTCCTCTTTAAAATCTTTTGCCAAAAACTCCCTCTTCAAATTCACTTTCCAAAAGTTCCTCCCTAGGATTCCCTTTTAGAAAACCTTCGTTTCTGAAAACGCACTTTCTAAAAATCCCTTTTCCTTAGAGCCCAAGCCAAGCCCTAGAACCCACAATTAGGAAACCCTAAATTTTCTTCCCAAAAACATGGTTTTCAAACTTTGCCTCAAACCTAGGTTTTCAAAATCTTTTGTTTTCTACATCAAAACTATACATGTTTCCAAAACCTATTTTCTATGTCAAAACTATAATTTTCCAAATTTAGGGTTTCTAGAATCTCCTTTTCCAAATCCTTCCCAAATCCTGTCTCCCATTTAGGAAACCAAATCCAATCTCCCCGTTTAGGAAACTAGATCCCGTCCTCCATTTTTGGAAACAAAATCCAACCTTTCTATTTTAGAAACCAAATCCAATCCCTTCCTAATCCAAACCTTTCTTAATTCAATTCCTTCCTAAACCATAAGTTTCCTAAGTTTAAACTTTAAATCTTTCCTTAAATTTTAAAATCCAACTCTTTCCTAATTCAAATCATTCCTAATCCTTCACTTTCCAAAATCTTAAGTTTCCAAAAACTTGAACATAAAAATCTTTCCTAAGCTTTAAAACTCAACTTTCAAATATTTCCTAATTCAACCCTTTCCTAATTCTACCCCTTTTCAAAATCTTTTTCAAATCCAAGCTTTCAAATCTTTCTTAAACTCAAACCTTTCCTAATCTCAAGATTTTTTAAAACTCTAAAACTTTCTAAATCTTAAACTTTCTAAATTTCAAATCTTTCCAAATTCAAAACTTTCTAAATTTGAAACTTTCTTAAGTTAAATCTTTCTAAACCTAAAAACTTTCTAAATTCTAAACTCTCTTAAAATTCAAATCTTTCCAAATCTAAGACTTTTCTAAACTCAAAAGTTTTTTAATTTAAGACTTTCGTAAGTTAAAACTTTCTTAATTCAAACATTTCCTAAACCGAAGACTTTCCTTTTTCAAACCTTTCCTAAAACAAAACTTTCTTATTTTCAAAACTTCCTTGTTTTCAAAACTTTCCAAATTCAAAACTTCCCTTTTTCAAACATTTCAAAATTCAAAACTTTCTTAATTCAAACCTTGCCTAATTCTAACTTTCCTAATTTCAAACTTTCCAAAAATGACACTTTCCTAAATTCGAAACTTTCCTAATCTAAATTTTTCTTAAATTCCAAGTTTCCAATTCTTTCAAGATCTTTCCAAATCCAACATTCCAATCCAATCTTTCTTAATCTCAAGTCTTTCCTAGTTCTCCTATCTTTCCTAAGTCTAAGTTTTCTAAACCTTCTCTTTTTCAAAACAAGTCCGAATCTACCTTTTCAAATCAAAGTCCATTCTTTTCCAAAATTTCAAATTCCAATCTCCTTTTTTAGTCACAAATCAAATCCAATTTTCAATTCAATCTCTTTCTTCCAATCCAATCTCTCTCTTCAAATCAATCTATTTTCAATCGGACTCTTGTCCGAACTACGACTGACCTGATTCCCCCAAAGGGATACATAGGCAACCTTCATAGGTGCGGTCACAATACTTTTCAAACTTTCAATTCCACCTTCATGGGTACGGTTTTCAAAATCTTTTCAAATCTAAAATTCCAATTTCAAATTTCTATTTTCAAATTTCTATTTCCAAATTTTCAAACTTTCCAATTTCAAATTCTATCTCTTCAAATCTATTTTCAAATCAAATTCTTTTCAACTTTATTTCCAAATCTATTTTTCAATTCTCTCTTATTTTGCACTTGCATATCATGCATCATGTTAATTTTCAAACATTGTTTTTCTAAAGTGAATAGGGTTGAACATATGTTAATTAAAGACTCTCATAGGTGAATCTAAGGTAGATTGACATGTAGGTACCGAAAGGGCGGGGTAGGGTGATAGCTTAGTGCGTCTTCCCTACACGTAACCAACCTCCGAACCTAAAATCACTGATTTCAAAGACCAAACGGAGTTATTTTTCTAAAAAGGGCTAAATGTTTTCCAAAGGTTGCCAAACAACCTGTTTTCCTTAAAAACCCTCTCTTGAGGAGATATTTTCAAAATCGTTTTTCAAAAACCCTAAGTGTAGTTTTCGGATTATGCTTAGTTTTTAGGTGACCTACCTCACCTTAATCAAGTTAGGTGGCGACTCCGAATCTTTTTCTAAAAGCCCTTATTTCAAATCAATTTTCAATTCAAACCTAGTCGCACTCATTCTTCTAGGAGGGTGAGTTCTAATGAGAGAGTACAGCATTTTTTCCACTTGTGTGAGTATTCCTCAAGTGCGAAAAATTTGGGCGCGACACACATGAGTTATGCTTTACAACATATTTTTGTTACTCTACTTTGCATTTTCGTCCATACTTAGTGGAGATTATCACCTTGTGAGCTTTAGAGCGTTTACCATCTTTTTGAAAGTCTACATTTACTCAAGGATTGATCTTTCACCCTCATTTCTTTTGAATAACTTCTCTATGCTTTCATTTGGTTCATAAGATGAGTTCTGATCTTGACATTGACACTTTTACTCTATGAAATATTATAATTTGGCATCTTTATGTAATTCTAAGCCCATATCCTTCTTGATAGCCATTATCCTTTTTATTTCACCGTATAACCGATTTATCATTTCATTTATCAAAAACTTCTTCCTCAAAAGATATCATTAAAATTTTTGTACTTCATAACCCTATTCTATACTATGTTGGGGAAACGAAGATATAAAAAAAATAATAAAAAATAAAAAATAAAATAGAAAAAGAGAAGAAGAAGAGTAAGAGAAAAGAAAAAGAAGTGGGTATATTATAAATAAAAAAATAAGAAAAAAAAGAGAAGAAGAAGTAATGAGAATCATGCAAAGGGGTAACAATGTCAAAGAGGAGTTGTAAAAATTGAAAATGTTTATTGTTCGAATCTTTGGGTACAAAACAAGGGAGGAGTTGGACATGATATCTTTTCATCATCTCATTGACACGTGATGTGTTTTGTACTTACCTGTTATCATTCCTACTTTACCTCTTCGCCTTCCAAATCACTTAATCGATCCAAAGATGCTTCATTATAATTTTCATTAGAGTAAAAGTTTTATCTTGTCAATTCTTTGAATCATTGCGCATCTATGAACATTCTTTCAGGAAGTTATGCCAAAAGCGATACACATACATGTTGTCCGGTTCTTTGTTTTGGATATGTTCACTTGTTTTGCCTTATACATTTACTCCATTGTTGAACATATCATTGTGTGAACCATGTGGGTCTTTCATTCCGAGTGTATGCCCGGTGAGGATTAAATCAAAACTTTACGGTTCAAAAGTGCATAATTGAGTTCCTTATATGTTGCTTAGCATTGGCTTATCAAGCACACGTGCACAAACTTTTCTAGTGTATGAATTTTGGCATAAACTCCTACATGTGTTTGAGGTTTGAGATGCGTCCATTGATATCTTTATTGAGGCAAGGTTGATCATTGTTGACTCAAGGTTAATTCCCATGTTGATTTTGATGATAACTAAACCTTATGTTATTTTACTAATGAATCTACTTAGTGTGCAGATTAACAAAGTTCATAACTTAGACTTAAAGTTGAATCTTAAGTCTAAAACATGTCAAAGAGATTGCACAACAAGTTCAAGAAGCAAGCAATAAATTCAAAGAGCTATGCAATAAACAAAACAGAAGATTGTCGCCTATCTCTACTTCAAACATATGTTTTACATTCGAAGAGATTGAAGGTTTTCAATTAAAGTTTCTTTCAAGTATGCATAATTTCAATGAAGATTGATTTGCATCATACTAAAGACTTCATCAGAATATGCAAAGATCAGTTGAGGAGGTGCAATGCTCAGTTGAAGATATATTATTTGTTGAAGAGTTTGAAAATGCTCAAGAGATGATTTCATCTAGTATGCAAAGATCAATTTAAGATTATGTGATTGAAGTTGCTAAGAAGATGGCTCACAATAATTATCTATTCTCTATCTGAAATCCAAGTGAAGAATTCTTCTAAGATGAAAATGATCAATGAAGACTAGGTGTATAAATAAATTTCATCAAATCTGCAATGATCTCACTGAAGAAATCTACAAAGAAGAAAGAAGAATTGCTATCAAAGAGAGGAAATCAAAATTGAAGCATTGTGAAACTTTACACAATTGAGAAAGCTTGGCATTGAAGAAGATATTATACAATGAAAAAAAAAAGATCAACATTGATCAAATGAAGCTTTGATAGTTTGAGATTCAAGAAGAAGATCAATATCCAATAATTGATTTAATCCAAATTGAATAGAAGTTCACTCTGATGAGTTAAGAAGATTTGATTGATGATCATACCCCAAAGACTTACTCCTTGAAGATCTTATACCTATACTAAGATTATCAGAATCATTGGAAGATAGAATACAGAATTCTGGGCAATAAGGGACTCATGAAAATGAGGAGTCGCCTCCTGATCACATACGTAAAAGGTCTAAAGACAAAATGGGCAATGAGGGGACTTATGAAAGTAAAGTGTCGCCTCTTGATCACAGAAGCAAAAAGGGCCTGAAGACAAACTGGACAATGAGGGGACTCATGGAAATGAAGTGTCGCCTCTTGATCACAGAAGCAAAAAGGGTCTGAAAACAAACTGGACAATCAAGGGACTCATGGAAATGAAGTGTCACCTCTTGAACACAGAAGCAAAAAGCCTGGAAACCAAATAGATAATGAGTGAACTCATTGTCATGAAATGTCGCCTCATGGAGACAAACGCGAAGGCTTGAAGATGAAATGAATAATGAGCGGACGCATAAAGACGAAGAGTCACTTCTTGGCAGCAGAAGTAAAAGGCTTGAAGATAATATGATCAATGAGTGGACACCTGAAGATGAAGTGTCGCCTCGTGACAGCAGAAGCCGAAGATATGAAGACAGAATGAACAGAGAGTCGCCTCATCGACATGAAGAGGGGACTCATGAGGTCAGTGAACTATATCTGGTAAATGCAGAAGCAAGAAGTGTCAACTCCACAAATCTGGAGCTGACTCCCTCTGATATAACGGCTATTTTTCTTATCATTATAATGGACTGGACGTGCATTTATGATACCCAACCACCTTTAACGGATGGAATCAATACAATGGTATATAAAAAACCTTCCAGCTGCATTTATACAAGTGATTGAAGACAAAAACAAGATCAATTGACTGAATCACTGATATACTCTGATTATTATTCCTGTCTTCTTAAGTAAGTTTTGATTGTAAATCTACTCTTGCTAGAGAGTTTGTTTATTACTTTTATATTCATATACACTTGTAATTGAGAGTTTAGAGAGTTCTCTTGTGAAAGCAAAACTCTTGCAAGTTTGAGTGGAGCTTAGACAAAACTACTTGAAGATTAACGAGCTTAGTGAGGAGTTCTTTGTAAAGTAAACTGAGCACTTTGTCAATCAGTGGCCCATCTTGTAATAGGTGATTACATAATGGAAGAAGACTTCAAGGAGGTCTTGAGGTGAGGACGTAGACCATGGTTTGTGGTTGAACCTCAGTAAATTTGTGTCTCTCTTTTATTGCTCTGTTTTATTTGCTTCTACTGATAACCTAGCATTGCACATAGATTAATCACTGCTATATTGTTTAGATTAATTTTAATTAATCTTAACTTGTATTAATCTTCGAAAAACCCAATTCACCCCCCCTCTTGGGTTGCCTTTTGGACCAACAATTGGTATCAGAGCTAGTATTCCTGCTATTAAGGCTTAACATCTTAGGAATAGATCCGTGGCAACCAATTTCAGAAACTCTCTTAGTGAGGGTCAATCCACAAATAGACCACTTATGTTCAATAGCACCAATTACAATTATTGAAAAAATAGAATGAGAATCTACATACAATCGGTAGATTATGAACTATGGAGACTTATTGTAAATGGACCTAAAACTCCCACTTCTAGAATAGAACAAATGGCTGTCCCTAAACCTGAATCTGAATGGGATGAAGATGATCTGAAACTGCTACAATCTAATGCTAAAGCTATGAATATCCTATATTGTGCACTTGATCCCAATGAATTTAATCGTATTTCCACTTGTGATTCAACTAAGGAAATATGGGATAGACTAGAAGTCACACATGAAGGTACCAATCAAGTTAAAGAATCTAAAATCAACATATTGGTACATAACTATGAATTGTTCAAAATAAAACCTGAAGAATCCATCACCGAAATGTTCACTAGGTTCACTGATATTATTAATGGTTTAAAATCTCTTGAAAAAGTGTATCCTAACAGTGAACAGGTAAGGAAGATTCTAAGGTCTCTGCCAAAGGCTTGGGAGGCCAAGTTCACAGCAATTCAAGAAGTAATGGACCCCAACACCCTACCACTGGAAGAACTCTTGGGCTCTCTAATGACACATGAGCTCACACAAAAGCAACATGCCCAAGTGGATGAAGAAAAGAAAAAAAGAGTAGTTGCATTCCAATCCACCTGTCAAGATGATGAATCAGCAAATGAAGATAGTGAAGATGAATTGCTCTCATCACTCGGAAGTTTAGGAGATTCATAAAGAAGAAATGGAAAGGTGGAAAGAAGCATGAAGCCAAAGGAGAACCTAGCAAGGACTCCAACATAATATGCTACGAATGCAAGAAGCTTGGCCACATGAAGGCAGATTGTCCTCTGCTCAGAAAGAGAGGAAAGAAATATCAAGGGAAGAAGGCCATGGCAATCATGACATGGAGTGATGATGAAGGATCAAGCTTCGAAGAAGAAACTGAACCATAAGAAGTGGCTAACCTATGTCTCATGGCTCATAAAGATGATAGTGAGGTATCTGATTCATCCCAATTTACTTTTAATGAATTACAAGATGCCTTTGATAATTTAATTGGTGAATTCAAAAAATTGGGAATTAAAAATGGACTTCTTAAGAAGATGATTTCTACTCTTACTGTTGAAAATGAGAATTTGCAAAAGGAAAATGAAGTTTTGAAAAATGAAGTCTGTATCTTAAAAGATAAGGTTAAGAAAAACTCTCTTCAAAAGGACTTTTCAAAGGAAAATCACATTTTGCTTGATAAAGTTAAACACTTGGAAACAAGTCTTCATAAATGTGTAAATGGAAAAGAAAAAACTTGATGCAATTTTAGGAAAACAAAATTGTTCACTTAACAAAGCTGGCCTTGGTTTTGATCCATTTAAAAGGAAGAGATTTTCAAAAGGCAGATTTGGCACTTCAACTGGAAAGACACAAGTCTCACGTTTTTACTGCCATAAAAAGGAACACATTGCTAGTAGATGTTTTGCTTTACAAAAATCAAATGTTCTTAGCAATGCATAGGTCTCTAAAAGACCATTGAGGACTAACCCCAAGGACCCAAGATGATTTGGGTACCTAAGGTCAGATAAACGATGTTGCAGGTTTGTCTTCAAGCCAAATCCAAGAAAGATCATTGGTACTTGGATAGTGGATGCTCAAGCCAAATGACGAGAGATGAAGCTCAATTCACCTCTCTCTCACCAAAGGATGGAGGACTTGTAACATTTGGTGACAATAACAAAGGGAAGATCATCGGTATAGGTAGTGTTGGTAAGAATTCCTCTACCTCTATCGAAAATGTATTACTTGTTAAAGGACTCAAACACAATCTTTTAAGCATTAGTTAACTTTGTGACAAAGGATGCAAGGTTGTATTTGAATCCTCTAAATGTGATGTAATTAACATAAATGATAACAAGACAATTCTCACTGGACATAGACAAGGCAATATTTATGTATTCAATCTTAATAATTTATCTTCATGCAAAATGGAATGTCTTACTGCTATGAATAGTGATGAAAGTTGGTTATGGCATAGAAGACTTGGTCACATTAGTATAAGCATACTTTCAAAAGTTTCTAAAAATGATTTGGTCAAAGGTCTTCCAAAGATAAATTTTGACAAAGATAGAGTTTGTGATGCTTGTCAATTAGGTAAGCAAACTAGAATTTCTTTCAAATCATTAAATATACTCACTACTTCTAGACCACTTCAACTATTGCATATGGATTTATTTGGACCTACTAGGACTCTAAGTTTTGGTGGTAAACAATATGCACTTGTTATTGTTGATGATCATTCTAGATTTAAATGGACATTCTTTTTAGCTCATAAGGATGAGACAATTGTTTTCTTTACAAAATTTTACAAAAAAATCCAAAATGAAAAAGGAATTTCAATTACCTCAATTAGGACTGATCATGGTGGGGAATTCGATTATAAACCTTTTGAAATGTTTTGTGATGAAAATGGTTTTGATCACAATTTCTCAGTTCCTAGAACATCTCAACAAAATGGGGTTGTTGAAAGGAAAACAGAGTTTTAGAAGAAATGGGTAGAACCATGCTTTGTGAAAATAGTTTACCAAAACACTTTTGGGCTGAAGTTGTTAACAAAGCTTGTTATGTTTTAAATCGAATTTTATTTAGAAAGTTTTTAAACAAAACCCCCTATGAACTTTGGAAAGAAAAGAAACCAAATGTCTCATACTTTAAAGCTTTTGGATATAAATGTTTTGTATTGAATAACAATAAAGACAACCTCAGTAAGTTTGATGCTAAATCAGATGAGGGTGTATTTCTTGGCTATTCAACACATAGCAAGGCTTATAGAGTCTTTAATAAGAGGACTCTAGTTGTTGAAGAATCAGTCCACATCACTTTTGATGAACTTAATCCTTCTTTAAAGAATGTTGCAAGTGATGATGCAGATGAGCTGGAATCTGGAATGGAAAAGACAGACATCCAACCAAGCTCAAATGAGGAATCACAAAAGGAAAGAGAAGTACAAGGAGTTCCTACCAGCCAACAAGAAATTAATAAAGGACTACCTAAGGAGTGAAAGTTTGTGCATAACCATCCTACGGAACAAATCCTAGGTGATCCTTCACAAGGTGTAAGAACTCGATCCTCTATTAAAAATATATGTAATCATCTTGCATTCTTATCTCAAACAGAACCAAAGTGTTTTAATGATGCTGAACATGATAAATTTTGGATAAATGCAATGCAAGAGGAATTAAACCAATTTGAAAGGAATAAAGTATGGCACCTTGTTCCTAGACCTAATGATCATCCAGTTATTAGAACTAAATGGGTATTTAGAAACAAAATGGATGAATCTAGAATTGTCGTGAGAAACAAGGCTAGACTTGTTGCTCAAGGTTATAGTCAAGAGGAAGGCATTGATTTTGATTAAACCTATGCTCTTGTAGCTAGACTAGAAGTCATTAGATTATTACTTGCTTTTACTTGTTTTAAAGGCTTTAAATTATATCAAATGGATGTTAAAAATGCTTTTCTAAATGGCTTTATCACTGAAGAAGTTTTTGTTGAACAACCACCTGGTTTTGAAGATCCAAAACTTCCTGACCATGTTTTCAAACTCACAAAAGCTTTGTATGGTTTGAAGCAAGTCCCAAGGGTTTGATATGATAGATTAAGTAAGTTTTTTATTGAAAAAGGTTTCTTTAGACGAAAAATAGATACAATTTTTTTTTATCAAAATCAAAAACAGTGATATGCTTGTAGTACAAATTTATGTTGATGATATCATATTTAGTGCTACTAATGAATCGCTTTGCAAAGAATTTGCTAAGTGTATGCAGGGAGAATTCAAGATGAGCATGATGGGAGAGCTTAACTATTTTCTCGGACTTCAAATCAAGCAATCGAAGGAAGGCATCTTCATCAACCAAGCCAAGCACATCAAGGACTTAGTCAAAAAGTTTGGCATGGAAGATGCAAAGCCTATAAGCACTCCAATGAGTACTACAACAAAATTGGATAGCAATGAGAAAGGTAAGTCAGTAGATACTAAGCTTTATAGAAACATGATAGGCTCTCTATTGTATCTAATTGCTAGTAGACCTGACATAATGTTTAGTGTTTGCTTATGTGCTCACTTTCAATCTAATCCTAAAGCATCTCATGTAATTGCTGTAAAAAGGATTTTTTGTTATCTAAAGCACACACCAAACCTTGGATTATGGTATCCAAGAAATACTTGTTTTAATCTAAATGCTTACACTGACGCTGACTATGCGGGGAGTAGAGTTGATAGGAAGAGTACAAGTGGCTCTTGCCAACTCCTAGGCAATAGATTGTATCTTGGTATAGCAAGAAACAAAATTCAGTTGCCCTTTCCACAGCTGAGGCTGAATATGTAGCAACTGGTAGCTGTTGTGCACAAGTGTTGTGGATCAAACAACAATTAGAAGATTATGGAATCTTGTTTGATCATATTCCTATTAAATGTGATATCACTAGTGCAATAAACTTGACTAAAAATCCTATTCAACACTCTCGCACAAAACACATTAAAATCAAATATCACTTTATACGTGATCATGTACAAAAAGGTGATATAGAAATTGACTTTGTGTGCACTGATATGCAATTAGCTGATATCTTCACTAAACCATTAAGTGAAGATCGTTTCTGTATGATTAGAAGAGAATTAAGGATGAGTGATCCTATATGTTAAACTCGTGTTTGATTCTAGTGAAATTTGTATTTTGAATGTTTAATGTGTTTATCATTCATATGAAATGCTTTTCTTGAACTCATGATGCATATCACATATATTGAAAAAGATCATTTTATGAAATTCTTAGGATTCACATGCTCAGTCTGGGTGAAAGAGTCGACACTTTATTTCGTAGAGTCGCCTCATCACATCAGTGGACTTAAATTATTTTATTAACAAGGCATGTGTCGTCTCATTTAGTTTATGAGTCGCCTCATGCTTCGGGCCTATATACTTTAACGAAGCCCACTTTACAGACATTCGAAATTTCCTTCTCACTCATTCACTCTCACTCTTTTTCTCTCCCGCTTCTCCGTTCGCACCAAAACCAACCGTCACTCTCAACCCTCGCATATCTTCATCTCAATATTTCTATAAACCATAATCGATCCTCTCTCCCTCTATCTCAACTTTCATAAATCCCACAATGACTCCTAAAATTGAACCTGGTCGGGAAAACCCTAACGTGCCTCTTACATGCACTCAAAAACGTAAAAGGGCTGGGCCAGTCATCAGAGATTCAGAGGAAAGGGCTCCAGCAGAGCAACCTGGTTGGGATTCAACACACTTCATTGATGCAATGGTAGAAGAAAGGTATATGAACATTTTTAGTCTTCGAAATGTTTTAAATGGACACTGGGTAGATCATACCTTCTTTAAGACTGAGAACTTTGACTTCCCCCATATTCTTGCGAATCTAGGGTGGGAACCCTACACTACCATTAGAGAAAATGTTTACCCAAAATTGGTTGGACATTTCTACTCTAATCTGATGAAGAAAGTGGGAAGCAACATGATTACCAGTTTTGTGAATGGAGTAAAAATCACTCTGAATGAAGGGATTTTGGCAGAGATTATGGGAACTGGTTATGGTGGGGAAATGTACTTTAAAAACATTAGTAGAAAAGAATAACTCCGGGTTCTTTTTGGTCATGACATGCCCAAATCCACTCAACCCATAGCCAACAATTTTTCTGTTGAATTGAGACTTGTCCACCATTTTGTGACCACCATTTTCTTACCCAAAGTTGGTGGTTTTGAGCGTGTAACTGAGAAGGATCTGTTCTTCTTGTAGGCTTTCTTTACAAACACCCGAATTGACATTCCCTTCTACATTCTCTCCAACATGGCAAATGTTGCAACCACTGCCTCCAAGAACCTACCATATGGAATACTGCTGACTAAGATTTTTAAGCATTTCCATGTAAACCTTTTGGGAGTAAACAACAGGAAGCCTGATTCCTACAAGGATTCCAAGGGCAAACAAAGTTGCTCCTGCCAGCTCTTCACAGAAAAGGGCATCTGCCTCTGGTCCTCGAAAACCCTTAGCCCAAACCCTTGATGCCTCTTCTGTTGATGCAATTTTGGGGAACATCATGGACATGCTTCAAAGCATGAATCAAAAGATTGATGAAGGGCTGTTGCAACTGAAAGATCTTAAGAAAGATGTGATGCAACTGAAAAGGGCTCAGGGTATTGCAGTAGAGGAAGAAGAAGAAAGAGAAAGAGAACCAGAAAATGAAGAAAGAAATGAGGAAGAACAAGAGAAGGAAGAAGAGAAAGATTTGGAGGACACTGACCTAGAATCTGAGGAGGATGAGCCTGCAGATGATGACTTTAAGGAATCTGAGGATGGTGCCCCAAGGAAGAAGGTTGTTCCAGCAAAGAAAGTCAAATCCTCTACCTCAGCCTCTAGATTTGTCCGAAGGAGGCCTTATGGTCTGAGGTCAAGACCCTTTTCTGGTCTATCAAACACTGCCTCAGATCCTGTTGATTTATCTCACTCTCCTGCTCCATCTCCTTAAAACTCCTCCAAAATCCTACTCATGGCTCAGTCAATCCTATGGTCCTGTTCAAACATTTTTTTTTGTTGCTTTAACTGAATGTTTTTATTCTGACATAATTTCTGTGAACTTTAATTGTTCAATCTTTTGTAATCTTCCCAGTTGAATCAATAAAATCTCATTCTGTTTTGGTATCAAATATGTGTGCTCTGATAACTTGTTTGATTGCTTCTTTGTTTCAACAATATATTCTGTTCTTTACATTTTTTTTTTTTTTGTTATTGTACCTATCTATCATTCTCATTCTATTTCTCTTTTTGATGAATTGACAAAAAGTGGGAGAAGTATGGTGGCAAAATTAAAGCAAACTTGCATTGAACAAGATAAATTGAGTTTAAATTCAAAAGGGGGAGAAGAATACAACGCATGTTTGTTGAAAAATAAGTCAAACATCACTTAGAATTGGAATAACATGACTTATGGGGATAAATATTTTTCATTGGGAAACCTGAATTGGATAAGAAATGGATTTTGCTAAAATAAACATGAATTGTTTATTGCACTGACATTACATGAAAATGACATAAAATGAGTATCTTTTGACATATATAGAGCATGTTCTCAGGGGGAGTAACATGAATCATTTATCTCAAAGTATCTTTGATTTCACTGACTAAAACTCCCGGAAACTGTTTTTGAAATGCCTTTATCCTTTAAGCATCATTTGCATAATTACAAAACAAAGGGGGAGTTTTCTCATTGATATTATTTAACTTTATTCATTTCTTTCAATCTTATATGAACTTATTTTGCAAAGGTTTTGTCATCATCAAAAAGGGGGAGATTGTTGAGTCAAGGTTGATCCTTGTTGACTCAAGGTTAATTCCCATGTTGATTTTGATGATAACTAAACCTTATGTTATTTTACTAATGAATCTACTTAGTGTGCAGATTAACAAAGTTCATAACTTAGACTTAAAGTTGAATCTTAATTCTAATACATGTCAAAGAGATTGCACAACAAGTTCAAGAAGAAAGCAATAAATTCAAAGAGCTATGCAATAAACAAAACAGAAGATTGTTGCCTATCTCTACTTCAAACATATGTTCTACATTCGAAGAGATTGAAGGTGTTCAATTAAAATTTCTTTCAAGTATGCATAGTTTCGATGAAGATTGATTTTCATCAAACTAAAGACTTCATCAGAATATGCAAAGATTAGTTGAGGAGGTGCAATGCTTAGTTGAAAATATATTATTTGTTGAAGAGTTTGAAAATGCTCAAGAGATGATTTCATCTAGTATGCAAAGATCAATTTCAAATTACGTGATTGAAGTTGCTGAGAAGATGGCTCACAATAATTATCTGATCTCTATCTGAAATCCAAGTGAAGAATTCTTCTAAGATGAAAAGGATCAATGAAGACTAAGTGTATGAATAGATTTCATCAAGTCAGCAATGGTCTCACTGAAGTAATCTGTAAAGAAGAAAGAAGAATTGCTATCAAAGAGAGGAAATCATAATTGAAACATTGTGAAGCTTTACACAATTGAGGAAGCTTGGCATTGAAGAAGATATTATACAATGAAAAAAAAAAAGATCAGCATTGATCAAATGAAGCTTTGATAGTTTGAGATTTAAGAAGAAGATCAATATCCAATGATTGATTCAATCCAAATTGAATAGAAGTTGACTCTGATGAGTTAAGAAGATTTGATTGATGATCATGCTCGAAAGACTTACTCCTTGAAGATCTTATACCTATGCTAAGATTATCTGAATCATTGGAAGATAGAATACAGAATTCTAGGCAATAAGGGGACTCATGGAAATGAGGAGTCGCCTCTTGATCACAGATGTAAAAGGTCTGAAGACAAAATGGGCAATGAGGGGACTCATGAAAGCAAAGTGTCGCCTCTTGATCACAGAAGCAAAAAGGGCCTGAAGACAAACTGGACAATGAGGGGACTCATGGAAATGAAGTGTCGCCTCTTGATCACAGAAGCAAAAAGGGCCTGAAAACAAACTGGACAATCAGGGGACTCATGGAAATGAAGTGTCGCCTTTTAAACACAGAAGCAAAAAGCCTGGAAACCAAATAGATAATGAGTGGACTTATTGTCATGAAGTGTCGCCTCATGGAGACAAACGCGAAGGCTTGAAGATAAAATGAACAATGACAGACACATAAAGACGAAGAGTCACCTCTTGGCAGCAGAAGTAAAAAGCTTAAAGATAATATGATCAATAAGCGGACACCTGAAGATGAAGTGTCGCCTCACGACAGCAGAAGCCGAAGATGTGAAGACAAAATGAACAGAGAGTCGCCTCATCGACATGAAGAGGGGACTCATGAGGTCAGTGAACTATATCTGGTAAATGCAGAAGCAGGAAGTGTCGACTCCAAAAATCTGGAGCCGACTCCTTCTGATATAATGGCTATTTTTCTTAACGTTATAACGGACTGGACGTGCAATTATGATACCCAACCACCTCTAACAGATGGAATCAATACAAGAGTATATATAAAACCTTCCAGCTGCATTTATACAAGTGATTGAAGACAAAAACAAGATCAACTGACTGAATCACTGATATACTCTAATTATTCTTCCTGTCTTCTTGAGTGAGCTTTGATTGTAAATCTACTCTTGCTAGAGAGTTTGTTTGTTATTTGTATATTCATATACACTAGTAATTGAGAGTTTAGAGAGTTCTCTTGTGAAAACAAAACTCTTATAAGTTTGAGTGGAGCTTGGACAAAACCACTTGAAGATTGAAGAGCTCGGTGAGGAGTTCTTTGTAAAGTGAGCTGAGCACTTTGTCAATCAGTGGCCCATCTTGTAATAGGTGATTACATAGTGGAAGAAGACTTCAAGGAGGTCTTGGGGTGAGGACGTAGACTACGGTTTGTGGTTGAACCTCGGTAAATCTGTGTCTCTCTTATGTTGCTCAGTTTTATTTGCTTCTACTAATAACCAAGCATTGCACATAGATTAATCACTGCTATATTATTTAGATTGATTTTAATTAATCTTAACTTGTATTAATCTTCAAAAAACCCAATTTACCCCCCTCTTGAATTGCCTTTTGGACCAACAATCTTGAGTGGGTTGTGCATATTTTGTTTCTTTTATCGTCTTTATTTATCTCCTTTCTATAATACATTTTTTGCTAAGGACTAGCAAAAACTAAGTTGGGGGGGTGTTGATTCCACTCTAAAAGTGTAATCTTTGTTCCCTAATTAAGTGTTTGTTAGCCTCTATATGGGTATTAGAATAGGTTTTTAGTAATAAATTGATTTAAAGTGATTTTCTATGTGTATTATAGGTTTTTTGTGATAAAATGGTGAAAGAGTCTGTCCGGACGGACCATTCGAACAATTTTCACCGTTCGGACGGACAAAAAATTGTTCGGACGGTTAGACCGTTTAGACACTACGACGGATATTGGGGTTCCAGAGTTGATTTTTCCCGTTCAAAGTCGTTCTAGAGTCCATTTTTCCTATTCTAAGCTATCACACAGTCGTCTTTTTCCGTTCGAAAAAATACAAAGCTGAGATTCTACATCTGAAGACCGACCGAACGGTGAAATAACTGTCCGAACGGTTATGCCATCGTCTGGACGGTGCGCCCAGACGCTATTTAGACGGTCTTAGGGCGCACTTCGGACGGTGAGTACAGATTTGCCCTACAACTCAGCAGTCGAAGGAAAAGGGATGTTACGTTATTTTTTAGGGTTTTTGCCGCGGGTAGAGAGGGAGAATAGGGCAAAAACATGTATTTTGCTTATATTTACTTTACATTGTTGTATTTAGGACTTTGGGAAGGGTTTAGATAGATTTTTAGTATTGTTTAAGTGTAATCTTTCACCTTTTCTATAGTTCAATATATATATACACTTTTGATTTGAAGTCAAGATGTTGTTTCTACACTTTGGAAAGCTTTCAACCATGGAATCTTCAAGCTAAGCTCATTGTTTGGGAACAAATGTGAAGATCTACCAAGGAAGGGATAGAAAATGAAAGGGAAGTCTTTAATCTTGTTGAATATCTCTTTTGCATCATTTTCTCTAATTATATTGGAATTAATTGTTGTAGAAATCTTAGATCTATAATCATAGTTAGCAACATGTGATTTATTTCTACGGAACCCATTAATGGTGATAAAACTTAATTCCAAACTAATTAGAGATCTATAAATTTTCAAAGCTAAACTTTCCGAATCAAGGGCCTTTGGACGGTTCTTGATTTGAGTTAACCCAAACTCCCCCTTTCAAATTCCGTGCTAGAATTGGTAGATTGGAACATTTGAACCCAAACCCCCTTTTTAATCAAGTTAAATCCTTACTTGTGCTCATTTGGAATTTCAGTTAAATCAAGAGTTAATTTAGTCATAATTGTGGTTGTTGTAGTAGAATTTTCATATTGATCAACTAGGTTTAGCTAGAATCAAGTTGTAGTTTTCAACTTCATTTTAATTATTTACCTAGTTGTTAGTAAACCAAATCCTCAAACACTAAAAGGTTTTCGGTCAAATTTTAGTTACTATAGGTATCGATTCCACTCTTGGTTTGCGATTTCAATTTGCATAGGTTTCTAAACCTTACTCGTTTCTATTGCTAGATTGGCACAAGTCTCATGGGAGAACACGATAGTGGGAGTACCCCCACTTAAACTACAAGCACCTTCATCGCGGTGAGCGTGGAGAGAGCAAGTCAAGAAAGCAAAGGAAAATCTTTAAATACACTTTCTCTATCTATATCTATCTAAGATTTACAGAAAATACGTCAGAAACTAGAAGAATCTTTATATTTTCGGCCAAGTTTGATATATATAGGCACAGGTAGTTGGAGCACTCAAACGCTAAATTCTACCTTTCGAACACCAAACGTCGTTCGAATGCCCTATACGGTCATTCGAACAATGTCCGAATATTTGAACATTGCGTCGAACAGTCTTCGAATGGGAAATGAAGCTCTCTGAATCTCTTCGAACCTACTTCGAACCAAAAATGCACCTCTCTGAATCTCCAATATATGATCTTGGGTCGTCGCATAGTTCGAACGGTGCTCTGTCACGTTCGAACGCTGGTGGCCGTTAGAAGGTCGTTCGAACACGCAGTTCGAACACCATGTTTGGTCGTTTGAACGCTCTTCTCGGGTTGTGCCCCTTTTTTGCCCACTTTTTGCCTCTTTTTTGCCCAATTCCTGCAATTCCAAAGAGAGAAAGGCTAATTAGAACAATTTATACTAAAAAGCTAAAATAAAGCCTAAAATGAGACTAATAATCCACTAATAAGGAGATTGTGATTACACTATTAAAGTGTAATCATCCCCCCCCCTAGCAAAATCTATACAGACTAGACATCAATATAGAAGAATATGGATACCCCAGACTTGTACACCAAGACATCTACCATGCAAACTAGACATCAATATATACCAAGTCTGGGTGTACAAGTCTAGGCCAATCAGAACAATCTATACCAAGTCTGGGCGTACAAGGGTGAGGGCAATTTAAGAGGAATTGGTTGGGCTACACACATACTGCTGGGATACCTAATTCAGTACTAGTCCTTCTCAGTCGTTTACAAAGTTTTGCAGGATGTGATTGTCGTTCAGAAGATGAAAGGCGGCCTGCACCAGCTCGGAGGCTTTCTGTCTGTCTCACTTCAACTGCCTGCCACTGAAAGTAGTATAAAGCATCCACAGCCCTGCAACTTGGCGGCCCTCCTTAAGAAAAATACGACCAAGAAGAGGAAGGAGAATGGAGCAAGTGCATGTATGGACGCTGGTGTCATTGCTGTTGCTACTTCCACGTCCACGTTGTCTCCAACCATCACGGCCCCGGCGGTGCCCCCGGTCATAGATCTGGTGAAGCCAATGGTGCCTCAAGAAGCGAAGAAAAGGAGGAGGCTGATGAAGGCTGTTGAGGCTGATGAAGATTCGGTGAGTTTGGCATGCCCTGAGGAAGAAGACAGGGGCAAGGGTAAGGAACAGGAGGCTGAGGAGTTCGTGCTTAGGCCACGAGTTGGGGATCATGCCATGACTTCTAAGGACTCAATTCTTTTTAACGTCGATATTACTATTGGGGCTCTTGAGGCCATTGTGCCGCATGGAGATATCAAGGAATTGAGCGACACATCAAGGAGGTAGCTCATGCCTCCATGATGGTAAGTCATCTTCCCATTCTGTTTTTTATTTAGTTTTTTGCTCAACTTCTTGCTAATGCAATGGATTGCCTTGTTTCTGACCAAAGTGCTATCCAGGGCTTGGAAGCCATTCAGCGTTACTGCAGTTTAGGAGATTGGCACAAGAACCTAATATAGAAATATGGCAAACTCACATATTACTTCCACGTCTAAGATCAAAACGCTCAAAATTTGAGGACAGCTCTACGAAGTACTAAAGCCACCCTTGCCAAAACCCAGGCCAACTTTAAGCAGAAGGAAGAGGACTTCCATGCAATGAAGGTAGAGAATGAAGCTTTGAAGGCTCGAGTTGCTGAACCTGAGAAGTCAAAATCTGAAGCGAAGGCAGGCCTGGCTGAAGCAATAATGGATCTGGAGACTTCGAAGGCAGAATCTTAGGCCCAATATATAAAGGGCTATGAGGATGATGGACACATTTACAAAGCTCAATTGAAGCAGATCTGCAAGCAACTTTTTTGGGAAGGCTGGAAAGCGGCCTTGTGGAAACAAGCTCTAGATAAATCCAATCCTTTCTAGACGGAGATACCAATTTGTGCTAAAACTGACCTGGAGTCTGACGTAGAGACTGATGAAAGAGAAGAAGAAGGAGGAGGAGGAGGAGGAGGAGGAGAAGCTCTCCATGGGGCCAAGCCATCTGAACCTATCCTTCATGCATACTTGTTTCCTGTAGTGGAGAATCCTCTTGCTGAAGTGAAGCTTGCCAAGACGAATCAGCATGCTGATCTGAATGTTGTTACCAAACAACCCTTTGCTTCAACCAATGTTGTTGCCAAGTCATCCTCTACTGAAACCGGTGCTAATTTGTCCTCTGTTGAAGTTTCTCCTGTTGCTGATCGGCCTTTGTAATTGTGCCTGTCAGCAGAATATTCTGTAATAAGTTTCTATGAGATAATGAGATTTTTGGCTGTCTCATTTCTTTTTCATAACATGTTTTTATGTTCAAGTCTTTTCGATGTTTTTTGCTTCACACTTGATCTGAAACTAGTTTTAGGCTAAGTCATTTTGGCCGAACTATTTTACCCGAATCAGTGCTTAATTTTTACCAAATTGAGTGAGTTTTGGCCATTCTTTTGCCGACCTGCCATATTTAGGGAGAACCAAGGGTTTCTTGGTTTTTATTTGCTCAACAATCTTTAATATTTATGGCCTTCGTTAGCCGACCTGCCCAACTTAGACAAGACTAAGTTTCTTACACTAGGTTTTTGTGGCCTTCGTTGGCCAACCTGCCCAACTTGGACAAGACTAAGTTTCTTATACTTGGTTTTTATGGGCTTCGTTGGCCGACCTGCCTAACTTGGATAGGACCAAGATTTTACACTTGGTTTTTGTGGCCTTTGTTGGCCGACCTGCCCAACTTGGACAAGACCAAGTTTCTTACACTTGATTTTTGGGGCTTTTGTTGACTGACCTACCCAAGTTGGACAGGACCAAGTTCTTACATTTGGTTTTTGGGGCCTTCATTGGCCAACCTACCCAGTTTGGGCAGAACCAAGTTTTTACACTTGGTTTTTAGGGCCTTCATTGGCCGACCTGCCCAAGTTGGACAAGACCAAGTTTTTTACACTTGGTTTTTGTGGCCTTCCTTGGCCGACTTGCCCAACTTGGACGGACCAAGTTTTTACATTTGATTTTTGTGGCCTTCGTTGGTTAACTTGCCTAACTTGGACAGGACCAAGTTTGTACACTTGGTTTTTGGTGCCTTTGTAAGCACCCCATTTTTTATCGCTCGGCAGTCTACGCTCCGTCCAGACTTGTACTCAAGTCAATATGGATGTATTCTAATCGAAACCAACTCTCTAAGTCTAAATCCTGTCCGTCCATCGCCTCGCGGGCCCACCAGGCCCAAATAGAGGCAAAATGACCAAAATGCCCTTAGGGGCATTGTCGTTTCCAATTCCAACTCCAACCTCTCTCTCGAGACAGTTGATTCCTCGAGACGATAAATCTATTCCAAATTAGGCACGTCTTTTCGAAGACGATAAGACCCCTTTCCAATTCCAATCCCTCTCTCGAGATAATTTATTCCTCGAGACGGTTCCAGATCAGGCACGTCTTTCGGAAGATGATAAGACCCCTTTCCAATTCCAATCCCTCTCTCGAGACATTTTATTCCTCGAGACGATTCCAAATTAGGCATGTCTTTCCGAAGACGGTAAGTCCTCTTTCCAATTCCAATCCCTCTCTCGAGACAGTTTATTCCTCGAGATGGTTCCAAATCAAGCACGTCTTTCCAAAGACGATAACTTCCCTTTCCAATTTCAATCCCTCTCTCGAGATAGTTTATTCCTCGAGACAATTCCAAATCAGGCACGTCTTTCCAAAGACGATAAGGCCCCTTTTCAATTCCAATCCCTCTCTCGGGATAGTTTATTCCTCGAAACAGTTCGGCACATTTTTCGAAGAAAATCTCTTTGAAACGGTAAGTCTCTTTAAACCTATCGACCAAGACGAGACCCCAAGTCCCCTAGATGATAGAACGGTCCACCTTTGGCGCCTGCTAGCCCGCCAATGCAGAAATGTCCGTTTAGGCATGCCTTCCTAGAAAAATGACTTCTCAGGCGCTAAGTCCCTTTAGCAGCTTCCCGAGATCAGGCAATCTTGGGAATGATCGCAACCGTCAGAGTAGCGGAAATACTTGTAAACATCACAACCGTCAGAGTAGCGAAAATACTCGCAAACAAGTCAATATAGGGAATTGCCAACAAACCCCTGTATCACGCGACCACCGTTAGAGTGGCAGAAACACTTAAAACCCAGGTCAACACCAGTGCCTGCTAGCCCATTTCGATGAAAAATGACCAAACTGCCCCTTGGGCCTTTTCCAACACGTTTCTCGAGACCATACCTGAGTCTTCAGAACAGTAAGTCTAACCTTCTAAGATTGTCTTAAAAGCAATCTGGTATGATTAGATGCTTTCTAATCAGTTTCGGGTCAATTTTGAGACTTTTCGGTCAAAATGACCATTTTGCCCCTAAGCATTTGAATGTCTCGGGAACCACACCGACTTTGGGTATCAAACCGGTAACCTCTTGAGATTGCTTCTTATAATATTCTCAACCTTCCGCTACCTTCCCGGATCATTCCGAGTCAATTCTGGCAAACCCGATGCAAAATGACCATTTTGCCCCTAGTGAGCCGATCGCCTTTTCTGACCACACTGGCTCTGGGTGTGGTTAGAAAAGGGATTGGAAAGGGAACTTACCGTCTTCAGAAAGAAGTGCCTAATTTGGAACTGTCTCGAGGAATAAACTGTCGAGAGAGAGGGATTGGAGTTGGAATTGGAAAAGACAATGCCCCTAAGGGCATTTTGGTTATTTTGCCTCTATTTGGGTCTGGCGGGCCCGCGAAGCGATGGAAAGACGGGATTTGGGACTTAGAAAGTTGGTTTCGATTGAAATATGCCTATAATGACTTGAACACAAGTCTAGACGAAGTGTAGACTGCCAAGCGGTCACAAATGGGGTGCTTACAGCTGTCCCTCTTTTTCTATCTTTGCTTGTCAAAGACAAAAAACGATAAAAGTAAGAGTCCCATGTTGACCGCGAGGCAGTCGAAGGGACGAACATAGGGAATCTTTCGACAACGGGGGTGGAAAAAGGATAGCGGGCCAAAAAGGCCTTCGAAAACGAGTTTTGGTGGGAAAAAGGGCAAAGCTGCCTAGAATTTACAACTGGCGCCACTAGCAGTGGCGCCTTTGGCAGAAAATGCCTGGCGCCTCTGCTAGTGGCGCCAGGCTTAGAGTTAAAACTAGAAAATTTCTGGTTCGAACGGCTGCGGCATTGTGAAGAGTTCTCGTAAATCCGAGAGATTCTGCGTGAGAATTGACTTGAACCTTGAAGGGGCACTTCTTGGAGACCACAGGTGATTGTCGGAAGGAGATCACGTTGCCGAAAAAGTCGCCGGAAGAGAAGATCTCGCCGAAGAACTTTCAAAAAGTGAGTTTTCAAATTTTGTTGATTTTGATGTGTAGAACTTCGTTTGAATCATGTGAATAGTGGAAATTAATGTTTTGATGTGTTTTGAACATGATAGTGATATTATTTTTGCATTTTTGTGCTTGTTTAATTGAATTTGAGTGATTATATGTGAATATGTTAAGGGATTTTCTGTAGGAATGGGGGATTTATTCCTACAAACTTGGGTATTGAATTTTCTGGCTATATTTTTGTGCAATGTGCCTTAGAAAAATGTGTTTAACAACCATATGAAGTTTTGTGATTTTTTGAAAACTCGGTGAATTTTGATTTTTTGACAAATAGAAAAATACTTAGAAAATTTAAAAAAACGAGAAAACTCAAGAAACTGATGGGATTTTTAGAGTTAAAAATTTTAAAAAGGTAGGAATATTTTTGAAAAATATTTGAAATGATTTTGAAGAATTTTAGGACATTTTTGAAAACCATTGATTTATTGGAAAAATAAAACATGTGTTTTGAAAATTTTGAAAAATTAAAGGTTTTTTTTTTTTTTTTGGCCTCTTGCCCCTTGAAGAATCCTTTCCTTTGCTTTTTCCGTTCTTTTTCTTTTATGAAACGACTAATTCTTCGATCCTTTTTCTTTAGACCTTTTCCTTGGCGGTTCAATCTACCCAATGTGAGCGGTGATCCCTAGGTTGGGGTTTTCTTGAAAAAAGATAAATGGCTCAACAGGTTTGACAAGGGGTTACTTTTGACTGTATGGGAAATGACATGAGGGTCTCTCTTCATTTTGAATTAGATTGCTTGATCTATAGAGCTTTTATTGCTGCCTTAGCACAGCGGGGGTGGATACCATTCCTAGAGTTTTCAAACTATTGTCTGCCCTAGTGTGGGGAGGACAGTCCTGCATCGGAGTTGACAAAGAAAACTTCGTTTGTTGCGAGGCTCTAGGGGTTAAGCAAAGGGAATATAAGCACATTTGTTTACTTATTTAGTTATTTATTCTTTTATTTATATGTGAGGAAGTAAAAGATGGCTCCTCTTCATTTTGATAAACTGGCCACACATCACTTAGCTTCAGAGTCTTGCAAGTGCTACCTTTGGGTAGTATCCTCACTCATCTTTATCCTCTCTCTCTCTCTAAAAGGCTGATCATTTGGCGAGTGGTTACCTCATGCTATCATCCTTTCAAGTTGGGTCATTCCACAAGATAAATCATGCCCCTTGCATAGAGAGTAGTCACTATTCCCCAGAGAAGACAAGACAACAACAATGAAATAAAAGACTGTCATTTGATTATTATTATTATTTTCACGGAAAGCATAAGGTTCTTAAGCAATAAGAAAATGTAAGCATTAATTTAAAGACAAAAAGTGAAAGGGATAGAAAGAAAGTGGGTGAAAACACCCCTCTCTTGTATGCTTGTGCAAGGAATCCATTTTTAGTACGGCCTTGGGACAATTCCCACATCTTCGATGCTCTGTTCGTGACTCGGATCCTCGGCTAAGGCGAGACAGGCAAAGGCTTCTCCTAGAGCTCCAAGGATGTTGACATTGTTAATGCAGTTGTCAGCCTCTTTCTTGTTCTTTGCAGGGAGTTCTTCTGTAAACAGGGTGACCAGCCCACCCCCTTCCAATTCGAAAGGCTTTGTCTGTTCTCTTGAGTCCTTTAGCTCCCAGCCCATGTCTTCATATTTGTACTCAGTTGCAGGCCAAGGGTTTTCTAGTAAGTGATGTTCCACCGCAGCATACCTTGGATGCAGAAACTCAGTGCTCCATCCATCAACAATTGTGTTCTTAGTCATCTCATTTTTTCGAAATATTGGCTCCTCAATGGGCCAGTCAGAAGCATCAGGCACCTCCTCAGGGTTATAAAGATAAATTGGGCACAATGGGAGATCTTCTTCCTAGTCATTTTCTTCATCGGCCTCCCAATCGTTCTCATAACCTTCGGCCCCGAGCTCGTCGAATTCTCCCTCGCCTTCCATTTCTACTAGTATCATATTGATGGTGTGATCCGGCAGAGGGTTAGCGGTCACATTGGGAGTAGGAGTAGGTTTTACCGGCTACAGATCAGTGGTCTTATTATTGATCAGGTCTTGGATTTTGTACTTGAGAGCAAAGCATCTTTCGGTGTCATGCCCCTAGCCACCCGAATGGTACTCACATGTAAGGGCAGCATTAAAGGTTGGGGTGGGTGGAGGGCTTGGCAACGGGCGAGCGGGTACGGGCTTCAAGATGTTGTTCTTTAAAAGGCTATGGTAAGCCTCGGTTTGAGTGCAGGCTAAGGCGTCGAAGGTACGGATGCGTGGAGCAGGTCTATTAAAGTTGGGTCGTGCCCCAGCTGGACCATAGTTTGGGGTAGGAACAGGCATGGTCAAGGTGGGTAAGGGCAGGATTGGGGGTGATTGGAATAGGGGTCGGTATTGTGGTGGTTGGCTAGGCAGAATAGCGGACACTTCACTTTCCTTCCTGATCGTGCCCCTTGTAGTGGCCACCTTTTTGGCTATGTTGATAGTATTTTCTCCAGTCTTAGCATAGGGATCTGTAATTCTTCCTGTCTTGAGGCCATTTTCTATCATCTCTCCCTGCATGATGAGCTCGGAAAAGCTGTTTCCCACGCTTGTGCAGAGCTTCTCATAAAATATACCTTGAAAAGTATGTACAAATAGTTGTACATATTCCTTCTCCTCCAGCGGGGGATTCACTTATGCAGCGGCCTCCCTCTATCTTAGGGCATATGCTTTAAAGCTCTCCTTCTCACCTTTGCTCATCGTCATCAAGGACCATTGATCGGAAATGAGGTCGATGTTGTGACGGTATTGGGCTTTGAATGCATTGACTAGCTCCATCCAGGTTGTAATCTTCCTTAAATCCAGACGAGCAAACCACTGTAGAGCAGACCCTATGAGACTGTGTTGGAAAAGCTGCATAAGAAGCTTCAGATCGTTGCCATGTCCACTTAACGCTCCAGCATATAAATGAAGAAGAGCAACGGGGTTACTGGTACCGTCGTATTTCTGAAAGTCAGGCATTTTAAACTTAGCAGGTCTCGGGTGGTCAGGGAAGAAACAGAGCTCATCATAGGAAGTGAACCCGTAAGTATCGTGGCCATGAAGACTTCGCAACGAATCTTCCAATCCTTGGATTTTCAAACTGAGAGGGTCTAGAGAGGCTTTCTTTATAGCAGGTGACAGCAATACGGTCTCTTCTTCTTCAATGTTGACCCCTTTGGCATCTTCCTTAGTCCTCCCAGAATTGTCGGATTAAAGCATGACCCTTGGATTAGCGGGTTCAAGGTCTTTAGATGAAGTCATAGATGATGACGGGACCGCGGTAGCGTCCTTCATGGCCAGAGTTTGAATGAGTTTGAGCATCTCATCCATCTTAGTCCTCATTTTGTTGACTTCCTCTTGAGAGACCTAAGAGGATTCTTCAGGGTTAACAACCATCAGTGATTCTCTTTGTCGGGTGATAATGAGATCCCTAAGTGGATGCTGCCCCTTCTTAGGAGCAATGTTGACTCAGCGCAGGGGGACCTCTGTAAATGAAAAATAAAAAGAGAGAAAGAAAAAGACAAAAGCACAAATCGCAAGTTAGTTTCTGGTTTTTAGAGAGCTTTATGCAATGCATGTCCTAGGGTGTCCCTAATTAAGAGGGAGACTAATCGTGATGTATTGGCCCACTTTTGGAGATAGGGGATTTGCCCCTATATGCAAACACCTTACCATCGAGTAAGAACCTTCAGCCATCCATGCATTCATTCATAAAAGTAAACAAGTACATTAAATTTTGGGTTTAAGATACAAAAAAATTGAAATACATTTTAATAGGGGGAGAGGGAACATTTTCTTTTGGACTTCCACCTATTTACTTTTACAAAGGGAAAACATAAACTACTCTTGAGTCTTTGGATCCTTCTTCGTTGGATTGGATGTCGAGGAGGTCGCTGAGAAACCTTGTTGATTGATTGCCCCTTGTCTTCTTGGCAACCCTATCTCCGTGAGCATAGAAGGATTGGGGCCCCTCTTATGGAATGATTTGAGATGCATGCAATGAATCCTTAGGGTTACGTGGGAACCCTTAGGGTTTAGGGTAGGCTTAATGCAAGGGAGAGTGACCTTGGTGTCACTCTCAATGGGTTAATCATGTGCATGAGAATGCGATGACTTGAGTTACTCAGAACTCTTGTCTTGACATGGAATATGGAATGTATGCACATGGATGCAAAGAGTATAAGGAGAGAGAATGCAATAGCAAGATAAACATGCATGCATGAGCAGTTAGACAGGCATTATAACAGCATGAATACAGTCAGTATAGTAACAAAAATAAACAGGTATAAATGAAAGTAATAGCAGTCGTCCCTTCCTCCGTGGTTTTGAAAACGGTGCTCATGTCTTAAATCCGGCAGAGGTTCAGCTATACATGGTGTCTATATGAGTACGAGGTTGAGGGTTAACTAATGCATCCTAAAAAGGCTCGGTCTCCGGATCTTCAAACCTAGGCACACTCCCCGAGGTGGTGCCATGATCGGTTGGTGATTCGAGCGAGGGAACCATCAAGAGGCCGTAGGCAAAGACACTAACACAGCATCTTGCCCACAACCAATATACCGTTCTCCTTTTCTAACTAGAAAGGACATATCAGGGTAATAATGCAAGTACGCAGAATGCAAGTGCACATGCAATGTGTGTGTGATTTTTAAAAGAGGAGGAAAGAGCCCAACGACTCCCATTCATCCTATTCATCACATTCATGCATAGCAGTTAATAAAATTTAAACAAAATGTGCACCTACAAAACAAAGATGCAAGTGTTAGTATGAGGATGGCAAACATAATACAAGAAAATATGAATAAATGCATGTTTTTTGAAATTTTAGTTTTGAAAATTTAAAGTAAATAGGATTGAACAAGTTAATTGAAGACTCTACATGGGTGAAGGGTAAAGAGACATGACGACGGCCTAACCCTCTAAGTATCCCCAGTGGAGTCGCCAGCTGTCGCGCCCAGATTTTTCGCGCTCGAGGAATACACACACAAGCGAAAAAAATGTTGTACTCTCTCGTTAGAACTCACCCTCCTAGAAGAATTAGTGCGACCAGGTTTGAATGGAAAATTGATTTGAATAAAGGGTTTTTGAAAAAGATTCGGAGTCGCCACCTAACTTGATTAAGGTGAGTTAGGTCACCTAAAAACTAAGAATAATCCGAAGATTACACTTAGGGTTTTTGGAAAAAGGTTTTGAAAATATCACCTCAAGATAGGGTTTTAAAAAAAACAGATTGTTTGGCAACCTTTGGAAAACATTTAGCCCTTTTTGAAAAATAACTCCTTTTGGTCTTTGAAATCAGTGATCAAGGTTCGGAGGTTGGTTACATGTAGGGAAGACGTAGTAAGCCATCACCCTACCCCGCCCTTTCGCTACCTACATGTCAATCTACCCTATATTCACCTACGAGAGTCTTTAACTAACTAATGTTCAATCCTATCCACTTTGAAAAATAAGGTTTGAAAAAGACATGATGCATGATATGCAAGTGCTAGAAAAGAATATTGAAAAATAGATTTGGAAAGAAATTGATTTGATTTTAGAAGGGAGATTTGAAAGGGATAGATTTCAAATTGAAAAGTTTTGGAAATTGAAAATAGAGATTTGAAAATAGATTTTTGGAATTGGAAATTGAAAAATAGATTGGAGATTTGAAAAGATTGTAGAATTTGAAATTTAAAAAATATTGTGGAATTTGAGATTGGAAAAATGTTGTGACCGCACCTATGAGGATTGCCTACGTATCCTTTTGGAGGAATCAGGTCAGTCGTAGTTCGGACCAGAGTCCGATAGAAGATAGAATGTTTGATTGAAAGAAAGAGATTGAATTGAAAATTGGATTTGATTTGAAATTAGAAGAGGAGATTGGAATTTGAAATTTTGAAAAAGACTGGACTTTGATTTGAAAAGATAGATTTGGACTTGTTTTGGAAAGACGAAGGTTTAGGAAACCTAGACTTAGGAAAGATTTTGGAAAAAAAATTGACTTGAATATTGGACTTGGAAGATAAGGAAAGCTTGGAATTTAGGAAAGATTCGGATTAGGAAAGTTTCAGAATAGGAAAGTGTCATTTTAGGAAAGTTTTGGAATTAGGAAAGTTTTGAATTAAGAAAAGTTCGAATTAGGAAAATGCCATTTTAGGAAAGATTTCGAATTGGGAAAGTTTTCAAATTATGAAAGTTTTGAATTAAGAAAGTTTCAACTTAGGAAAGTTTTGAATTTGGAATGTTTTGAAATAGGGAAGTTTTGAAAATTGGAATGTTTAGAAAACAAGGAAATTTTGAAAATAGGAAAGTTTTGAGTTTAGAAAGTTTTGAAATTTGGAAGGATTTGAAATTTAGAAAGTTTGAAATTTAGAAAGATTTAGGTTTAGAAAGATTTAACTTAAGAAAGTTTTGAATTTGGAAAGATTTGAAATTTAGAAAGATTAGAAATTTAGAAAGTTTTAGAGTTTTAGAAAATTTTGAGATTAGGAACCGTTTGAATTTAGGAAAGAGTTGAAAACTTGGATTTAAAAAGTTAAGATTTGAAAAGGGGTAGAATTAGGAAATGGTTGAATTAGGAAAGATGTGGAAGTTAGGTTTAAAATTTAGGAAAGATTTTTATGTTCAAGTTTTAGAAACTTAAGATTTAGGAAAGTAGAAGACTAGGAAGGAGTTGAATTAGGAAAGATTTAGATTAGGAAGGGTTAAGATTTCTATTTCCTAAAACAAGGGATTGGATTTTGTTACTAAAAGTGAAGATTTGATTTTGTTTCTAAAAACGGGGGATAGGATCTAGTTTCCTAAACGGGATATTGGATTTGGTTTCTTAAAGGGAAGATTTGATTTGATTTCCTAAAGGAAAGATTGGAATTAACAAAGATTTGGAAATGGAGATTTTAGAAACCCTAGATTTGGAAGGCTATACTTTTGACGTAAAAAGAGGTTTTGGAAATGTGCATAATTTGGACGTGAAAACAAGAGGTTTGGGAAACCTAAGTTTTAAGGTAAGATTGAAAATCATGTTTTTGGAAAGAAAATTAGGGTTTCCTAATCGTTGGCTCTAGGGCTTGACTTGGGCACCAAGAAAAAGGATTTTTTGGAAAGTGTGTTTTTTGGAAACAAGTTTTTGGAAGGAAATCCTAGAGAGGAGTTTCTAGAGGCAAGATTTTTGGGAAGAGAGTTTTTGGAAAGATTTTTAGAGAGAGTTTTCCTAGGAAAGAGACCTAGGGAACGTTTTTGAAAAGTGGACTTTGAAGAGAGCGTTTTGGAAAGGAGTTGAAAAAGCGAATTTGGAAAAATAGATTTTTGGAGGGAGTTTTTGAAAAGAGAGTTTTAGGAAAGTATGTTGAAAAAGAGATTTTTAGGAAGAGATTTGAAAAGAGAGTTTTTTGAAAAGTATAAAAATGTCTCACTTTCGTAAAGCGATTCTAGCCATAAGAGGCTAGAACCACTTTAAGAAAGTGGTTTTGAAAACAACAAGGGTTGAAAATATGGACCATGTTGGTCACCTTGAATATAACACTTTCCTAAAGTAATCCTAGCCATGGAAAAGCTAGAATCACCCTAGGATTGTGATTTTGAAAATAAGTTTTGAAAAAGGAGATTTTGATGCAATTTTGAAAATAAGTTTGAAAACGATTTTTGGAAGATGCAAGTTCATGATATGCTCAATGCAAATTTGGAGTCGTGAACATACAAGGTTAAGGTTTCACCACATAATCAAAGGGGTCGAACCCACGTGGTCTCCAATTAGACTAGAAGAAAGCCCCTGACACGGTGACTTTCCAATAGTCTAATCCCACACATGGACCGGGAGTCCCCTTGTTTCAAGCATGCAAAGAAAAGGGGGAAAAGAGATAGGGGATTAAAATAGAGAAAACCCAAGAGGGTTAGGGAGAGAAGAGAGAGGGGGAAGTACAGAAACGTAAAACGAAAACCTACCTTGTGTCTTGTTTATTTTGCGTGCCTTGCTTGTCTTCGATCTTTGTCTTGATCTATGTCTTCAATCCTCAAAAGTTGTCTTCAATCTTCAAGCTTCAGATTTCAGCTCTTCAAGTCTTCAAAGGAGGATTGAAAGCTAGTGTATAAGTGTATGGGGTGTGTATGAGTGTATAGGAGGCTTAGGGTTTAGTGTATGGTGGCTAGGGTTTGAAAAACCTAGAGAAGCTAGGGTTTAGGGAGTGCACGAGCTCTGTATATCGAAATATATGATTTTTAGATTGAGTTTCTGGACCTCTTTCACGCTGGAGGAGGCTCTGTATTTATAGAGAGAGGAATGCACTGGCGCCTGCTGCAGCCATTTAGGAAATATTTAAGGTCGGCAAGTAACGTATCTTTGACTAGATTTGGGCGCTTGTACTAGTGACTACCATGCAATTTTTAGCCTGGCTTTACTAGGAGTGACTCTGGAAAGTCCAAAAATGATTTAAGGGATCGGGATTGGCCCGGAAGGCCAGAAAAGAGCAAGAACACTTAAAATAGTGTCCTGGAGATATTTGACTTGAAAAGTGAGGACAAGATGTGTCGGAAGGGTTGACCGGGCCTTTAGAGGCAAAACAGTCAATCGAGTTGGAAAGCTGCTGGGACGAAGTCGGACTGTCCCAGAAGAAGACTTGAGATTTGGAAACATTATTCAGAATGTTCCCAAAGGTTGCCGGTTTGATACGCAAAGCCGGTGTGGTTAAAAAAGGCAACCAGCCCTCTAGGGGCAAAATGGTCATTTCACACCGAGTTTACCGGAACTGACTCAGAATGATCCGAAAAGCTAAAGAAAGGTTGAGAGTACTATAAAAAGCATTCTTGGGAAGTTACCGGTTTGATACCCAGAACCGGTGTGGTCGGAAAAGGAGACCGGCCCACCAGGGGCAAAACGGTCATTTTGTACCGGGTTTGCCGGAACTGACTCGAAATGATCCGGAAAGGTAAAGGATTGTCGGGAATACTATAAGAAGCATTCTCGAGAGGTTACCGGTTTGATACCCAGAGCCGGTGTGGTTCCCGGGGCGTTTGGATGCATATGGACTAAATGGTCATCTTGACCGGAAAATCTCGGAAAAGGCCCAAGGGGCAGTTTGGTCATTTTTCACCGAAGTGGGCTAGCAGGCACCGGTGTTGACTTGGGTTTTGAGTGTTTCTGCCACTCTGACGGCGGTCGTCGTGACACAGGGGTTTGTTGGCAATTTTCTACATCGACCTGTTTACGAGTATTTTCGCTACTCTGACGGTTGTGATGTTTACGAGTATTTTCGCTACTTGGGCTGTCTCGATAAATAAACTATCTCGAGAGAGGAATTGGAAAGGGGTCTTATCATCTCAAAAAACGTGCCTAATTTAGAACCGTCTCGAGAAACAAACTATCTCAAGAGAGGGATTGGAAAGGGGACTTAACGTCTTCGGAAAGACGTGCCTGATTTGGAACCGTCTCGAGGAATAAACTGTCTCGAGAGAGGGATTGGAAAGGGGACTTACTGTCTTCGAAAAGACGTGCCTGATTTGGAACCGTCTCGAGGAATAAACTGTCTCGAAAGAGGGATTGGAAAGGGGACTTACTGTCTTCGGAAAGACGTGCCTGATTTGGAACCGTCTCGATGAATAAACTGTCTCGAGAGAGGGATTGGAAAGGGGACTTACCGTCTTCGGAAAGACGTGCCTAATTTGGAACCTTCTCGAGGAATAAAATGTCTCGAGAGAGGGACTGGAGTTGGAATTGGAAAAGACAATGCTCCTAAGGGCATTTTGGTCATTTTGCCTCTATTTGGGCCTGGCGGGCCCGTGAAGCGATAGATAGACGGGATTTGGGACTTAGAAAGTTGGTTTCTATTGGATTATGCCCATAATAACTTGAACACAATTCCTGATGGAGTGTAGACTGTCGAGCGGTCAAAAATGGGGTGCTTACAACTTTTAATGAGGTTTATAACTCAAATCAAATGCAACAATCACGAGTGTTTGATTTAGAGGATTTAACTTTAAAAACCAATAATTTTCAAGCAATTGAAATTAGATACATAATCAATGGAGAAATCAAAAGTTAATACCATCAATTTAACTAAGGTCAGTATCAAATTGGGAGATTGTGCAATGAATTAGCTAAACATAGTCAATAACCTAAGCGTTCTAAGGCATCTTGTATTCAATTGATGAGAATGAATTTCTAGCAATCATAGATTAATTATTTAATAAAGAGCCATAGATTAATATTATCAATTTGGGTAATTAAAATCCTCAAACTTAGTCAATAATTTAAGTATTCTAAGATATCCACATGCAATTACTAAGAATTAGAAATCTAGAAAAATAAACTAATAAATTCATAAGATACCTCCATTGAAACCCTTGGATTCCTTGAGTGCCTTTCACATTTTAACCCAATTTAAAAAACTAGCCAATAAAAGCATGTAAAAATGTAAAGAAAGCATGTAAAGATTTAAATATAAAATTTACTTAAACAATAAAAGTATTTGGTTACAAAGAAAATAAAACAAAGTGTAAGAAAGTGAAGGAAAATATAATACAATGAAGGAAAATTATAAGTTCTAACTCTATACTAC